>WOXC01001827.1:600000-1007024 GCA_011680675.1 Gymnobelideus leadbeateri
TAAATTCAGGAAAATGAATCTTCCTGGTTCTAGTCCTAATGCTCTATCCACTGCAACAGAGACTAAAGTCTTAGTAAATGTTATTAGTATTTCTCAAGGTCACATAGTAAATTAGGGAAAGAAATAAGATTAGAATTCAGAGCTCTTGACTCCTAGGCTAGTTTATTTTCTATGGAAACAGAGCCTGACAGTGGATTTAGAGAGAGAAGAAATTGTTTTGAATCCTAGCTTTGTTATAAAAGTTGAGTGACTGAATAAGTCACTGGTCTGGCTCTGACCTATACAATAAGATGGGTCCCAAGGTACCTTCTAACTTTTAACATTCTAGGATCCCAAGAATAATACTGGTCTTGTTCCCTTCTCATGATGGATTCAAGACCAACTTGATTTATTCAGTAGCCCTACTATAGTCTAGCACAAGAGAGTTACTGCCTGAGAACTAAAATAGCTAGCTTTTCCAGAAAACACCACATCCATTGTCCACAGACATGAACCTACAGGTTTAAGATCTTTCAACATACACTCTGCTGACCAAACTATAAAAGCAGGTGGAAGTTTTTGCCAAAGATCTCCACCCTTGACCCTGATCCAAATTGATCCAAGCCAGACACAGCTAGGAGTGGGAGGGCAAGGCAGGATAAATGCTGGGATTTGGCTCTCCTTGCTCTAACAAAGGCCTGAACATTTCTATTACCTTCATATGAGTACATACCTTCATGAGTACAAATTAATTCCCCTATCCCTCCCTCCATGCTCTAGGGAGAGGTAGTGAGAGGTACCTAGGAGATAGTGAGAGAGAGTAAACCATGAATGATTAAGAGGAGAAAAACTCTAACCCTATCCTAAAATGAGAAGTAAGATGACACAGTGCAGAGAATCTCAAAATAGGTTCTATCATTAACTAACTGTAACTTTGCAAAATGACACATAGATGACACAATGGATAAAATGCTGGGCCTGGAGTCAGGGAGGCTCATCTTCTTGAGTTCAAATGCAGCCCCAGACACTTCCTAGCTGTGTGATCCTGGGCAAGCTCCTTAATCCTGTTTGCCTCAATTTCCTCATCTGAAAAATGATCTAGAGAAGGAAATGGCAAAGTACTTCAATATCCCTGCCAAGAAAACGCCAAATGGGGTCATGGAGAGTCAGACATGAGAGAAATGACTGAATAACCTTGGGATCTCAGCTTCCTCATTTATAAAACAGTGGGTTTGGAATAAACATGGGTTCTTAAGAATTCTTATGTCATGGACAACTTTGGGTTCAGTCTGGTTAAGCCTATTTAGCCCTTCAGGAAATGTGTTTAAAGGCAAAAAACAAAATACTTAGAATTACAAAGGAAACCAATCATTCTGAAATACAGTTCTCAAAATATTAAAAAAAACAGATGGATTCACCCCAGGAAACAATCTCTAATATCCCTTAAAGCTGCAACCTTCTATGACTCCGAGGTAACAATAAGACTGGCTGACATCTGTTTGGTGCTTTGCCTACAACGTCTCATTTTCAGTACCAGGCAAGCTGGGGGAGTAAGGTGTGTGCTATACAGGGAGGAAGTTCTCCTGGTATGGAAAGGAAAAGGGTGATGAATCAGTGGAGAGAAGAGAGCCTTGAAGTTTCATATCCAATTACTCCAACTTGACAGCATCAGTAGTGCAGAAGGGAGGTGTGTGTGTGTGTGTGTGTGTGTGTATAAGTAGTTGTGTCTTCATGGATCCACAATTGTAACCATTCTCTTTGTTAACTAAAGTTTCATTGTTTGAAAAGATTTTCTTACAGTGCCAATCTCATTTCCATCTGCTCCTAGTTTTTTGTCTATGGGCAAGGCCAGCTTTATACTTGGGCTGCATGATACAATGAAAAGAACAATGGATTTTTGAGTGAGAGGACTTGCTTTTATATCCAGATTTTACTGCTTACTTATTGCCTATAAGATCTTGAACAAAAAAAAAAATCGTTCCTCTGGGTTTCAGTTACTTCATCTCTAAAATGAGATGGTTGGACTAGAAAATCTCCTCCTTCACATTCTACATCCTGTGATTTATTAGAAAGGCCATATGCCTAGTACAAAGAACACTGGCTTTGACTTCAGAGGACCTGAGTTCAAATCCCAATGCTAATACTATATGAGCGGATTTGGGTAAATAACATAATCTTTGAGGGTCTCAGGTGCCTCTATCAAGTGAAAAGGATGGGCTAGACCATTTCTGAAATCCATTCATATCTATATCTATCGTGACCAGAGCAGGTCTAAGTGCTAAGATTTGAAGATGCTATGTTGCCCCAAAATATTTCCTCTACTGATGCCATACTCAGCACCTTCCCAACTCTCTCAGCCTCTTCTCCCCTCTGACTGAAGGTCTGGAGGTTGAAACACTAAATTCCTCCCAAAGTTTTCTTTACAAAGGGCAAGATGTGGACTTTTAACTCATTCTATTTTCTATCTGCAGTTCTGCTTGGTTTAAAGTACAAAAAATAAGATGCCCACCCTAGTATCTCCCTCCACAATCACCCACCATTTCTAGCTTCCTTTTGTGAGCTGTTTTCCCCATTTGATTGTAAAATCCATGAGGGCAGAGATCGTTTCTTTTTCTCATCGAAATCCCCAGCACAAAGCCTGGCAGATAATAGGCACTTAATAAATGCTGATTTAATTGACTTGAACCCTTTGTAATCTGGCTTCTGGCCCAACTACTCCATTGAACCTATTCTCTAAAAGGTCACAACTGGTCCCTTAATTGCTTGATTCGATGGCCTTTTCTCAGTCTTTTTGAATTGCATGACACTATTGTCCTATCTCCCCCAATGTTTGAAGCATTAGCAGCTGGGAAGATGACAAGAAGACACCTGGAATATGAAGTGATGACTGAAAGCTAGTGCTTGGTAACATTCCTGGTTGTAAACTTACTTTGATCTCAACAGGCAAATTTTAGAGGAGTCATAGTTGATCCCTCCACTGAGGATGGGTACTGAGCTAATGTTGTAAGTGTCAGCTACTGCCCCTTTTAGGAGAGTAAGGGTACTAGTATTGTGTCCTTTCCTTTTTTCCACCACCATCTTCTCCTCCTCTGTGCTCCTAGCCTTAGATTTTTCCAGTCAAACCTCAAAGCCTTCTCTTAAATGAGCCCCAAGAAGATATATTGCATTTTGTTACTTGACTAATGCTTCTGTGAAGCCCCCTTCAAGTCCCAGAAATAGATTAGATCAAGTGAATCATAAAAGACTAATCTCATTGTTTGTTTGACAGTATTATTAGACAGGGTGATTATGGAAATGCTATAGATATAATATGTCTAGCTTTCAGTCAAGCAGCAAGTGATAAAGACTCTCAAGCTATCCTTGTGGACAAGATGGAAAGATGTGGGCTGTGAATTGAATTCAGAAGAAAGTGAATAACTAAAAAGATCAGTATCATCATAAAAGAGGTGTCTACTAGAGTAATTCACAGATCAGGCCTTTGTCTAAATTGTAATGATGATGATGACACAAAGCTATAAGACATATTTAACATATTGGTTCATAGTCTCAAAATTCAGAAAGGTCATAAGCTGTAGCATCGGGCTGTATCTAATAAAATTAAATTTGATTGGGATAATTATTATAGAATCCCCCATCTGAGCTTGGCTAGATAGTAATTGCTATATAAAGGATTCAGGGGCTTTAGTGAACTAGATGTTCACTATGATTCAGTTACGTGACATGGGAGCCACAAAAAGCTGATGCGATGTTGGGCTTACAAGAGAGACATAGTATCTCAAATGAAGTGGGGTTATATTCCCTTGACCTCTTCTCTGATCAGACCACATATAAAATATTGTGTTCAGTTCTGTGTGTCACTTGGTAGGAAGGACATTAATAAGCTATATTGAATCCAGAAGAGGGCTTCTCATATGAAGAGACAGCTAGCAACCATGAAGTATCCAATCACAATTGGAATTTTTGGAAATATTCAACCTAATGAAAGAAGACTTATGGAGCACATGATAGCTAGATTCATATTTAAAGGATTACCATGTGAAAGAGAGATTAAGCTTATTCTTCTTGATCCCAAAGGGCAGAATTGGAAGTAATGGCTAGAAGGTGGAGAGAGGAAGACTTAAGAGATTTTTATATGACTATGGGTATTTGTTACAAGAGATTCCTTTTCTTTCCTTTTTTTAAGGGGTAAAGGATAGAAAGAGAAAGAAAAAAATTAATTCTTGGTAATTTTTAAAAGTAGATGGACATACTATAGATGTGAAAGGTTAAGGAAAAAATATTGCACACAACAAGAAAAAAAGGATTTCACAAGACCTAGCAATTTCTACACTAAAAGACCATAGGTCTTGGAACATTATATTTCAAAGAGCAAAGGGAGCTGGGATTGCCTCTAAAAATAACATACCAAGCAAAGTTGAATACAATCCTGAATGACAAAAATGGACATTTGACAAACTGAAAGACTTTTAGGTATTTTTATCAAAAAGATCAGAACTTAATGAAAAAATTAATATAAAAGATCCAGAAGAAATATAAGGAAAACATTAAAGTCTAATTATAAGGCACTCATTAAGGTTGCATGAACTTTCAGATGAGATCAGTGTATGATTAATCTCACCTGTTTTACTTTGTTATAAGAAATAAATAAATAAGTGTAAACAATCTAAATGTTTGAGCCTAGGTATCCTCCCAGTCCCTTCCTCTTCTTATTGCACCATACTGTTTTAAAGAAACAGCTGCCTTTAAGATTTCTCCAGAAGTTCCCTATTAAAATACAAATATGTGGGGTGGCTAGGTGGCGCAGTGAATAGAGCGCCTGCCCTGGAGTCAGAAGGACCTGAGTTCAGATCTGGCCTCAGACACTTTAAAAAACCTAGCCGTGTGACCTTGGGCAAGTTACTTAACCCCAATTGCCCTAAAGGGGCAGCTAGGTGGTGCAGTGAGTAAGAGTGGCGGCCTTGGAGTTAGGATGACCCGAGATCGAATCTGGCCTCAGAAAATGAGCACCCACACATAAATAATGACTAGCCATGTAACCTTGAGCAAGTTACTTAACCCCAATTGCTTAAAAAAAAATACAAATATGTTCCTTAAGAAAAGTCATACATTAGTACATGGGCAATCACTATCTCAGAAGCATGGGCTGATTTATCAGCCTTGCTAGGAATGGGGCCCAGTCACTATACGCTTTTAACTCCAACTTTGTGCAAGGCACTTTAAAGGCTGCAAGGGAAATAGGCAATTTGCTCTCTCAACTCTGCCACCACATCCCCAAGAACCATTTATCCCCTCACATTGAAAGAAATGAAAATGAGGAAATTCAGTGGAGGGGAATTGTGTACATGAGCAACAAGAAGCCATGACTCAAATCAGGGGAAGCAACACTTCCCCTGCACAAGCAGACCTATTTCCTCTCAGGAGCTGATGCAAAGCCAGGAGAATATTTCCTGAGATTGAAGTTGTAAACCCTGAGGGCAGGGACTGAGGTTACTCTCTTCTACATCACACTGAAAGGGCCCGACAATCCCCAAGTCATAATAATAAGGTGGATATGATGGCAATGGTTGAACTACAGAAAGTTCTCATTTTCCATTCAATTTTCAGCATCAGAAGTTCAAATTAGGGCAAATCACCTCAGAGGGAATTGAAAACTCAAACCCTCACCTGTTCTTTCAAACCAAATCAAAATGGAAACCCTTCTCAGTTTTAGAAGCATGCTGCTCTTTAGGCTTATAGTAATGACTTCACATTAAAATAAAACAATTTGGGCTCCTTCTTTGTTGGTGGGTTGTTTTTAAAGGGCTCTTACTGCCTGTTTCTCAGGATTGCTATTTCCTCTCTGAGCAAAGACCTAAAGCAGAACAAGAAAATTCATTTCATCTACCAGTTTTTTTTCCCCTTTGGAGAGTAAATGAGCTCTCAGGATTAAAGCTCATCAATATGTTGTGCTGTTATTAATATTTTCCCTTTTCCACTTAATGCTTTTTCTGTTTACTTGTACTCACTAGGAACCTTTAGCTCTCTCTCTCTCTCTCTCTCTCTCTCTCTCTCTCTCTCTCTCTCTCTCTCTCTCTCCCTCCCTCCCTCCCTCTCTCTCTCTCTCTCTCTCTCTCTCTCTCTCTCTCTCTCTCTCACACACACACACACACACACACACACACACACACATTCTTTAAAAGAACAGCAATTAGAATCAGAAACTAAAGAACCCAAGCACAATTTCTCATTTTTTTCAAAATCAACAAACACAATTTTTATATGATAGAGCAGTGTCTTAGTAGACAAGAGGGGCTTACATCCCCACCTCTGATACATATTAACTATGTGACCCTAGGCAAGTCACTTAATCTCTCAATGCCACCAGGCAACTCTCTAAGACCATAAGTTGCAGAGTAGGGGCTGATCTATACTCTTAGAAGTTTGTTTACAGGGAGTCGAAATCATAGCTGGCAACTCACTCCCTGCCTCCAAAAAACCAGAGACTGAAAAGAGGAACCTCTAAGGTCTAAATCAAAAAGATCAATATAGATACCAGCTCCCAATTAATTCCCCATCACAGATTCCTCAGTTGATATGGTACTTGATGAAAGTAGAAGCTCTCTAGATCTAAGTGAAGAGAATTTTGGAGATGCTGTAGGGAAGGGAGGTCCCTAATCATATTGGATCAGACCTACGATTTCCCATCTACAGTAGAAAAGAAAAAGAGGGCAAATTAGAATTTTATTTGTCTAGCTCAGTGGAAAGAAAGCAAGCAAGCATTTATTAAGTACCTATTCTGTATCAGGCATTGCACTAAGCATTTTACAAATGTTATCTCATTTGATCCTCACAGCAACCCTGGAACATAGGTGCTATTATTATCCCTATTTTACAGTTCAGGAAACTGAGGCATATAGAATTATATGATTTACCCAGGGTTACACAGTGAATTAGTGCCTGAAGCCAAATTTGAACTGAGGTCTTCCTGACTCCAGACCCAATGTTCTATGTACTTAGTAACTCAGCTAAAATTAAGTGTGAAATAATACTTTTTGTACATAAATTGATTCTGGTTCTGAAAATGAGACCTCTATGAAAACTGATTGTTCATCTCTGTAGTGTTTTTAGTATCCACATCAATCCATTAGAAGCCACTAGAAAATATTTTATTACCAGAGGCAAGATCCAAATGCTCAAAGACTTCAAGTCTCTTGGTTGAGGCCATACATATAAGTCCCATTGGAGAAAGTTCTCTATCTGAAGGAAGATGAAATCTCCTGGGGACCAAAACATGCAGACGATTTGGCTCACTACCACATCCTGGATGAAAGACCTGGAAATAAAAGCTAGAGAAACCCTTTCAAGCAAGAGGAAAACTTTCTTACATAAAATGGTCAAAGAACCAAGCAGCTATTTCTGTAAATAAAATGTCTCCTTCCTTCAATAACCTATAGCTCAGCTGATACCTAATCCCTGATTACTAAAACTCAGGCTTTTCCTCTTATTTTTTCCACCCCAACTCGATTGTATTCCTCATACTAATGTAGTCCCCTCTTTACACTTCACTACTGCTTTGGGCCTATTTAATTTTCCATTTTAGACACTGCTACTGCCTGGCTCTTTCATGGTTTCAAGACATATTTCCCTAACCATAGACCAGGTTGTTGGTTGTGTTTGTCCTTCATTTTTGAATTGGACCACAGCATCAGGGAAATGATGACATGACTTGTTGACTTTGATTTGAGTGAGGGAGGACTGTGCAAGGTCACAAGCCTCACTTTCTCTTCCAGAGCCATCCCGCTCCAGTGACCAGACAGGATGACAGGAGATGATGACCCAGGATGCAATGGGAGACCCTGGTCCTTTTAGGCTAAGGCCTTTTCAGCTACTCACTTAGAGTGAGGTAATGGCCATTTAGTGAATAAGCCTCTTTAAGAAGTGAGTCAAGGGATGGCCCCTTTACTTAGGAAAAAAAAAAGGAAAAAATCAAGTTAGGAGGGAAAGACCCTCAGGGTTGCTGTCCAGATGTCTCTGGAGAAGAAAGTGAAGCTGGTGACCTTGCAGAGCCCTCCCTCACTCAAATCAAAGTCAACTTCAAGTCATATTATCATTTCCATGATGCCAATGTCTTCTTTGTAAAATGAAGGACAAGCACAACCTGTGAGCAGACTGAGTTGCCTGAATGGAGACCCAGCTAGTTGGGTAACTCAGCTCATTCTCTCCCTCTCCCTCTCCCTCTCCTTCTCCTCTCCAAAGGAAGGTAAAATTTGATGGCCAGAAGCTACCTACTTAACTTGGGGTTTACTGGCTAGATTCCTTCCTTCCTTCATTTATTCATTCCTTCTTTCCTTCCTTCCTTCCCTCCTTCCTTCCTTCCTTCGTTCATTCCTTCCTTCCTTCCCTCCTTCTTTCCTTCCTTCCTTCCTTCCCTCCTTCTTTCCTTCCTTCCTTCCCTCCTTCCTTCCTTCCTTCCTTCCTTCCTTTGTTCATTCCTTCTTTCCTTCCTTCGCCTCTTTCACATAACCTTAAACCCAGCTCACTCTGAAGCTCATAGATTGGTCCCTTCCCAAGCTCCACTTAAAGGCTGTATTTTGGGCCCTCCTGGCTTAGAGTGAATGTCAATGGTAACTGTTTCTCCTCCCAGCTTGATTTTTTTCTCTCCCTAATTAAAGGGACCATTCCTTCACGAACTTCTTAAAGAGGCCTATTCAATGAATGGACATTACCTCACTCTAAATGAACCATAGACCAATGTTTTCTCAGACCACAATTTCTTCTCCTTGTCCTGGGCCTGGCTGCCACACCTTCTTCAAGAAGAGGTTTCCATCAGCACCATGGACAGGGCCAGGGAACAGTACATTGCTGAGACCTGTTGGACTTTATCCAAAGATCATATGCACTGAGTCCAACTTGAAATGTTTTAATGAGTGAGGTCTCTAAGACAAGTGATGAGCTCCCTATATCACATTCAGAATTTAGTCAGCATTCAGGGTCCTCTAGTATCAAGAGATAACAGCATTTGCTTAGAAAAATAAGAAGTTTAAATAAATTGACCTTACTTTAAGTGGCAGTGAAACTTTTTTACAGTGAAATGAGAAAGAGATTTGTATTTTTCCTAATAGATCTGTTTCTTTTTCTATATATAGATTAAGAAACCCAACTGTCCTTAGACAAATTTGAGTAACAGGTAAAGTGTCTTGTTTCCTTAGTCTGCCTGGTCTGCTCCTTCATCTCTAATTCCTTACCTCTCCTGGCTCCCTTTAAGTATCCAGTGTCCATATGCTTCAGTCTCCTAGTTTCATTCACATTGAGGTGATATGCTGCTATGTGCACAGTGACTTGCCCATTGTAAGGGTTTATGAACTACTTCATGCACTGGGTTGAGGGAGGGTAGGAAAAAGAGGTACATTTTAAACAGAATCAAAATCTTTAGTGAAATTTCTAATAACAGTCAATGCAGAGAATTATTTGGGCATCTGTTTAAGTCTTCCCAAAGTCCCTGGAATCACATAACAGGCAGTCTCCTACTCTACCCATCAAGAGGCTGGCCTTGCTAATAAACATTTAGCTCCTTCTTGCAGACTTAAACTATGTGTCATATTGGGCACAGACAGGAAAAAAATACTTTCCTACTTTACTATTTGGAAAGAATCTTTATATTCATTTTCTCTGTTGGTCCACACAAAGACTCTAATTATATTTATGGAGGCCAGATGATCTAAGTGACATTCCTAAGGCCGCAAAGCAAACTAGTTACAAAGTCAGAAATAAAAACCTGTCAAGAGGTTCCTCATTCTTTGGTCTTTTCATCACACCATCTGCCTAGAAGGGAAGTTATCTAATCTTTTCCACCTTTCCTTGTCCCCAGTTTCTTTCCTTCAACCAGAACTAGACCTAGAATACACAGGTGATTTGGGGGCATGAACTTGCAAGACTCGAATAAGAGTTCCAAATCTTAACTTTTCCCATATACAAAGGAGAAGAGGGTTGGCCTGTTTATCAAATCCATATTTAACTATTTGGTCTGATAATCACTACATTACAATAAATCAATCAACAAATATTTACAAGGCACCTACAAGGTTCATATATTTTCCTATGTAATAGGAGGTACAAAATTTAAGTAAAATATGGTCTTGCCTTCATGGAGTTTATATTCTAATAGGGGAATGAGACATATAAGGGCATTTTAAAACTGCAAAACAGTTGTATATGACACAGAAGGGAGATGATCCTTCCAGGGCTCTGGGTTGTAATACTTCATGGAGGAGGGGTTGCTTGTGGTGAGCTTTAAAGAATGGGTAGAAATTCACAAGATGTTGGTGTGGGAAGGAATCTGAGAAATCATCTAATACAACTCATACTTAAACAGGAATCCCTGTTACAACTTTGCAGATAAGTGGTCATTCAGCTTTTGCTTTGAGACCCCCAGAAAAGAAGGAAAATTCTACCACCTGAACCAGAGCAGCAATAGGCAAATGGAAACTATTCAAGGCATAGGGAACAATGTAAGTCAAGGCAGAAAAATGGGATATTCCATGGCATGCTGAGGGGACAGAAAATAGCAGTTTGGCAAGAACAGAAAGTTTACAAATAGAATTAGCAACAACCTCTTTTTACCACCCCTTAAGCCCCACTTCTGTCAAAAGAGCAGAGAATTTAGATCCCCCATCAAAAGTGAGAAACATGTTCCTTTTTCTATTCTCAGTGAACCACATACCACAGTGCCCAGTGCTCTCCATCTGCCCCAGCTCCATGCTCAGGGAGAAATTGTGTTACCCCTTGTAGAAGTGTCTGTATTTTAAAACAGGACTGCATGGAAAGGTCAACACATAAGTGGAAACCCAAAGTTGTGAATTTTAATCATAGAAATGGGGACTACTCTAAGAGAAATAATCCTGCAGGGAATCTGAACAAGACTTCTCAAATTACATGAATCAGTCAACAACTTACTCTGCTGATATATAAGGCCAGCCATGCCTGAAGATTTTTAAACGTTACAAATAAAGATAGAACAGATTTACACTGATAAAATAGCCCCTAGAGGATATTCTTTTGTGAAGATATTGGTCATGATAAAGATAACAGGGACTTGATGACCATTGACTAAGATAAGTTTCAATCCCTTAATTAGGACAATGATAGGAAATTACCCTTCAAAGGAAAGGAAATCCTTTCATTAGCTAGAATCATAAAATCTCAGAGTTATAAGGGCTCTTATAGGTCATCTAGTTCAACCTCTAATCCAATACAAGAGCCTCTTCTACAGGAGCCCTGACAGATATTCATCTGGCCCCTACTTGAATGCTTCTAGTCAAGAGAATATAAAGAATTCAATTCCTCACGCATCCTATGTTCCACTTCCTAGAAAACTGATTAGGAAGGATTTCATTATGTCGTGCAGAAATTTGTCTTACTGTACTCTCCCCTCCTTGGTCTCAAATCTGCCTTCTAAGTCTATGCAGGATTAATGTACTCTTGTATCTTCCACATGAAAGTCCTAATGTTTAAAAACAGCTAACATGACCTAGTCATCCTTCCATTTCTGTACCTTAGAGTAACTTAACAAGGCAAGAAGCACCTTTCTCATCAATTTTGTGCACATCTGGATTCATGTTAATGACCTAAAATAGACCCAATTTCCCCAACTGGATGGAGGAGTAAATCTTTGCTAAGTTAAATATCCAGCCAAGGTAAAGTTTGTTGATGGCATTAAGAGACACCAGCAACATTTGATTTCCAAAGATTCATTTCAGTTTCATATGGAATAACTGTAAAAACATAGAAAATTTGGTTTCTGATACCACAATTCTACTGAAACTTATCTCTCCAATTACCAATGGCCTAGTCTCTGTCTTCATCTACATATTTCTGCCATATGTGATATTCTTTACCAACCCCAACCATGCCCCTTCTGGATACTTTCTCTTTCCTTGGCTTCTGTAACACTGAGCTCCTCTAGTTTTCCTCCTTCATATCTGACTGCTCCTTCTTGGTCTCCTTTGCCCCTCCAATTGTGAATGTCCTCCATGGATGTCTTCTTGACCTTTCTTTTCTTCCACCTCTGCATTATCTCCCTTGCTGATCTCATGTATTCCTATTACAGTCTGGTCAAACTAAGGTTCTTGGTGGGGTGAAGGAAGAGGTCATGGACACATTGAAAGAAACAGGTAAAATGACTAACAAATCAAAAAGTGCAACCCCCAAAACCAAAGGAATTTTATCAAACCCTATGTGCATCTTTATCTACTCATGATTGGATTATTCAAAAAATGCCAAAGTTCTGCGTATCCTATATTGATGGGTTCTGCTTATCCTATTCTGATGTATTTTTAAAGTCTCCAGTCCTTTTCCCCATTCCCAACTTCTAAGAAATAGATAGTACTAACCTTAACCATCAAGATCAATAAGATCAAGTCTATAGCTCCTGATAAAAGCTAGTTTTCCTACACCTCTCCTGTACACTACTTCACCTCTCAGAGACCAGAATGAGTCTTAGGTGGACAGCAAAGCAGATTGTCCTATATATTCTTGTATATTCCTTGTATGAGTGATGATGATGATGATGATGATGATGATGATGACAGCTTTAATTAAGTGTCTACTCTGTGCCAGGCATTGAATGTGCTAAATGCTTTACAGATACTATCTTGTTTGATCTTCCCAACAACTTTATGATGTAGGCACTGTTATTATCCTATTTTACTGATGAGGAAACTGAGGCACTGTTTAAGGGATTTGCCCAAGGACACAAAACTAGTAAGTGTTTGAAGCTGAATTTGAATTCACATTTTTCTGATGCTAGGACCAGCAAACTATTCACTGAGTCACCAACCCATCTTCAACCAGTGGTTTGTTTATCATCAACCATCACTGTAATTAGATTTAAGGATTGTGTGACTATGTGCTGCTCAATTCATTGAGGTGCATAACCGGAATAATTAAATAGTGGCTTCAGTTTTCACCTCTGTGCAGATAACTGCCACATCTTATTTTCAGCCCACAGAATCTCCCCTGACATTCTACATCTTTAAATTGCCTTTTAAATACCTTCACCTGAATGTCTCACCAATACCTTGAATTCCACCTAAAACTAAACCTATACACTCACTCATTCCCTCACATTCAACTTGTTGCCAAGTCCTATCAATTTTTTCACTACAATATCTATATCAATCATTTTCTCCTATCTTCTAACATTGCTACTTCTATAGTTCAGGACCATACTACATTTCTCCAGGAGTACTACAATACTCTTCTGATTGCTCACCAAATTATTTTCCATCTACCTTTCTAAAGCCTCTTTCTAATTCTACTAGTCAAAATTTTTCAGAAATTGGGGCAGAGTCAAGCTCCTCAAGCTCCAGAACCCACAAAATGACACAGAGAAGGTAACCTCCCACTGAGGACAGCCTGGCAGCCCAGCAGGGTGAAGCCAGCACAGCTCTCTGGGAGCTGAGCCCAGGCCTGTGTGAGTTGGAGGTTTTAGCCCCAGGGCCGCCAGACCAGCAGCCAGCTGGAGGGACACCAGAACACCAGCAGCTGTGGCGTTTCAAGAATTATCAACACATAGATGCCTAGGACAAAGTGAGAGGTCAGTACCCTGTGGACTTTGGGACTGGTTGGGAGAGTGTGTCAGCTTCTTCCCCTGGGGGCAAGAAGCCACTGAGGAGCCAACGCAGCTTGTGCCACATTGCCACATTGCAGCTTCAGCTGCTGGCCTGTGAACTGTAGGGGGATCCAGTGATCAGTCTGGGGGGGGGGGGGTAATCGCTCTTGCTTTACCCTTCTTGGATCTGGATTGCAGTCTGAGGTGGAGGTCTTGGGATGTGTGACCAGCTTGTCAGAGAGTGTGGAGGCTTCAGAGAAGCCACCCAACTAATACCTCCAGCAGCTGAGAAAACCCAAACATTTGGGACATAAGCTCCCCTGGCTGGTGGCAGAGTCTTACTATGGCAACAGGCCCAAAAGTCAAATAATTGAGTGGCAATGTGCCTAGGCAAAGGAAACAAAATAAACAGAAAAATTCAACATTAGACTCCTATTTTGGGAGCAAAGAGTATCAAAGCATGGAACAAGAGAAGGACTCTAAGGTCAGAAATACTGCACCAAAAGCCTCAAATGAAAATATGAGCTGGTTACAGGCCATAGAGGACCTTAAGAAGCAGATAAGAGAAGTAGGAGAAAAACTGGGAAGAGAAATGAGAAAGATGCAAAAAAAAGTATGAAATGAGAGTCAAAAGCCTGACTGAGGAAAATAACACCTTAAAAATGGACTAACTCAAATGGCAAAAGAGGCTCAAAAGCCAATGAGGAGAAAAATGCCTTAAAAAGCATAATTTTCCAGATGGAAAAAGAATCTCAAAAGCTCACTGAGGAGAATCATTCCTTCAGAATTAGACTGGAGCAAATAGAAGCTAGTGACTTTAGGAGAAATCAAGATGCTATCAAGCAGATCCAAACAAATGAAAGAATAGGAGGCAATGTGAAATATCTCATGGGAAAAACCACTGACCTGGAAAATAGATCCAGGAGAGATAATTTAAAAATTATTGGACTACCTGAAAGCCATGATCAAAGAAAGAATCTAGAAATCATCCTTCAAGAAATTCTCAAGGAAAATTGCCCTGATTTTTTAGACCCAGAGGGGGAAATAGAGGTTGAAAGAATCTACCAATTGCCTCCTGAAAAAGATCCCAAAAAGAAAACTCCTAGGAATATTATAGCCAGGTTCCAGAACCCCCAGATCAAAGAGAAAATACTACAAGCAGCCAGGAAGAAACAATTTCAATACTGTGGAAACACAAATCAGGATAGCACAGGATCTGGCAGCTTCTACACTGGGGGATTGAAGGACATGGAATATGATATTCCAGAGGGCAAAGGATCTGGGATTAAAACCAAGAATCACCTACCCAGAAAAACTGAGTATCATGTTTCAGGGGAAATTATGGTCATTCAGTGGAATAGAGGACTTTCAAGCATTCTTGAGGAAAAAAACAGAGTTGAATAGAAAATTTGACATCCAGATACAAGAAGCAAGAGATGCTTGAGAAAGTAAACAGGGAAAAGAAATCATAATGAACTTATCAAAGTTGAACCGTTTACATTCCTACAGGGAAAAACGATAACTGTAACTGATGAAACCTTTCTCAGTATGAAAATAGTTGAAGAAGGGTATATGGGCATATGAATACATATGTGAATATGTGTATATATGTTTACAGGTATACATAGATAGAGGGCACAGGTCGAATTTAATGGGAAGGGATGATACTTAAGGGGTGAAATTGAGAGGTGAGAGAGGAACATAACGAGAAGATATGGGGAGAGACAGAATGGGGTAAACTATCTCATGTAGAAGAGGCAAGGGAAAGTGTTTGCAAGGGAGGGGAAGAACAGGAAGGCAAAAAGGCAAAACCTTATTCTCATTGAATTTGGCTCAGGGAGAGAATGACATACATACTAAATGGGATATCTCACCCTACAAGAGAGTGGGTGGGAGGGGTATGGAGGGGGAGATGATGGAAGGGAGGGCTTGCTGGGGGGAAGGAAGTTGGAAGCACCTGCTTTTGAAAAGGGACCGGATAAAAGTAGGGAGTGGACCAGGTGGGAGGTGGGATAGGAGGGAGGGTAATATAGTCAGTCTTTTACAATATATCTACTATGGTAATGTTTTATATAGCTACATATGTACAATATATACTGAACTGCTTATCTTCCCAGTAAGGGTGGGTGACAAGGGAGGAAGGTAATGAATATGGAATTCAAAGTTTTAAAATCAAATGTTTTAAAAATATATAAATACTATTATTAATACTATATTACATACAATTGGGAGATAAGATGTGCAGGCATTGGGGTACAAGGATTCACCTTGCCCTACTGGAAAAGTCAAAGGGGATATGGGAGAAGAGATGGGAGAGAGCAGATTGGATGAGGGGATATCCTGTGGGACTGCTATCCTGAGGTGGTGGATAAGGGGAAAATGGGGAAAAATTGTAACTCAAAATCTGACAGAAATGAATAATGTAAACCAGAAGTTAATAAAGCATTTGAAAAAAAAAAGAAAGAAAAGAAAAACAATCAAGGAACATGACCAGAAAAAAATAAAAATCTCTGTGCTCAAAACAAAACAAAACAAAACAAAACAAAACAAAAAACTCCAGAAATTTCCAGTAAATATTAAAAAAAACACTCAGCATTTAAGGTCTAGCCTAATTTGGCTCCAACCTACATTACCCTCCATGTAGTCTAAGTTTTGGTCAAATTGTACTCCTATCTATTTTTTTATCTCATTCACTTCCTGATTCTTGTGCATTTGGGATTTTCTCCCATGTCTGGAACTCACTCTCTCTTCATTTCTGTCTATCTACATTCTTCTCTTTTTTCAAGTCTGTGTTACTCTAGTTCTAGAACTCAAGGGATAAAAATAGAATAGTTTGAAGGTTAATGGGAACCGCCAGTAAGAAGATATCAATAGCTCTTCAGGGAAATAGTAAGTGACAGGTAAAGGCCCAGCTGGGTTTACCTGTTAAATGTCTGTGACAGCTCTGGAAGTGTGAGTTGCCCTGGCCCCATTTTTACCAGTATTGTGGTTCCTTCTTAATAGAAAATTTGAGAAGAACTGAAATATTCTTTAAGGTTATGAGACAACTTAGAAAATTAAATGTGAATGTGTTATACTTAATGAATCCCCTTTTGTTAAATGATATATGACCAACAGTTGTTTCATTTCTTTCTAATCTGAACCTGAATCACTGGATTAGCCTGAACTAGGCCTGGTCCATAATAACACGAATAGGTGGTATGAGAGAAATTACTATTTTACTATTATATTAGTAGCTAATTGTTAAATTGGTATCCAGGTTTTTCTCTTCTATTTCTTTACTGAGACCTACCTCCTGTGGAAGATCAGCCTCTGAAGGACATGACAGATTGAGATTACCCCTCATCCTCAAGGAACATGCTCTTCTATCTTTGGCATGCCCCTACCCAATGAAGAGACATTTCTTCTACTTAGAGTATAAACAGAATCCAGTCTAGAAGAGTTCTTACTCACAGAAAATGATCCCCTATCCTTCTACCCCTCCATTAGAGTTTAGGGTAATCCAGCTCATGAAGAAGAAAACCAATCACAGTGGTCTGGATAGAGACAGACTCCCCTGTACATATGGCCTGATGATGACTAAATCTCATGAGCAAGCCATGTTCTCAACAGGAGAAACTGAAGACTTCTAAGCTACCTCTTCATTAAATATCCACCAATTAGGGCTGATTTTCAGTTGTCAAGGGCACTCCCTTTCAAGGATTATTTAAAGTTTTCAGGCTCTCTATGTCTTTTCTTCGGTTGCCAAGAGAAACCACTGACCATCAATTTGTTGATTATTATTACCTAGCCTAATTAATAAATTGATTATTAATTACCTAGAAATTCTGTCTCTCAGGGTTTTTCATTCATCACAGGTATGTGCAAAATACATAAAACAAAACCAAAGCATACTAAATGATTTTTGTTGTCTCAAACTCATTGAAAATTCTCAATGACTTTTTTCAAATATGTGGTCCAGAGTTTTCTGGGACGAGTAATCCAGAGCCTATCCCAATGAATAAGGATCTTTAAGTCCCAAAGCACTATAGGAACATTGAAATCCTGTTGAGAACCCCCTTAACATGAAGGAATAGGATTCAATCTCTTCTGTCACAGAATTCAATAGCTTTATAGAGGAGATAGAACATATGCACAAACAGTAATATAAAACGGAATAATCATATAATAAACATAATCCAGCCCTTCTCACAGTGCTTGGAACATGGTTTGCATTTAATGAATGCTAATTGACTGACTGGTAATTAAAACTAGCCAAAAGTTAAAGGTGCATCCTGAGCATTAAAGGTAATTGTGTGGAACCTGGGTGACCACTGGTCAGGAATGCTGAAGAGAGGATTCCTTTTTAGGAAGAGAGTTTATGCCAGATGACCTTTGTGGTCCCTTTTCAACTCTCAGATTCTTCAATTCTGCAAAGTGCATAAGAGTGTATAAAATGTTATATGAGGTTGAAGGAAGTAAATAATATTTCTGACCACAGTTAATCAGTAACTGAAACCACCCTGGAACTCCACCTAGGACTCTCATAGTTCAAAAATCTCTCCCCTACAGCCATTGACAATGAGAATATACCCAAATCAATGAACACTATTTCCAAGCTTGCTTTTGTAACTATACTAAAACTAGATTCACCAACTCTGTGAAGGAATGGATGGAGTGCAGGGCATGGAGTTACTGAGACCTGAGTTAGAATCCAGTCTCAGACACAGTATCCTGAGCAAGACACTCAACCCCTTTCAGCCCCACTTTTCTTAACCATAAAATGGGGATAATGATAGCATCTGCCTCCCAGGGTTGTTGTAAGGACCAAATGAGGTGATGTATATAAAATGCTTTGAAAACTTTCAAGAGCTATCAGGTATCAGGCAAAGGACTTAATTATTTCCTTGAGATAAGGTAGCTAGAGGCCTAACACTACATTGAAAATTATTTCAGTAGGACTTTTGAAAGAAAGATTTGGGTTGGTTGCTTGTGTTTGTTTCTTCAATTCAATTCAATTCAAGTAGTAACAGATGAAAAGCGCTGTGCTAGGCATCGGAGATAAGAAGACAGGTTTAAAAATGAGGTTAGTCCTGTGGTTGAGGAATTTTATAGAGTTTCATTTTTTCAAAAATCATCATCTCTGTATCAGGTACTTTTACGGAGCTTTGCAGAGTTTGGGCAAATGGGATTTGGCGTTTTTTAAATGAAGTTTGCCAAGAGATTAGTTGGAATTGAGGTCTGGGTGTCTTTTCCCTCTTCTAAAAAGTTGTTGCTATATTTAAGAAATACCTCAAACAAAAGGTGTTTCTACTAGCTAATCCCCAACATCCCCATAGTCATACAACTGCCTAACTCTGTCTCTTCACCTCTCATTGTCTCTCTGTCTCTGTGTGTGTGAATTTGTGTATGTCTGTGTAGCAGCAAGCACCCCAACATCCCCAGGGTGGCTGCCAACACAGGTTCTTAGATCTGCTTTTCAAAAGGAAAGCAACTCAAAATGGGTTAACAAGCTTACCTTAATCAAAAAACATATATTACCTAGTTCAGGGGGAAAAGGTCAGCACCCCGAACTTCAGAGTATACAGACAGATCAAACAGACAGACTTCCAAACTGTCCAACCATTATCAATACCAAATCACAGTTACCAGAGAGGGAAGCATCAACATCTGGGTTTTCAAAGCTGGGGGGCTCTCAACAGCTTCCCAGAGTCTCATCTGGTCAAATCACACAACACTTCTCAAAGTGAGCCCCAAAGTAAAGCCTCCCATCAGGGCTTATATAGCCTTCTCCTGGCTCAGAGAATGTAACCACCCTCTTGACCCACTGCCCAATCACACAGCATCAAGGTGTGGTCATTCCTGAAAACCAAGCCTCCTACCATAGGCTCCATGTGACCACATTCAGCCTATTAGGGGGCAGAGTATATTTTCAAATTAAAGAAGGTTCTCAGAGTCACTTAAGCCAATCAAAGGGCCTAGGGGCAGGGAAGATCTTCAAATCTGCATTTCCATTACAGTCTGTCCATCTGTCTATCTCTCCTCAAAAACTCCTTATGTTCTAAGAGTGACTCAGCTTTAATCATGTACTTTAGTCAACATGAAGCTTAGCCTAGAATAGATGGGCATTTTCTCCTGGGTATAGCCAAGACCCTTATCATACCTACCCTATTAGCTACAGGGTTATTGCACTGAATGGGCCATTTACGATGGATGAGATACTGGTTAGGCCTAATCTAGAAAAAAATGAGCTATGACTTTACCTAGGCAACTGAACAGCAAATTTTGAGCTAATCTAGAACAAGTGATAAGGTCAGATAAGGCTGTTCTGGAATCATTTGTCCCATCACATTCACTTCTGAATGTGGCATAGAAGAGAGCCAAAGTTGCCTCCTTGCTTGCAGTAGTTAGCCTCCACTGGACCATGCCAAGTAGGTTGCTCAGGGTTTGGCTCCTCACTGAACTTTGCTGCCCACAACCTCTGGCATAGATGCTATTTCTTGGGTCCCCTGTTTTCTCTCAAACTCACAATCTCTACTGTAATCTATCTTCAGAAACATATTTGTTTTCTTTCATAATCTTGCAAGTCTACCTCCCCCTGAGTATAAAGAAGTCAGACCGGTACTACATATTGGAAAGAGAACTGTATTTGGAATCCACTGTATTTGGAATCCACTGGTTACACAGAGAACTTATAATTACATAATCTTACACAAAGAAACTGTGTAAAATATTCTTACTCTGTCACTTAGTATCTTTATACCCTTAGATGAATCACTTAACTAATCTAAGCCTCAGTTTACTCATATGTAAAATGGTAATTATTGTAAAAAGTGGTAATAAACTGATGATAACATCTGTATTATACCATCTCATGGAGTTCCAGGAATCAAATCAGATAATGAAGGTAAAGCTGTTCATAAACCATAATGCATAATTATATAAATTGAAAATATATACAGTATGATTAGAAATCTGAAGTTCACTATAGATTTTAGTCCAATTTCTGTCATTCCCTATATGACGTTGGGTTAGTCATTAAACTTCTCTGGGCCTCCATTTCCTAATATCAAAAAAAAAAAATGATTGCAGTGTCTAAGGTCTCCTTCTAGCTCGAAAATTCTATGAATTTGCCCAATGCAGTCAGTCAGTGGGTAAAATATTGCTATGATGGCTGAGTATACATGAGACGAAGGTCTATGTCAGCCTGCTTTTGCCTCAAAGTAGCAAATGTCTGGGCCTTTGGAAACCTGCTACCTGTTCCCCAGCATGCTCCTCTCTTGCAGGCTGACACGTCTACCCTGGCAGCCATCTCAGACACATCTAGGAAATTCTTGATATAAGTATAGCCTGTGGTTGAATGGCAAGCAGTCCCTCATTTATGCTGATTATAACCTTTGTAGGTTCATTATTTAAAAGAATTGAGAAGACCATTTTACTTTCACTCTCCATGTACCTTAACCCTCCCTAAATTAACAAATTAAGAACATGCAGGTCTAGTGTTCTATTCTCTGCCTCTTTGCCTTCTCAAAAAGAAGCCTTATTCACAAGAAAAAAGTAAATATGTTCACTAACATTGAGCTATAAATAAATGACTGAAAAGGTTTGTCTTCAATCCATGGAATAAATCTCTAATCATTAGTCTACTTTATAGATTGGGGACCACAGGAGTTAGTGATGTGTCACCCCCTCGATCTGGAAAATCTGTGTAAAATTTTTTGGCCCTCCATCCCTACCAGAGAAATTTTAATTATTGTGATATTAAAAGATAAAATATGTTGATATTATATAATACTATGCATATATTTTATGCATTTCTGAGTTTCCAGACTTCTTCTGTGTCATGTGCTGGCCTTCACATGTTATCTGCAGCTTCCACAAAACTCCCAAAAAATTCCCATTTAATTTCTTATACTGACCTGTGATATATCAAAACCATGATGGGGAAAGTTGTGATGTGGCAGGGAGACCTGTATTTTGAGTAGTGGTAATGGTCTTCCCTTGTGCCAGAAGCAAGATAATTCATTCACTTCATCCCTCTATATGTTTGGTCTAGCACTTTTAGGGATGAAGTCAACTTGTTCTGAAGAGAAGGAGCAATTAATAAAGAAAGACTCCCTTCCACCTTGGGTAGAAAGGGTGTGGTCAAAGGCACGATCCAAATCATCAACCAGAAAGTTGTTGGGATCAAGTCAAGGAATTCACCAGGAGAGGAGGAATTCTATCACAGCAAACCCATATAGACTAGAGGCAGCTATGTGGTTCTGGTGATAGTGCTAGACCTGTAGGCAAAAAAGACCTGAATTCAAATTCTGTCTTAGACACCTCCTAGCTATATGACTCTGGTCAAGTCACTTAGTCTCTGTCCGCCTCAATTTCCTCAACTGTAAAAGATGGACAATAATAACAGCTACCTCCCATGGTTATTGAGAGGATCAAATGAGATTATAATTGTAAAGCCTACTAGTATCTCTCTTCTTTTAAGGTTCATGCCACCTATCCATATCACTTGGTCCAGATCTCTGTTACTGTAATCAACCCTTCCAGGTCAATCTCCCTCTTTTCTCAAGACAAACTTACTGATTTACCTAGTTTCTGGTCTTTACCTTAGACCCCTGCCCTCATACTTGTGATATTAAATATGCATGTGGATACCCACCCCTCAAAAAACCCATTGAATTAATTAATGACTTTCTCAAGTTCCACAGCTTCATTCTATCTCAACCAACCAAAAGAATACCTTAGACCTCACCACCACCCTTTACTGTGCTACTCCCATTATTTTTATCTCAAAATAACACCAAAAAATGAACAAATGGTTTTTTAATCTAATTAACATGGCATTTTTGGCTGAGTGACTAGCTTGATGTAGAATGTTCTCTAAAACTCAATTTTGAAAGTTTAGCCTCTATGAGAGTAAAAAGATCAGCCTCTCTGATCAGCATCATTTTCTTCTATATCTCCCTCTGCCTTACTCTTCTTTATTCTCAATATTACCTCCAATTCCTCCATTCTTCTCTATTTTCCCAATAGATTATCCCCACTCTGGGTTCACTTACTGATCATCACAGTTTTGATACTATAGGTGAACAGTGAACTGCATTCTGTCTTCATCCTTGACACCTTTGCCCCATGTCCTGTTTCTGCCCTGCCCATCATCAGATCACCACCTTACCTTCCTTCCCTACTCATGTTTCTGAGCTGGTGGACATCAATGAAGGAAGTCACAAAACTATCAAAATGGTCAACAAATTCATGCTTTCTAATCTCAATTGCTCAGTGTTTCATAGAAAGATTTCTATTCTTCCTAGATGGACTATTTCACTTACCTAAACAGCTGTTCCACCCTTTTTCTTCTCAAGTGCCCCACTTCTTCTCCTTCTATGCCCTCACCCCTACCCAGAAAAGACCTTGGCTTCCCAAGCACCAGAAAGAGAGCAGTTTATAAGGTGGAGCAAATAAGGACAGAATTCACTTGAAAATTTCAAAATGTTCCCTCTTAATAAATTTGTATCTAAAGAAAATGAATTAAATCAAATCTTTCCAGGAAAAAGTCTAAGTGTATGTTTTCTCTTAAAATCTAAACAGTGAATAAGTGAAATATTTAAAATAGAGTTTTAAAGCATACACTTTGTACCCTGGCAGGCACTCAGCTAAAAATATGGCAAATAGGGATTTTCTAACCCTGCACTTTTCTGCACTTTTGTTATTGTCCTCCAGCTTATTTTATTGCTGGATAGAAATTTATGCTTTTCATTTTTTATTTTATTCAGGACACATGTCACCTACGTGAAGACTTGTAAAGATTTCCTCCCCCAACTGGGCTACCCATTTTCCTCCTCTCCTCTACAAGGAAATGCTCTTTGGGGAGCAGCCTTTTGCTCCCAGGGTGGCAGAGAAAAAAGCAGAATCCACATTTTCCTGTCTCCCCATCTCGTTTTTATTGTTTTTAATCTGTCTTTAGTCACTCTGGGATATAGTAGAAGGAAGACTAGATTTATAGTCAGATGACCTGGGTTTAAATTCCGGAACTCCTAATTACTAACCTCAGTACCTATGTGACATTGGTCCTATAATATAACTTCTCTGGACTTCAGTTTCCTTATTTATAAAAATCGTATTAATTTAAGTCCAATGACATATGAGATTTGAGAGTATCTTTGTGTAGGGAGATGGAGGGAGAACTTCCCTCAGGTACAAAGGTCAAAGGATCTGGTTCATGGTAAAGAAGAAGAAATTTTTTCTGGGGTGAGCTTTAGGAAGAAGAAAATGTGAATTTCACTGATCTGCATATTGAGGAAAACCAGTTGAGAAAGAAGAAGTGTTGCTTTTGAGCAGCCTTTATTTTATTCATTTCCAATGCTAAGATGGCAGGGCTAATGTCATTTACACTGTATAAAAGCATCTTATATTTTGAGCAGTCATCATACTGTTGCTTCTGTTATCTTGAACCCTTAAATCCCCCTCCTTGATCATAATCTCTTGTCCTTCCTTTGTTTTCCCTCTATCTGATTCTTACTAACTCCATTTTTTTCTGTACTATGGCCATCTACCCTTTCCTGTTCTCCAAGCACAAAAATACTGCTCTGGTCTCAACTTACCTTCCTTCATAGTCTTGACCCCATAATTAACCAGTTCAACTGGGCATTGTCTTCCACTCCAGAATCACTTGCACCCTTGTCACTCTGCTGTTCATCATTTGCCAGTCTTCAACTCTAGGATACCCCTACCATAGCCCTTACTCCTAGCAACTGTCCACTTTCTGAACACTCAAGAAAGTCATGAAAACATGCCAGTAGGATTCCCAATAAATTGATATTATTTAATGCTACTGAATCCATACTAGTACTATAAGGCAATCTTTTTATTCATTTTTTTTCCATTTCAGCTATATCCAAACTTCTCCTCTGCCCTCAATCCTCCTATTCTACCTTTTCTACCTATCCTCTATTTTACTGAGAAAACCAAGGCCATCTGACATGAGTTCCCTCTTCTTGTCTACTCCTTACCTCAAAATCTTTCTACATCTTTACCCACAGTACTACAGTACTATAGCTACAGTACTCTTCTCCAGTCTCTGAGTTAGGGTGCTCCTATGCCTTGCTATGGCCAATCCCTCTACTTATTCCTTCCATTCCATGCCATCCCATCCCCATCTGTATCCTTCAGGAGTTCATCTCAACAAGCTTTACTTGACCTTCACTTGTTTGACCATCATCTCAAGCTGTTGGCCTATGGTTCACCTTTTCACTCTTCTACATCCTTACTTTCCATTGGTTCTTCAGTTCCCTGTAATCTTGTCTCTGGCCCCACCACTTAACCAAAACTGCCCTCTCAAAGATTATCGATGTTGTCTGAACTTTCCTATCTGGTGGCATACTCAAAGTTTTCATCTTCTTGATCTTTCAACCGTTTTTCATGCTGCTGAGCAACACATCCTCCTGTATACTGTCTCCTCCTTTTCCCTGGTTGTGCTTCTATCTGCCTTGACCATGCCTTTTACAGTGTCTGTGCCAGATTTTCCACCCAAATGTGAATATCCCCCAAGGGCTACCATAATGTATCAATATTGTATCTGACTGAGAGTCAAGATGGTGGAGTAGAAACAAGACTTCTGTGGGGCTCCAGGTCCCACTACCTCCAATTCATGTAAAAGGTGACTGAACAAATTTGGAGCTATAGAACCCACAAAATGACACAGGGAAGCTAATCTCCTGCTGAGGACAGCCCAGCAGGCCAGCAGCAAATGGCCAATGCAGTGCTCTGGGAGGCAACCCCAGTCTCCCACGAGAGGGAGGTTTTAGCCACAAGGTGGGCCTGACCAGCCACTGGCTGGATGGACTTCAGATCACCAGCAGCTGTGGCAGTTTCCAGAATTATCAACCCATAGATCCTAAGGACAAAGTAAGAGATCAGTGAAGTGTGGACTTTGGGATCCAGTAGTTGGGAGTGCAGTTGGCCTTTATCCCCTAGAGGGGCAAGCCACTGAGGCAGCATGGCCGTACATCTCTTGCCATGTGGCAGCTTCAGCTCCTGGCCTGCAGACTGTAGAGGGACCAATAGACCAGTCTGAGGTGTAATCACTCTTGCTTTAACCTGCTTGGATCTGGATTGCAGTCTAGGGTGGAGATCCTGGGGTGTGTGACCAGCTTGCCAGGGTGTATGGAGGATTCAGAGAGTGCACCCAATTAAAATCTTCAGCAGCTGAGAAAACCCCAGCATTTGGGATGAAGCTCCCCTGTCTTGTAGCAGAGTCCTACTGTGGTAAAAAGCCAAAAAGTCAAGTAATTAAGTGCCAACATGAGCAGGCAAAGGAAGCAAAGCAAACAGAGCAACCCAACTTTACATTGCTATTTTGGGGACAAAAAAGATCAAAGCATGGAACAGGAGGAAGACAGTAAAGTCAGAATTCCTGCGCCAAAAGCTTCCAAGAAAAATACAAGCTGGTTACAGGCCATAGAGGAGCTTAAGAAGGATTTTGAAAATCAAATAAGAGAAGTGGAGGAAAAATTTGGAAGAGAAATGAGAATGATACAAGAAAATTATGAAATGAGAATCAACCTGACTGAAGAAAATAACACCTTAAAAAATAGACTGGAGGCGCGGGCGGCCATTTGTGGCTTCAGAGCTCGGCCGGTGACTCGCGGAGACTAGACCCAGACCCGGCGGAGCGAGCGGCGGCGCAGCCAGAGAACTCCGATCCCCGGCATCCCCGGAGGAATATTATAAAATACAGGAAACATGTCTCGAAGATATGACTCAAGGACCACTATATTTTCACCAGAAGGTCGCTTGTACCAGGTGGAATATGCCATGGAGGCTATTGGACATGCAGGCACCTGCTTGGGAATTTTAGCAAATGACGGTGTTTTGCTAGCTGCAGAGAGACGGAACATCCACAAGCTTCTGGATGAAGTCTTTTTTTCAGAAAAGATTTACAAACTTAATGAGAATATGGCTTGCAGTGTGGCAGGCATAACTTCTGATGCTAATGTTTCAACTAATGAACTGAGACTCATTGCTCAGAGGTACTTATTACAATATCAAGAGCCTATTCCTTGTGAGCAGTTGGTTACAGCACTGTGTGATATCAAGCAAGCTTATACACAGTTTGGAGGAAAACGCCCTTTTGGTGTTTCATTGCTGTACATCGGCTGGGATAAGCATTATGGTTTCCAGCTGTATCAAAGTGATCCCAGTGGAAATTATGGAGGTTGGAAGGCCACTTGCATTGGGAATAATAGTGCGGCGGCTGTGTCAATGTTAAAGCAAGACTACAAGGAAGGAGGAATGACTCTGAAGTCAGCACTTGCTTTAGCAATTAAAGTGCTCAATAAAACCATGGATGTTAGTAAACTTTCTGCTGAAAAAGTTGAAATTGCAACATTAACAAGAGAAAATGGAAAGACGACAATAAGAGTTTTAAAACAGAAAGAAGTGGAGCAATTGATTAAGAAACATGAAGAGGAAGAAGCAAAAGCAGAACGTGAGAAGAAGGAAAAAGAACAGAAAGAAAAGGATAAATAGAATCTGAAATCAGGATTTTTTTTAACATAACCTTAGGGTTACTTTTCAGCTTAAAAAGCTGCTCTTAAAATTCTACATGGAGGAAGCCTCGAGCCTGGTTTTTCTTAGTATCTTCAGTGAGGAAATAGGACATTACTTTACTGGATGGGGCCCTTGTCATCCGGGGCCCCTCAGTACTTTACTGTAATGATGATTATTACTCATGGACGTCTTATGTCTGCTTTTTGAATAAAATTTGGAAAGAAAAAAAAATAGACTGACTCAAATGGCAAAAGAGGCTCAAAAAGCCAATGAGGAGAAGAATGTCTTAAAAAGCCAAATTTGCCAGATGGAAAAAGAATCTCAAAAGCTCACTGAAGAGAATAATCCCTTCAGAATTATATTGGAGCAAATGGAAGCTAATGACTTCATGAGAAATCAAGATACTATTAAACAGATCCAAACAAATGAAAAAATAGAAGACAATGTGAAATATCTCATTGGGAAAACCATTGACCTGGAAAATAGATCCAGGAGAAATAATTTTAAAATTATTGAACTACCTGAAAGCCACAATCAAAAAGAAGAACCTAGAAATCATCCTTCAAGAGATTCTCAAGGAAAATTGCCCTGGCATTTTAGAACCTGAGGGCAAAATTGAGGTTGAAAGAATCCACTGATCACCTCCTGAAAAAAGATCCCCAAAAGAATACTCCTAGGAATATTATAGCCAGGTTCCGGAATTCCAAGATCAAGGAGAAAATATTACAAGCAGCCAGGGAGAAACAATTTGAATATTATTGAAACACAATCAGGATAACACACAGGATCCAGCAGCTCCTACACTGAGGGATCGAAGAGTTTGGAATATGATATTCTGGAGGTCAAAAGAGCTGGGATTAAAACCAAGAATCACCTACCCAGAAAAGTTGAGTATTGTGTTTCAGGGTAAAATATTATCATTCAGTGGAATAGAGGACTTTCAAGCATTCTTGATGAAAAAAACAGAGTTGAATGGAAAATTTGACATTCAGATACAGGAAGCAAGCGAAGCATGAGAAGGTAAACAGGGAAAAGAAATCATAAGGAACTTATCAAAGTTGAACTATTTACATTCCTACATGCAAAAACAATAATTGTAACTTATGAAACTTTTCTCAGCATGAGAACATGAGAATGATTTTCTCCCATGAGAAGGGAATAAAAATTTTATACATATATATATATATGTCTATATAGGAGGGTATATGGACATATGGATACATATGTGAATATGTGTATATATGTGTACAGATATACATAGAGGGAACAGGACCAATTTAATGGGAAGGGATGATACTTAAAAGGTGAAATTAAGAGGTGAGAGAGGAATATAATAAGAGGAGATGGGGAGAGGCAGATTGGAGCAAACTATCTCATATAGAAGAGGTAAGGGAAAATGGTTACAATGGAGGGGAAGAACAGGAAGGCAAAAGGGAATGCGTCAACCTTATTTTCATTGAATTTGGCTTAGGGAGGGAATGACATACACACTAAATTTGGTATCTCAGCCTACAGGAGAGTAGGGGGAAAGGGGATGAGAGGGGAGATGATGGAAGGGAGGCAGGTTCAGGGAGAAGGAAGTTGGAAGCAACCACTTTTGAAAAGGGACAGGATCAAAATAGAGATTAGAACATGTGGGAGGTGGAATAGGAGGGAGGGAAATATAGTCAATCTTTTACAATATATCTACTATGGAAAAGTTTTACATGGCTGCACATGTACAGCCTACATTGAATTGCTTATCTTCCCAGTAAGAGTGGGTGACAAGAGAGGAAGGGAGTGAATCTGGAATTCAAAATGAATCTGGAATTCAAAGTTTTAAAATCAAATGTTTAATATAGATATACATATATATATATATATACAATTATTATTCTTTTTATCAATATTATTTTACATGTAACTGGGAAATAAGATATACAGGCACTGGGGTGTAGAGATCCACCATGCCCTACAGAAAGTTGGAGGGGGTATGGGAGAAGATATGGGAGAGAGCAGATTGGAGGAGGGAATATCCAGTATGATTGCTATTTTGGAGTGGTGGGTAGGGGAAAAACAGGGAGAAAATTTGTAACTCAAAATCTTGCAGAAATGAATGATGTAAACTAGAAGTTAATAAAGCATTTAATTAAAAAACATATTGTATCTGACTCATGGACAATGAGTTCCTTGAGGGCAGGAACAGTTTCCCCTTATGCCTTTGTAAAACACCCTCCCCCTCCTGCCAGCTTCCCCCTCTCCTAGTGTTTAGAATAGTGCCTTTTCATATGATAGGTTGTCCATGAATGTTTGTTGAATGTCATTGATCTTTTTTTTTTTTTTAAAGCAATTGGGGTTAAGTAACTTGCCCAAGGTCACACGGCTAGGTTTTTGTTTGTGTGGATTAAGTGTCGGAGGCCGGCTCGGAACTCAGGTCCTTCTGATTCCAGGGCCGGCGCTCTATTCACTGCGCCACCTAGCCGCCCCGAATGTCATTGATCTTAACCACTTCTCACAGTTCTTTCTGGCTGATATTTACCTTGCACTAAGTTCCAGATCCCCAGATTCTACTTACATACTACATACCTATGCACATACATCTGTAAGATCACGATTCAATGTACATATTCAGCATGCTTTCAGAGGGAAAAACTGGGATGAAAAGTTAGAAGTTACAGAAAAGCAGATACTAAACATATGGAAAAAATTCCTAACTATTAACGTCATTCAAATGAATGAGTAGCTTCTAAAGGCAGTGAGTTCTCCATTATTGAAAACATTCAAAGAATCTGGGTGACCATTTTTGGGGAGGATTATAAAAGATATTATAGATTATTGAAGATATATAGAAGATATAGAAGATAATCTAAATGAGATTAAGGTAGGAGGTTGGTATAGATGACATTTGAGGTTTCTTTCAAATCAGAATTCTACAGTTCTCTTGAGGAAATTAGATGCTATGGGAGTGGACTATAGCCCAGTATCATTAATTCAGGTTCAATATTGGGATTATATGAGGAACATTCACATCATTGAATAGTTTGGGTTTGGGGGAGGTTTTTTAAGGTTTTCATAGCATTTAGCTTCTATAGCTGTACTGCCACCAACCACCTCCCACTCCCATCTCTGTTCAGCCATCCAAGGTGTGGTTTTTAGATATACATCAAGTAGAAAGGGCACCAACCCCATGTGAGTAGTACCTTTATGTATCCATATGGCCTGGAAAGCACTTAAACACAGCCAGGGGCTACCAGGAAGCTGTCTCAAAGTAGGCACATTATCTTACCCCATACCAGGCCAATCAAGTATTGGCTTTGTTGCCTTTTAAGGAAAATCTAACCTCACCCATGTTGGAGGCAGTAGGGAATAGCAGGCAGGAGACTCTGATTAATATAATCTGGTAGATTCTGGTCTTTTCACTGTTGTGCCCGAATGAAGTGAGACACGAGATCCCCGAGATGGAATTTGAAGTGGATTTATTACCTCGGGACTGTTGGGGTACATGGCTACCCAAATCAGACAGTGGGTTGGCACAGACCATGTGCCGATTCTTATAGACATTCGATATCTAGGTTATGTAAGCTGAAACTACAATCAGTGACTGGTCAGTGTACATTTGAATTTCCTGCCGGCTCAGAGTTCACTCTAGGCTGAGAGACAGGAAACCTAGGATGGGGTGATTAGGAGGGGCCAGGGAAAGGAGACATATTGAGATCAGCTGATGATTAGGAGCTCCTCCCCCAGGACATCCTGATCAGGTGATTGGAAGGGGGCAGGGGATGAGGGGTGATGGAGAATTTATCCTAGCCTGAAATCCCTGCTCACTGATCAGTTAGGGAAGGGAAGGGTGGAATAGTGTCCTACATCACAAATATTAAACACTTTGAATTCATTTAAAGAAAAGAACTAAAGCAATTGGGGAATTATTTTATTTTTTTTTTTTGGCTAATTGGTCACATGTATAAAAGGTTGACAGACTTTTCTCCAACTAATTTTTATAGGATCTTAGAGCTTGAAAAGACCTTATAGACTATCCAGTTCTCAAAGACTTAAAAAAAAAAACTAAGAGTACTATGGGTGAAAATATTGACACAATGACACTAATTAACACTTTTGCCTTTTATAGACAACACTTTTGCCTTTTATAGAGTGAATCACATTTTCCATAGGAACAATTTCATAATTGGAGATCGTGTTCCTGACCTAGGACTCTATAGTAAAGGGGTAATAGATATAACCAACAGCTTGCTGTAAAAGTAAAGCTACACTGTAAATTTTAGAATAATTAAAATAGTATAGTGTGCTCCAAATTCTACAAAATGGATTTACATGTTCTTCCCATTCATGATGATTATAAAAGAAATAAGTTGGACAAGATGACTTCTTAGATCCCTTCTGGCTCCAAGATGCTGGGAATTTACCATTATACAAGAGGCTCTAAAGGACAACATACATCATATAAACTCTATAGGAATATATGGCACAGAAACATAGTAGCATATAAACTCTACAGCTCCACTGGGTCATAAAATTGAACTAAAACTATCATGTTTGGCATAAAATACATTAAAATTAAACATTTCATTATGAATAATTTTGCCTGTCTTCTTGAAATTTAGAAAGACCTGAAGAAGTATTGGGGTGGGGAGGAGTAAATATTTGAACAGCTAATTCTCTATAAAAAGAGACCCAGGGAAATGAAAGATAATGCCTTCCTTTTTTTCTTGATAAATTCCCCTGCATCCAGCAGAGGTGTTCAATCATTCTGCTGACCTCAGGGTTATTTTCAAAGTAGTGTAACCAATATATCTTTGTTGTTGTTTATGAAGATGGGGGAATAAAAGAACTAGAGAAACTATCAGATTGTAAGATGCCTGAAAGCAGGAAGCAAGTCTTAACTAAATTTTAAATCTACCCAACACCTAGCAAAGTGCTTTACATACTGAAAATGTCTAAAATGTGTTTATTGCATGATAACATGATAATTGAATGATAACAACATACACTTATAATATACTTGCTCCTGATAAGTGAATGATACAAATATTATGGTGCCCGTTTTATAAATGAAGAAACTGAGACTTCAAGGAGTAGTGTGACTTGCTCACCTGTCTGGTCAATATTAGAAACCAGGACTTCTAGCTACAAGTACAATGCACTTTATACTACACCACACCTCTTCAAAATTAAAAGTTAGAGTTGGGGGACAGCTAGGTGCGCAATGAATAGAGCACCAGCCCTGGAGTCAGGAGGACCTGAGTTCAAATCCGACATCAGACACTTAACACTTACTAGCTGTCTGACCTTGGGCAAGTCACTTAACCCCAACTGCCCTGCGCCCCCCATAAAAATTACAATAATAAAAAATTAAAAGAAATGAAAATAAATTAAAAAGTTAGAGTTGATACAAAACTTCTCTCCTTCCCTCTTTCAGTCAACAAGCATCTAATCACTAGGGACTTTATTAAGCACCTATTATACACCTGCCCCTTTGCTAGATGATAGAAATAGAAAGAAAAAAGTTAAACAGTTCTTATCCTCAAAAAGCTTATATTCTATAAGGGAGACAATATGTACAGATATAGTTATGTATAAAAGAGATACAAAGTATTTTTGTTTCTGAAGCTAAATCTCCCTATCTCACCCAGGCTAGAAGTGTAGTGACCACTCAGCAGCCTAGTTCAATCCTGACCAGAACAGAAGCCTTGATATTCTCTGTTTTTCTGGCCTAGACTGATTCAGCCCTCTATAGGAAACCTGATGGCCCTCTGATAATGAAGCTCACTATATTGGGGCCAGACTTACTGTGGTATTCAGAATTATGTCTGTTCAGAATTTCTGAATTCAAATAATTAATTCAATTCAATAAACATTTATTAAGCCCCTTTTTGTTCCAGGTACTGTTTCTAAGTACTGGGGATTCAGAAAGAGGTAAACGATAGTTCCTGCCCTCAAGGAGCTTACAGTCTAATGGGGGAGAAAACATGCAAATAAATATATACAAAGCAGTACATACAGGATAAATAGAAAATAATTGACATGGGAAAGCACTGGAATTATCAATAGGGATTGAAGAAGGCTTCCTATAGGAGGTAGGATTTTATTTGGGACTTAAAGAAAGCCAGGAAGATCAGCAGTTGGAGTGGAAGAAGGAGAGCATTTCAGGCCTGGAGGACAGCCAGAGTGAAGGCCCAGAGCTGAGATATGGAGCCATCTCATTCATGAAACCGCCAGTATCAGTGGTCAAAGAGTATGTGCGGGGGAGTAAAATGAAAGATGACTGGAAAGGTAGGAGGGAGTTGGTTACAAATGACTTTAATGCTAAGCATTTGTTTTGTTTTTTGTATTTATTTTTGTATTTGCTCCTTGATGCAATAGGGAGCCATTGGAGTTTATTAAGTAGTAGGGAGGGGTGGGGAGGGTTGACACGGCCAAACCTGCATTTCAGGAAAATGACTAGTGACTGAATAGAGGATGGATTGGAGAAGAGACTTGAGGTAGGCAGACCCACCATCAGACTATGAAAATCGCCCAGTCACAAGGTGAGATGAGAGTGTGCAACAGAGGGATAGCAGTGTCAAAGGAGAAAAGGGGGCCTACTAGAGAGATGTTGCAAAGGTGAAATCAACAAGCCTTGGAAACAGCACCGAGATGGGGAACAGTGGGGGTGAGGGAAGGAGAGAATGAAGAGTCTGGGATTGCACCTATGTTGAGAGCCTGAGGAACTGGGAGGATGGTGGTGCCCTCAACAGTAGTCTACCTGCCTCAGCTTCCCTAAGTAGCAGAAATTACAGGCATGCATCACCGTGACCAGTAATATAAAGTAATTATTAAATGAAGAGAACTTTTCCTTAAAGCTAAGAACATCAAGGAAGGTTTTGTGATGAAGGTAATGTTGGAACTGAGTTTGGAAGGAAACAACTGATCCTTTCATCTCCTCTACTTAATCAAAACTGCAGGATCAGCTGCTTCATTTCAAAATACTATCAAACCAAAGCAGGACTGGAAAACAACGGTTGTTGTTCATTCACTTTTCCTCAGATTTACTCCCAGCAGCTATCAGAGCATTTCACACTCCATTGCAAAAAAAACATCAAAAATAATTATCAGACCATTATCATAAACTTTTAAAAATAGCTTCAAAACATTACAAGAGGTGTGGTGGCAAAGTTGGAATCAGAACCAGGACATACCTGATTCAAACCCAAACTGTGATGCTTACTTGCTGTGTGAGCATGGACAAGTCACTTAACCTCTCTGAGGTTAGTTTTCTCATTTCTAAAGCAGGAATTAAAAAAACAACAACCAGTAATCCTCACTTCAAAAAGTTCTTGTAAGGTTTAAATTAGAGAATGTATAAAGTACTATGTAACGTCAATTATTTCATTGCTTTCATCTTGTTTGCTAGAATTTAGATGGAGATACCCAAGGACAAGTCACTATCCTGCTATTAATCTTTTAATATCTAATCCTTTACATACTCTTGCAAAGGAGAATAAGTTAAATGATTTTCTTTAGTTGAATGAAAACATTAGGATTTAAGTTAGACTACTCTAAGCTCATTGAAAGCATCCTTGGTACAAATACAGCTGCATACAGGTTGACAGGGATGACAGGCATCACAATTTGTTCTGTGATAGTGCTCTGGATCCAATGTAGTCTATTTGTTTGAGTTCTCAGGGATATTTTGAGATTGGTATTTGTAAAATTGGGATTTGTCATCAGTCAGTCCATGAAAGATATTGAGGTTCTGAGGCATATTTCTAGCCACCAAGTCATATTTTGCTAAGTATTCAGTAGGTGTTAAATTTTTTCAAACTGTAATTTCATTCATTTCATTCACACATATGTGTGTATATATACCTATACATCAATGTATAGGTGTATATATGTGCATGTATACACATATATCAGCATTGATCACTAAGCCTGGTATATGTATGTATGTATACACACATGCAGTATTATATAAACACAACCATATACATGTGCATGTGTGCGCATATGCGCATATGTGTATATGCATTATGTACATATATGCATATACATATCTGTGTGTATATCAGTCTTAGTGATCAATGCTGATGGATAGATAGATAGACTGATAGATGGATAGATTGATTGATAGACTGATGGATAGATGAGAGACTGATAGATAGATGGATAGATAGATAGATAGATAGTGTTCAGCATCAATCCCTAAGTTATGACTTCTTAGGATAACTCTTCCATAAGTTCTGTTGATGATAAGCTGGTACTCAATTGTCAACCTAAGTTCCATTTCCACAAAAGAATCTGCATGCCTGGCTTATGTTCATGTAGATAAGGATGCTTCAAGAAAACTACAGGAGGCAACCTTACCTCTCAAAAACTGAAGTGCACTGAGATGTAAGATCATCTTCTGTAGCCTCTCTTGAAGCATCTTTATTTTTTTTCATCATCATAATCATTCTTATTCCTAACAGAATTTCTAAGGATCCTCTTCTGACGCCTCAACGGAACCTGTAAGGAGAGGGTTAGGGACAGAATCTGTGATTTCATTAGTGTCGGGAGCTCCTGGGTGAGGCTGTGCCTTCTGCCAAATGTATGTTGGCCCCTTCCCTATACCTTATAGTCTTAGACTATTCCCTAAAACAATGGTGAGAAACTCAAATAGAAACAGGAGTAACTATCCCAATGGACCACATATTGACTTAGCTTTAAAATGTAATGGTATCTGTATCTTATATATTTTTATTTACTGTATTAAAATTATCCATTGCAGGGTGGCTAGGTGGCACAGTGAGTAAGAGAGCCGGCCCCTGAGTCGGGATGACCCGGAATTGGATCCAGCCTCAGAAAATGAGCACCATAATGACTGGCCATGTAACCTTGAGCAAGTTACTTAACCCCAATTGCTTTAAGAAAAAATTGCCCAATTGCATTTTAATCTGGTTCAGGCAGCACTAGGCCTTTTGGCACCACATGTGGTCCAGTGGCACCTCTTTGACACCTCTGGTCCAATGCTCTGAAAGGTTAAGTCACCCACCCACAGTCACACAGCCTGAGCATGTCAGAAGTGACTTGTACGTAGGTCTTTCTGGCTTTGATGACAACTATCTATCTACTACTCCATTCTGCCTTTCACCAAATGAAGCAGAGATAATCAGAGAATGAATTTTAATCAAGCAATAATAAATGAATGAACATCAGACTTCAAAAGTGGAGGACTACCTATGCTTCTAAACATTCAGATGCTGAATTATCATTATTTAAAGGATAACACTTTCTTTTTATGTGACTTTGTAGGTGACCTTCACCTTTTAAGTCTGAAGAAATGAGCTGCTCATGAATTGCGGGGTTTTGTTTGTTTTGATGTTTTATTGTTTTCCTACCCACTTCCCATCTTCATCAACTCAGTACTGATCTTCTACATGCACAGGCCTCAAGTTTTGACTTAATAGAATTATTAAAAGAACAAGGAAATTTTTACCAAAATGAATTCTGCATGACGTTTCCTGGTGTGCACTTAACCCAACTGGGAGGGTCTCAGTCTCAGTGACATTGTACCACAGGGCTCAGAGGAGAATTCTGAGTAAAATGAATCCTGGCACTTAATAGATAAAAAAAATCAAGGCCCAAAAAGTAGAGGTGATTTTCCTAAGGTCACATAACAAGTTAATGACAGAGCAAGAAATCAAACCCAGATTTCCATACTCTAAATCCTGCCCTTTTCATTTTTGTCACATAAAAATCGTTAGGGAATCTGCAAGGCAGGGGGAGGCAAACAGCACTTAAGGAAGGGAGACACTGTCCCTTGTGAGCCAAAAGAAGTTCCTAAAACCTAGGATAAAATGTTCTGATGATATGCTATTGATTCCAATGAATCCATCATTCCCTGTTCTTTGATTCTGAGAAGCAGCCAGCCTCACTTGGGCCTTTTTTTACAACTGGAAATGCATCATTAGGAGTCCAACTTGGCAAAATTTGATTAATGTAGTTGATCCTGTCCCACATTGCATCCCACTAATATCTCAATAATTTCATATGGAAAGAGCCCGCTGGGAGCAATGAATTCACTTTCTAAAAAATCCGATTTTACGTAAATAGAATCAATTTGAAATTGATTAACTCGTAGCCACAGTCATTTTCTAATAAAAGATGAATGATTTAAAATGATTCTTGATCAGCTATAAAGAAGGTTTGAAGTTTTAATGAGTTTCCCCATAAACCATTTTACGGCTCCATGGTTCACTGTCCATTTATGAACAGAGTTTTGCTGTCATGTCTCTGAGCTCTATGCTCAGACCCTGATCAATACCTCCTTTATCTGGGGCAGTACTCTTCTTTGAAAGCAGAAAGACTTTGGGATATTTATCTTAAATAAAAGCAATATCTGAATAGAAAAACTGCCATAGATATGGTGGAACTCCCTTTTTCTCTCATGTTACTCCAGGGATAAGCACAGCCAAAGAGTTCACACAGCTTTTTAATGATGGAGGAGAGAGAGCCAGTGACCATTTTAAAAGGATTCAGTTCATTTTGAAGAAGGGAGGAGAGAAAATGATACCCTGCTGACAGAGCCTAACATTCTTCCTCTCTGGTTACATAGGCAGGACTGCCATAGTGAGAGAGTTTATATCCTAGAGGGGAATGTCTACACACACACACACACACACACACACTCACATGCCTGAAGTGAAGAAGATAGAGACATAGCTGAGGGAACATGCCTGAGAAGAAAGAACCCAAAACAACACCTGTCCTGGGGTGTAGGGCTGTGGTTTCCTGAATTTTAGGACAGGCCAGAGCTCATTCCACTCTCTGTCACATATCAGCAGGGTGTTCTGTGCCCCTGAGTCCCTACAACAGACAGTATGGTGATATTGGAGGGTTTTGACATGAATGGAAAAATGTTAGGAAATCATACTTACCAACTCTATAACCCCTCTCCCTGGAGTGAGTATAGTATCTGGGACAACTAATCCCCAGGCTCCTAGGCTAGTTTTTGGAAAACCACAGGGAGTCTATGGGTGTAAAATTATTCTAGTCAGTCAATAAACATTTATTAAGGGCCTCCTGTGAGCAGGCACTGTGCTAAGCACTGGGTATACAAGGAAAGACTCTCATAATCTAATGGGAAGAGAGTACATAAAAAGAAGCTGAAAGGGGAAGGCAGGCATGATGATGTCCAAAGGATGAAAGGCAAGTAATAGTGAGACAGCTAGCAACTATCTTCCTTGAATGGAGGTTCTGGAAGGAGCTCCCTATTAACACCTGTTTCTGTTTGAATTTGACAGTACTGTTATAAGAATGACTGATTGGAAAAGAGACAAACAAAGAAATAAAAGTAGTGTAAAAATGAAGATATAAATAAAAATTTTAAAGCAGAATAGACTGATTTTTTTATCTTTCTCCCCACCACCACCACTACCACCCCCAAGGGAAAAAAGAAAGTGTCTCCTTACTCTCGGTTGGTTTATAAAATAAAGGACCTTCAATGGTCTCCATACCTCTTCCTCTCTGCAATGCAGAGAATACTAAGGTGAAATCTGCACATAGAGAAAAAGATTAAAGTCCCCCAGACCCTCCTATCTTTTCTTGTCCTTACCTTGGCATTTTCTTCCTGTAGGACAGTCTCAGAAGTTATTAACTCATATGAGGTTAACTTACTTTCAAAGAAAACCTCAGCTAAACCAGAGAAGTGAAATCAAGTGAAAATTGTAGGGATTAGATATCTGTTAGGGTGCCTGTTCGACAATCTGTTCCCAGCAACATTCTTTCTTTATAACTTCCACTTCCTGGGAATAAACTAGGCTTCTGGGAAATCATATCCATCCATCCCCTGCTTATCAGAAATGTCAGCTGCCAGTTGCCCCTATGCAAGATATCAGATGAAGTCAAGGCAGACATATAGTCAGCATAGTATACACTTCATTCCAGGGTGGGCAGCAGGGAATGGGGTTTGGGGAGCAGGCCTGCCATCACTGGGGAAAGGTCACACCCTTTATATAATAGCACGCATCAAGACCAGCTGTCAAACACCAAAGCTAAAAGGGAAATAAGAATGTACTGATCCATCTGGGGAGAAAGTAATCAGCCACAGCTGTACACCTGGGAATATCTTAACTCAGGCATCAATTCCCTATTCCATTTTGAACTTATAACCAATAAAGGATGACCATGACTGAAGATTGAGACTAATGCTAGGGATTGATAAGTTTTATTGATATTTTGTTTTTCTACTACCTGCATTTCACAGTGTATCCATCCTATCTCTCATCTGCCTTGGCCATCCCCTATCAAAGAATTGAGGAGAGAGAGAGAGAGAGAGAGAGAGAGAGAGAGAGAGAGAGAGAGAGAGAGAGAGAGAGAGGATCAAAACTAACTAACATATCTTAAAAGTCTGACATTATTTTTAGTGAAATGAAATACCCATAGTCCCTATGAAATACCCATAGTCCCCTACCTCTGTAAAGAAGGTAGGAAAGTGTCTCATATCTAAGCCAAACTTAGTTATTATAATATTGCAGCATTCAGGTTTAATCTTGTTGTTTTTCTTTCTATTTACATTGCTGCAGTCGTTGTGTATGGGGGTTTTCCTTTTCTGACTATTGCACTTTGTATCAGTTCAGATGAACTTTCCACACTTTTCTGAATTCATCATATTCATTGCTTCTTACAGCACAATACTTTATTATACTCACATACCACACTAACAATCAATCAACAAACATTCAATAATCACTTACTATTTGCCAAGCACTGTCTTACATTCCAGGGATAAAAAGAAAAAATAAAACATGTTCAGTCATTGCCTATTCAATGGGCATCTAAGAACATGTTAATATTGAGAGAAAAGGCAGACTCCTTCAATAAAATGTGTGTAAGACTTTAATTTGAGCATTTCATACCTACTATGTTGGAAATCTTCTTCCTCTTGTTTGATTTTTTCTACCATATCTTTCCCCTAGGGTCTGGATCACTGGAGTAGTATTTCATCTTTTGATTTCCCTAATCAAAAATTTAACCTATTGCCTCTAGAAAAAAATACAATTCTTCATGTTGACATTTTAAGCCCTTCACAGTCTGACTCCAAACCACCTTTCCAGACATTACATATTATTCCCTTTCATACGCTCTACATACCAGCCAAACTGAACTAGTCTTTCCCAAATTTGATATTCCATTGCCACCACTCCATCTCAACACCTTTTCTACACACAATCTATGCCCTACCCACCACCCATCCCCCAAATACATTCTCTCCTCACTTCATCTCTTGGAATACTTTGTTGTTATTGTTGTTCAACCCATTTGTGTTTTTCTTGGCAAAGATACCAGAGTGGTTTGCCACTTCCTTCTCCAGCTCATTTTGCTGATGAGGAAACTGAGGCAAACAGGGTTAAATGACTTGCCCAGGATCACACAGTCAGAAAAGTCTGAGGCCGGATTTGAACTCAGGAAGATAGCACTCTATCCACTGTCTAATTGTAATATTTATCTTGTTTCAAAGTTAAACCTGTGTCACCTGTGATATAAAGCCTTTTATCTTTCACCACCACTGCCCTTTACCTAACTTTTAATGTTCTCTTCCTCCTCAAATCACTTTGTATCTACTTATCTGTGCATATGTTGTATTTCCCCAAATAGAATGTAAGGTCTTTGAGGACAGTGTTCTTTCGTTTTTGTCTGTTTCTTATGCCTAGCACATAGCAAGAGGTTAATAATTGTTATTTAAGTTTAATCATTTGGGATCTTGGGTCAAGATACAACTTTTCTGTAGCTTCCTATGACTAAGTATATGGGACAGATTGGTCAGATTAGCAAGGGTGTCATGGAAAAGACTTGGCCAAGAACTTGTTCTGAGAGCATAACTTTGAGATATTCCTTATCCCTAAATTATCAGTATAGCCCCTAGAAAAGGAATAAATGTTCTCACGCTGATTTCCAAATTCAATGCAGAGAACTATAGGACCAGGAAAGGCTCCCCCCCCCCCAGATAACATGATATTTTACTTAAAAACCCCAGAACCTCAACTACAAATTAATTAAAACATTATCTTCAGTTGAATAGCAAAATACAAAATAAATTCAGATGCATCATCACACTATCTATAAATTACCAACAAAACAATAAAAAAGAAGAGATGCAAAGTTTTAATTTCAAATAACCACAAATATATAAAATATGTGAAAATCCACTTACATACATAGAAATTTAGGTGGCTACAACTAAATAGGTGAAATCACATTGTAATAGAACCCTACTTGATGACTTGGAAATCAGTACTCTCAGGATCTTTTATTCATTGGTCATTAAAGCAACTAGAAACCGAACCCTACAAAATAAATACAAGAGAGAAAGACAGAGAGAGAGACACAGACAGAGAATAATAACCATGAAATACCTGGACTACAGGGAAAATTCTTACCTTATTAATGAACATAAGAATACAATAGAAATAGAAATATACATATATGGATCAGGAGAGGAAATGATTCATATGTGTAAACAGAATTCTTAACAATAAGAAATAGCATGGCACAGTAGATAAAGATCTAGCCTTAAATCAGAAAGCCCATGGTTCAAGTGCCACCTCTAATATATATTTCCTGTGTGATGCTGGGTATTTCATTTAATCTATCAGGTCCTCAGCTGACTCTGCTCTGACTGTAAATTACAGAACAGTCATTGATTAGTTGCTAGGTGGCTCAGTAGACAGAGAGGTGGGCCTGTATTCAGGAACACTCTGAGTTTAAATCCAGCCTCTGATACTTCCTAGCTATGTGAGCCTGGTGGAGTTACTTAATCTCTAAGTTTCCTCAACTGTAAAATAGGGTAATAATAGTACCTACCTCCCAAGGTTGTTGTGAGAATCAAATGTGGAGAGACAGACAGAGAAAAGAAGGAGGAGGAAGAGGAAAAGGAGGAGAGGGAGAGGAGGGAAGGGGAGGGGATGGAAGGGGAGGAGATGGAAGGGGAGGAAAGGGAAGGAAAGGGGAGGAAAAGAGAGAAGGGGAAGAGAAGGAGGAGGAAAAGAAGAAGAAAAAGAATCCATTTGATAACTAAATTATTGCCTAAAATGCATAAGCTGATAAACCCCTCTAAAGAGTCTTCACAATCCATCCTCTCCATGGTAGAGTTTCCTAGTCAACCAACACTGAAACCTCAAAGGTCAGCATCTGATAACAAAATTCTATTGTTACAACTGAATTCTAGAAAACTTTTTAAAAGTACCTCTGAACTTGACCCATTTTCTGTTTTTCCTTTCCTAGTCTTGGAACTTTGAGTATACATCTGAATTACACCTATTCAGTGTTTTGCTGTTCATATGAGTTGCATCATATGTTGCACTGTCCCTTCAACCTGAGGCTTGAAAATCCAGGTACAGATTCTGTTTTGCCTACTTTTAATGCCCTTTCCTTCTCCATCCTAACTGCCACTCTAATTTTAACCCCAGACTACATTGACATGAATTGTTTGGTATGGACCCAACTCTTCACCAGATTATACTTATCAAATTTGTGACTGACACAAAACTAAAAGAGATACTTATCAGGTCATAGAATGTGAGAGTTGAAAGGGAATTCAGAGGCCATACAGTCCAAACTATACACAAAAGAAATACCCAGTATACCAGGAGAGTGAATATCCAATCTCTGATTGACGTTCTCCAAGGAAAAGGAAACCACCAACCTCTTACATCAATTCATTTCAATTTTAACTGGTTCTAATTGTAAGCAACTTTTGCCCGGTGTCAGCTTAAATTTACTTCTTTGAAACTTCTACTTATTCTTCTGATTTTGTCCTGCTTAGGTCAAGCATAAGTTTAATTTCTCCTCCATATAACAAATAGTCTTTCAAATACCTAAAGACAGTGAAAATGTTCCTCTGTATCTTCTTTTCTTAAGTATAAACATGCTTAGTTTCTTCAACAAATCCTCATGTGTGTCAGGGACTCTACAACCTTCACTACCCTGTGTGCTGTTCTCTTGACACTCTCCAGACTGTCAATGCAGTTCTTTTTCTTCCAATATATGTTTATGTCATTAAATATTTCTCAACTATATGTGAATATTTTTGAACATTCATTTTTTAAAATTTGGAGTTCCAAATTTTCTTCCTCTCCTTACCCCTCCATGAGACAAATTAACAATTTAATATAGATTATACATGTGAACTCATGCAATATTAGCCATGTTGCAAAAGAAAACACAGATCAATAAAAACAGGAAAAATAAAGAAAGTTTTTTCAAAAGTATGTTTCAATCTAGACTCCATCAGTTCTTTCTCTGGAAGTAGATAGCATTTTTCATCATGAATCCTTCGGAATTGTCTTGGATTATTGTATTTCTGAGAGTAGCTAAGTCATTCACAGTTGATCATCATATATGTTGTTACTGTGTACAGAAGACTTCTACCAGGGGAATGGGCAGGATGAGAATAATTTATTCCAACAGCCATGAAGATAGCCGAAGCTCTTAGAGTTTGGTTGAACATTGAAGATGCCAAGGTAATCCACTGCATCCTGGGTAATTACCAGTTGTCCTGATTTTTGTCTTGCCACTGGATTTCAATGACTGGAAAAGAAAGCAAGACTGACAACTTTGTGCAACTCAACTGAACTTAAATCCAATTCATACATAAGTAAAGACATCACCCTGTTGTGTCATTGGTCCTCTTAGAAAATGAACAACTGTGTATGGTGTTCTCCTGGTTCTTCTTACTTCACTTTGCATCAGTTTATATGTCTTCCCAGGTTTTTCTGAAGTCATTCTACTCATTATTTCTTAAAGCACAATAGAATTCCATCACCATCATACACCACTCAACCCTTCAATTTCCAATTCTTTGTCACCATAAAAAGAGTTGTCATAAATATTTTTGTACATATGGTTATTTTTCCTTTTTCTTTGATGTCTTTGGGATTGAGACTTAGTAGTGGTATTGCTGGGTCAAAGGGTAGCCACTGTTTTATAGTACTATGGTCATGGTTCCAAATTGCTCTCCAATATAGTTGGATCAGTTCACAATTCCACCAACAATGAATTAGTGTCCCAATTTTCCCATATTCTCTCTAACATTTGTCATTTTCCTTTTCTGTCATATTAGCCAATCTGATGGGGTACAGTTTTAATTTGCATTTCTGTAATTAATGGTGGTTTAGAGCCTTTTCATATGGCTACAAATGGCTTTGATGTGTATTCTTATAAATTTGACTCAGTTCTCTATATAGTTGAGAAATGAGGCTTTTATCAGAGAAACTTACTATAAAAATTTTTCCCAGTGGCCTACTTTCCTTCTAATATTGGCTGCCTTGGTTTTGCCTATGTAAAAATACTTTAATTTAATGTAATTAAAATTATCTATTTTACATACCACAATATTCTCTATCTCTTCTTCAGTCATAAATTTTTCCCTTATGCATAGAGCTGACGGGTAAATTTTTTTTCATCTTTATCTAATTTGTTTATAATATCATACTTTATGTCAAATCATGTACCCATTCTGACCTTATCTTGATATACCATGTGCGATATTGGTCTATACGTAGTTTCTGTCAAACTACTTTCTGGTTTTTCCCAGAAATTTTTGTCAAAAGTGAATTCTTTTCGCAAAAGCTTAGATCTTTGGGTTTGTCAAATACCTGATTACCATGGCCATTTACTGCTGTGTGTTGTTTATCTGATCTATTCCAATGATCCACCATTCTATTTCCTAGTACCAGATTGCTTTGATGATGACAACTATTTAATATAGTTCAAAATCTGGTACTTACAGGCCACCTTCCCTTTCCTTTATTTTTATTGATTCTCTGTATATTCTTAACTTTTTGTTCTTTGTAGATGGGTTTTGTTATTATTTTCTAGCTTGATAAAATAATTTTGGTAGTTTGATTGGGATGGCACTGAATAAGCAAATTAATTTAGGTAGAATTGTCATTTTTATTATATTGGCTTGACCTACCCATGAGCAACTAATATTTATCTAATTGTTTAGATATGACTTTATTTATGTGAAAAGTGTTTTGTAATTGTGTTCATGCAGTTCCTAGGTTTTTCTTGTGTTTTATATTGTCTACAGGTATTTTAAATAGAATTTGTCTTTCTATCTCTTCCTGCTAGACTTTGTTGGTAATAGATAGAAATGCCAATATAGATTTATTTTACATCCTGCAACCTTGTTGAAGTTAATTGTTTCAACTACTTTTTCAGCTAGCTCTCTAAGTATACTATCATATTGTCTCCTCACTGCCTATTCTAATTTCTTCAATTTTTTTTCTTCTCATTGCTATTACTAGCATTTCTAGTACAATATTGAATAATAGTGGTAATTAATAGGCATTCTTGTTTCACCCCTGATCTTTGGGGGAAGGTTTCTAGCTTATCCTCACTACTGATAATGCTTGCTCTTGGTTTTAGATAGATGCTACTTTTCATATTAAGGAAAACTCCATTTATTCCTATGCTTTCTAGTGTTTTTAATAGGAATGAATATTGCATTTTGGCAAAAGTTTTTCTGCATCTATTGAAATAATCATATGATTTTTATTGTTTTTATTACTGATGTGGCCCATTATGCTGATAATATATCGAAGCAGTCCTCCTGTATTCCTGGTATAAATCCCACTGCAAAAGTTAATACAGCCTGTGCATGGAATTCTACTGTATTGGTTTTACAATGTAACTGATTTTATGCCATATTAATTTTGTAATTGGGTCCACATCCACCTGTTTTTACTTGAGCTTAAGAATGTAGCTGCTTTTGCATTTACCTGGTTTAAATTGAGCTCAGGAATCCAGCTGAGCTAGCTCATGGGCAGTTTAGTTTAAAGGAAAGGTTGTTATCTTTCCTCCCATACTGGTAGCCCCTAGGATACTTCATGGACATCCATTTCTTTACCCCCCAAAAAATACCATGGCCAAAAGATATATTCTATCCTTTCCTGGTTTTGTGTAGTTAAAAGAGCTTTATCTCTTCCAAGGAAACAGTAAGTTTGCCCCTAGAAAAAACTACAGGACACAAATGGCCCCTATAAAAATTAGCATTTCTTAATTATTAGAGAGATGTGATTAGTCTTACCTGAATACCAGCCCACCTTTCTCAGCTCAGTCAATTATAAGGCTCCCTGACTACACCAATCCCCTTCTTTCCTGTATATTAATAATAACCGTCTTTTCCTTTTCATGAGGGTCCCTGCATTTAGTGAGGTGGCCAGAGTGATGCTTTGTGAACAGATATATGAGTCACTGTTAATAAACTATTATCTTACTCAGAGAAAACACATCTCAGTTTACTTTTGTTACATTTTCCTCTCCACACCACCTCATAATGTATGATATTTGTGATATATTGTTGTAATCTCCTTGCTAGTGTTTTAGTTAAAATTTCTGCATCAATATTTCTTAGGAAAATTGGTCTATCATTTTCTTTGTTGTGGCTCTTCCTTTTTTAGATACTGTAATAGTAATCTGGTAGGACCCTTGGACTATTTTTCCAAATAGTTTATATAGTATTGGAATTAATTGTTCTTTAAATGTCTGGTAGAAATTACTTATGAATTCATCTGGTCCTGAGGATTTTTCCTTAGGGGCTCATTTATGGTTTGTTCAATTTCTTTTCTAAGATAAGGTTATTTAAGTATTCTGTCTCTTTTTAGGGTGGGTAGTTGGCACAGTGGATAGAGTGCTAGGCCTAGAGTCTGGAAGACTAATCCTCTCACTTAAAATCTGGTTTACTAACTGTGTAACTCTAAGCCAAGTGTAAAGGCAAGGGAATTTGAAGATCTTCCCTGCCCCTAATGGGCCTCACTTGTAGCCCAACTAGAGAAGCTTGCTTAGGGGAGGCTTGTTTTTCAGGAAGGCCCACACCTTTTGTTACTTTGTAATTAGGCAGTGGGTAATGAGGATTGTGATGTCTTCTAACCCTGTAGAAGGCTATATTTATACCCTGATGTGAGATTTTGCTTTAACGATCACTCATGGGAAGAGTTGTGTGATTTGGCCAGATGAGATTCTGGGCAGCCATTGAGCCCCAAGCTTTGAAAACCCAGATAGAAGTTGGTGCTTTTCTCTCTAGTAACTAACTATGTAGGTATGTGATGGTCAGACAGCTAGAAACCCTGTCTGTTGGTTTGTTGAATTGTGTTATTTTCTCTGTCTGTATTTTTGTCCACTTACAACTATTTGTATTCTCTGAAGTTCTGGGTGCTGACTTTCTCCCCTTAATTAGGTAAATGATACATGTTTGACTAAACTAAGACTGTTGCCCCTTTTTGAGTTGCTTTCCTTTAGAAAAGCAGATCAGAGAACCTGTGCTAGCAGCCATCCTGTGTATGCTAGGGTGCTTGCTGCTACAGCAAGTCACTGAATTGTTTGCCTCAGTTTCTTCATGTATAAAATGAACTAGAGAAGGAAATGGCAAGCCACTCTTTGCCAAGAAAACCCCAAATGGGGTCACAAAAAGCAGGACATAACTGAAATTACTAAACAACAGCAAAATTTCCTTTTCTATTAATCGGGGTAATTTATAATTTTGTAACTGTCCATCTATTTTATTTAGGTTATCAAATTTATTGGCATATAATTGGGAAAAATAGCTTCTAATAGCTTTAATTTCACCTTCATTTGGTTGTTAATTCAATCTCATTTTTTATATTGGCAAATTGGTTTTCTTCTTTATTTAATCAAATTAAAATATGATTTATCTATTTTATTGGCGGTTTTCCCCATAAAATCAGCTCCTAGTTTTATTTATTAATTCAATAGTTTTCTTACTTTCAATCTTATTAATCTCTCCTTTGACTTTCAGGATTTCCAATTTGATTTTTAATTGTTTCTTTTTCTAGTTTTATTTTTTAATTGCATGCCCGATACATGGATTTGCTCTTTGTCTATTTTATTTATGTAAGTATTTAGAGATACAAATGTTCCTCTGAGAACTGCTTTGGCTGCATCCCATAAATTTTGATACATTGTCTCATTATTGTCATTCCTTTTAATGAAATCACTGATTGTTTCTATGATTTATCCTTTGACCCACTCATTCTCCAGAACTAAATTATTTAATTTCCAATTAATTTAATCTATATTTTCACAGCCCTTTAATGAATGTAATTTTTATGGTCTAGAAAGGATGCATTTAATATTTCTGCTTTTCTGCATTTGGTTGTGAAGTTTTTATACCCTTGTGGCCAATTTTTATACCCATGGCCAATTTTTGTGAAAGTGCCATATACAGGTGAGGAAAAACATACTTCCTTCTATTCCCATTCAATTTTCTCCAAAGATCTGTTTATATCTAACTTTTCTAAAATCCTATTCATTTCCTTAATTATTTTTATTTATTTGTGGGTAGGTTTATCTAGTTTGGAGAGGAGAAAGTTGAAGTCCCCCATTAGTACACTTTTACCGTGTATTTCCTTCTGTATATCACTTAACTTTTAAGAATTTGGATGCTATGCCATAGCGTGCCCATATATTTAGTATTGAGAATACTTCATTATCTAAGTTCCTTTTAGTACTTCCTCTGCTTATCTTTTTTAATTAGGTCTTCTTTTGCTTTGTCTGAGATCATGATTTCAACCACAGGTTTTTTTTTTTTAACCTCAGCTTACATACAATAGCTCAATAATCTGTTCCAGCCCCTTATTTTAACTCTGTGTGTATCTCTGTTTTGAGTATATTTCTTGTAAACAATGTATTGTTGAATTCTGGTTTTTAATCCATTCTAAATATCTGCTTTTGTTTTATGGGTGAATTCATCCCATTCACAATCACCATTATGATTGCTAACTGTTCATTTCCTTCTTTCCTATTCTTCCTGTTTATTCTCTCTCTCTCTCTCTCTCTCTCTCTCTCTCTCTCTCTCTCTCTCTCTCTCTCTCTCTCTCTCTCTCTCCTCAAAAATCTGTTTTACTTCTGCTTCATAATCCTTAATCCTCTCTCCCTTTTATTAGCTCCCTCACTTCTCTTGTTTCTTTCCCCTTTTCCTTGCCTGTAGGGTAAAATAGATTTCTATATAAACTGAGTATGTATCCTATTCCCCCTTTGAGCCAATTCTGATGAGAATAAGGTTCAAGAACTGCCCATCACCACCCTCATTTCCCCCTCTACTGTAAAACTTCTTCTTTTCATGCCTCTTCTATGTGATATAATTTCCCCTATTCTTCTTCTGCCTTCCCTTTTCTCTCAGTACATCCCTCTTTCTCCCTCCTTAATTTTTTGTGTGAAATCATCCAGTAACAGTCAACTCACAGCTGTGTCTTTTGTCTATCTATACTCTTTCTAAATGCCTTAATAATGACAAAGTCCTTTAGAGTTATAAGCATCACCATCCTACATAGGAATGTAAACAGTTTAATCTTAATTGAATCCCTTAGGACTTGTCTTTTTTGTATACCTTTTTATGCTTCTCTTAAGTGTTATATTTGAAAGCCAAGTTCTTTTTTTTTTTTATTTAGCTCTGGTTTTTTTATCAGGAATGCTTAAGTGCCTTCTATTTCATTAAATATCCATTTTTGCCCTGATGGATTATATTCAGTTTTGCTGCGTAGATTATTGATGGTTATAATCCTAACTCCTTTACCTTCTGGAATATCATAGTCCAAGCCCTTTGATTCTTTAAAGTGGAAGCTGCTAAACTTGTGTGATCCTTACTGGGGCTCTACCATGATTGAATTAAACTGTTTCTTTCTGGTCGCTTGTAATATTTTCTTCTTGACCAGAGAGCTCTGAAATTTGGCTATAATATATCTGGAATTTTTCATTTTAGGATCTCTTTCAGGAGGTAATTACTGTATTCTTTCAGTTATTATTTTACCCTCTGCTTCTAGGATATCAGGGTAGTTTTCCTCAATAATGTCTTATTAAACAAATGCTTTATTAATTTCTGGTTTACATCATTCATTTCCACAAAATTTTGAGTACAACTTTCCCCCATTTTTCCCTACCCAGCACCCCAGAATAGCAGTCCCATTAGATATCCCTTCATCCAATCTGTTCTCTCCCATATCTTCTCCCATACCCCCTTCTACTTTGCCATCAGGTCAAGGTGCATATCTGAGCCCCAATGCCTGGACATCTTATGAAACATTTAATTTTAAAACTTTGATTTTCAGATCCATTCCCTTCCTCCCTTGTCACCACTCTCTCTGAGAAGATAAGCAATTCAGTATGTGTTGTACATGTATAGCTATGCAAAACATTACCATAGTAGATATATTGTAAAAGACTGCTTATATTTCCCTCCCACCCATCTCACCTCCCACCTGGTCCATTCCCTACTTTGATCCTGTCCCTCTTTGATAGTGGGTACTTCCAACCTCCCCTCCACCCAGAATGTCCTCCCCTCCATCTTCCCCTTCTCATCCCCCTTCTCCCTACTCTCCAGCAGGGTGAGATATCCCATTTAGTATGTATGTCATTCGCTCCCTGAGCCAGATTCAATAAGAATATGGTTTTGCCTTTTTGCCTTCCTGTTCTTCCCCTCCCCTGCAACTACTTCCCCTTGCCTCTTCTACATGAGATAATTTACCCTACCCTGTCTCTCCCCATCTCCTCCTCCCACTTTCCTCTCTCACCTCTTAATTTCACCCCTTAAGAATCATCCCTTCCTTGGGGCAGCTAGGTGGCACAGTGAGTAGAGCGCCGGCCCTGGAGTCAGAAAGACATGAGTTCAGATCCAGCCCCAGACACTTAACACACACACAAACAAAAACCTAGCCGTGTGACCTTGGGCAAGTTACTTAATCCCGAATGCCCTCCAAAAAAAAAAAACAAAAAATCATCCCTTCCCATCAAATTCAATCTGTGCCCTCTATCCATGTATACCTGTAAACATATGCCCATATACCCTTCTTCAACTATTTTCATACTGAGAAAGGTTTCATCAGACACAGTTATTGTTTTTCCATGTAGGGATGTAAATAGTTCAACTTTGATAAGTTCCTTTTGATTTCTTTTCCTTGATTACCTTCTCAAGCATCTCTTGCTTCTTGTGTATGAATGTCAAATTTTCTATTCAACTCTGGTTTTTTCCTCAAGAATGCTTGAAAGTCCTCTATTCCACTAAATGACCATATTTTCCCCTGAAACAAGATACTCAGTTTTGCTGGGTAGGTGACCTTTGGCTTCAATGCCAGCTCTTTTGCCCTTTGGAATATCATATTCCATGTCCTTCAATCCCCCAGTGTAGAAGCTGCCAGGTCCTGGGCTATTCTGATTGTGTTTCCATGATATTGAAATTGTTTCTTCCTGGCTGCTTGGAGTATTTTCTCTTTGATCTGGGGGTTCTGGAGCCTGGCTATAATATTCCTGGGAGTTTTCTTTTTGGGATCTTTTTCAGGAGGCAATCAGTAGATTCTTTCAACCTCTATTTCCCCCTCTGGGTCTAAAACATCAGGGCAATTTTCCTTGAGAATTTCTTGAAGGGTGATTTCTAGGTTCTTTCTTTGATCATGGCTTTCAGGTAGTCCAATAATTTTTAAATTATCTCTCCTGGATCTATTTTTCCAGGTCAGTGGTTTTTCCCATGAGATATTTCACATTGCCTTCTATTCTTTCATTTGTTTGGATCTGCTTAACAGCATCTTTATTTCTCATAAAGTCACTAGCTTCCATTTGCTCCAGTCTAACTCTGAAGGAATGAATCTCCTCAGTGAGCTTTTGAGATTCTTTTTCCATCTGGCAAAATTGGCTTTTTAAGGCATTCTTCTCCTCATTGCCTTTCTGAGCCTCTTTTGCCATTTGAGTTAGTCTATTTTTTAAGGTGTTATTTTCCTCAGTCAGGCTGTTGACTGTCATTTCATACTTTTCTTGCATCTTTATCATTTCTCTTCCCAATTTTTCCCCCACTTCACTTATCTGTTTCTTAAGGTCCTCTATGGCCTGTAGCCAGCTTGTATTTTCACTTGGGGCTTTTGGTGCAGGAGTTCTGACCTCACAGTCCTCCTCCATGCTTTGATCTTCTTTGCCCCTAAAATAGGAGTCCAATGTTGAATTTTTCTGTTTATTTTGTTTCTTTTGCCTAGGCATGTTGCCACTTAATTACTTGATTTTTGGGCTTGTTGCCACAGTAGGAGTCTGCCACCAGACAGGAGAGCTTCCATCCCATCTTCACAACTTCCACAGGTTGGGTGGCCTCTGTAAAGCCTCCACCCACTCTGGCAAATTGGATACCCACCCCAAACCGCCACCCCAGACCACAATCCAGATCCAGGAAGTTTAAAGCAAGAGTGATTAACCCCCAGACTGATTTCTGGATCTCCCTACAGTTCACAGATCAGGAGCTAGAGCCACCAGTGACACTGCAAAATGGCTTCTGTGCCGTGTTTCTTCAGCAGCTTTTCGCCCCCAGGGGAGGAAGCTGGACGCGGTCCCCAAATACTGGTCCCAAAATCCATAGGGCACTAACCTCTCACTTTGTTCTAGGCATATCTGTGCTGATAATTCTGGAATCGCCACAGCTGCTGGTGTTCTGGGGTCCCTCCAGCCGGGTTCTGGCCCAGACGCCCTAGGGCTAAAACCGTGGCTCATGGGGGCCTGGGCTCAGCTCCCAGAGTGCTGTGCTGTTGGTTCCCAGTGCGCTGTGCTGCCTGCTCTCAGAGCACTGCACTGGCCACTCCCTGCAGAGCTGCTGGGTTCTCTTCAGCAGGAGGTTAGCTTCTCTGTGTAGTTCTGTGGGTGCTGCGGCTCCAGAAGTTGTTCAGAGTCCCCTTTTACATTGTTTGGAAGTTGTGTGGGGCAGAGCACCTTGGAAGTGCTGTTTCTACTCCACCATCTTGGCTCTACCCCCCAATAATGTCTTGAAATATGATGTCTAGGCTCTTTTTTTATTGCAACTTTCAAGTGGTCCAATAATTCTTAAAATATTTCACCTTGGAGAGGAGAGTGGCAAGAGGAGATGGGGAGAGACAGGGTAGGGTAAACTATCTCATGTAGAAGAAGCAAGGGGATGTGGCTGCAGGGGAGGGGAAGAACAGGAAGGCAAAAAGGCAAAACCATATTCTTATTGAATCTGGCTCAGGGAGCAAATGACATACATACTAAATGGGATATCTCACCCTGCTGGAGAGTAGGGAGAAGGGGGATGAGAAGGGGAAGATGGAGGGGAGGGCATTCTGGGGGGAGGGGAGGTTGGAAGTACCCACTATTGAAGAGGGACAGGATCAAAGTAGGGAATAGACCAGGTGGGGGGTGAGATGGGTGGGAGGGAATTATAAGCAGCCTTTTACAATATCTCTACTATGGTAATGTTTTGCATAGCTGTACATGTACAACACATACTGAATTGCTTATCTTCCCAGAGGGAATGGGTGACAAGGGAGGAAGGGAATGGATCTGAAATTCGAGGTTTTAAAATTAAATGTCTCAAATATATATATATATATATATATATATATATATATATATATATATATATACTATTATTAATACTATTTTGCATTTAGTTGGGAGATAAAATGTTCAGGCACTGGGGCACAGAGACTCACCTTGCCCTAATGACGAAGTCGAAGGGTGTATGGGAGAAGATATAGGAGAGAGCAGATTGGATGAGGGGATATCTTGTGGGACTGCTATTCTGGGGTGGTGGGTAGGGGAAAAATGGGGGGGAAATTGTAACTCAATATCTGGCAGAAATGAATGATGTAAACCAGAAATTAATAAAGCATTTGTTTAAAAAAATATTTCACCTTGATCTATTTTCCAAATCAATCATTACTCCATTGAGACATTTTATATTTTCTCCTATTTTTCTCCACACTTTTCACTTTGTTTTATTGCTTCTGTATTTCTCATGGAGTCATTAGCTTCCATTTGCCCAATTATAATTTTTAAGGAATTATTTTTTTCAGTGAATTTTTATATCATTTTTCCCATTTGACCAATTCTGCTTTTTTTAAGGTGTTTTCTTTAGATGATTTTTTTTCTTTTTTTACCATTTGGTCAATTATATTTTTTAGATTGTTATTTTCTTCAATATTTTTGTGACTATTACTAAGCTCTCTTTTCATAATTTTCTTGCATTACTGTCTTTTCCTAATTTGTTCTCTAGTCTTATTTGAAATTTAAAATTCTTTTTGATGTCTTACAGGAATTCTTGTTGCACTTGTGTCCAATTCACTTTTTTTCCTTTGAAGCTTTGTTGGTAGGTTTTGACTTTGTTGTCTTCTTCTGAGTTTATGTCTTGATCTTCCCTGTCACCATAGTAACTTTTTATAGTCAGTTCTTTTTATTTGTAGTTTGCTCTATTTTATTTCTTTTTTATAATTTATTTTATTTTTAATTTATGGAATAAAATAAGCATTCCCATAACAGTATAATAAAAAAAGATGATTGTACATGGAACTGTAAATCTACTATAGACAACTTGCTATTCCTTTTAAATATACAACAAAATTCTGATGTAAATTTCCTTTTTTTCCCCTTTTTTTCCCTCTCTCATCACCCTAGAGAAGGCAACAATTAGAAACAAATAGGTGTGTATATATATATGTATGTATGACTACATACATGTATACATATATATAATTATTATATACATACTTCTATTTATCAGTTCTTTCTCTGGATCCAGATAGCTTCTTTCTTCATGTGTCCTTTATAGTTAATTTGGTTGGCATAAAATGGTACGTCAAGGTTGTATTAATCCAAATTAAATTCATTATTTGTTAAAAGAAAAACTGTTAGGAAAACTGGAAAACAGTATGACATTTACTAAGTAATACCATCTATTAAGATAAGGCCAAAATGGATACATGACCTAGATATAAAGAGAGAATATATGAAAAAATTAGAACATGAAACATATTACTTATCACTTATGGATAGTGAACAATTTATCAATAAACAAGAGAAGAAGAGTAAACTTAGGTGTAAGATGGATAATTTCAATTACATTAAATTTAAAAAGTTTTATAAATATAAAACAAATATAGCCAAGATCAGAAAGAAAGCAGAAAATTGGGAGGGAAGGAGAATTTTTATAGACAGCTTATCAGATAAAGGTCTCATATCTTAAGATATATGAAGAACTTTGTCAAATATGTAAGATTATGAGTTATTCTCCAATTGGCAAATGGTTAAGGATATGAACAGGTGTTTTTCTAATGGAGAAATCAAAACAATTTATGGTCAAGAAATCAAAACAATTTATGAAAAAAATTCTTGAAATCATTGACTAGAGAAATACAGATTCTAGCCTATCTCTTTACTTTTAACTTTCTATGATTGAGCTCTGCTCCTGAAGTAGAGTGGATAATGTCCCAAGCTCTAGGTTTTTTATGATGCTGTTTTCAGAGCTAGTTTTGGGGGTCTGTAAGTTTTTGGTACTTCCAAGGTGCTACCTGTGCTCTGCTCTTTACCCAAGAAAAGACCTTGTTCCCCTATAGCCTAAAGTGTTTGTGCTCCTCTTGACCCTGGAACTGTGACCAGGGCCCCTGCACCTCTGCAGCTACAAGCACTAGTACTCCTCTTTACACTGGAACTGAAATCCAAAACTGCATATGGACAATGCAACAGGGTCCTGCACACAGTACCAGCAAAGGGTCCCCTATAATCTCTTTCTTATTAGTTGTCTGACTCCCTTGCCTTCTATGGGCTAAGAACTCCTGAAGTTACAGCTGCCACTATTGTAGCCACCCCCAAGGCATAGCACTGGAGATAAACCACTCCCCAGGTGTGACAGGCCTTTCCTTCCACCCTCCTAAGCTATCTTGAGCTAAAAAATTGTCTCATCCCCACATTTTGTTGGCTCTGCTATTTCACAATTTGATTTGGAGTGTTATTTTAAATTTGTCTGGAGGGGAATTTGGGAAGAGTTCAAGTAAGGTCTTTCCTCTACTCCACCATCTTGGCTCTACTCCTTCAATTTAATTCTTAAACTGTGACACCCTTACTGAACACAACACTTTGGATAAGGTCTGATCAGGAGAGAGTACAGCAGAACCATTACCTCCTTATGCCTGGAATCTATGCTTCTCCTGATCTAATACAAGATTGCATTAGCTTTTTTGGCTGCCACATCACACTGCTGATTCATATTGAGCTCACAGTCCATTAAAACACTGATATTGTTTTCAAATAAACTGCTATCAAACTATTCTTCTCCTTTTTTATCCTAAGAAAGTTGTTTGTTTCTTTGTTTACCTAAGTGCAATATACTTATTTCTATTGAATTTCATCTTAGTAGATTCAAGCCAATTGTTCTAGCCTAGAGTTGGCAAACAACAGCTTAGGGGCCAAATCTTACCTGTCACCTATTTTTGTATGGTTCTCAAGCCAAGACTGTTTATTTTACATTTTAAAATAATTTTTGTATTTAATTATATTTCATTTTTGTTTGTTTTTAAAGATGTAACAACTATTCTTAGGTATAGGCCTATCGAGATCCTTGAAGATCCTGATTTTTCCTCCATTGTATCAGCTACCCCTCCCACCTTTGTGTCATCTGCAAATCTGATGATGATCACATCTATATATTTATCCAAGTCATTAATAAACATTGTTAAACAATACAGGGCTAAGTTCAGACAATGGAATTCATTAAGGAACAAACATCATAAAAATCCTACTATAGCATCATAATTTGCCACAGAGATTACCTTGGTATACAAAGGCTTTTCCAGTAACTCAGAAGCTCTGGCAGATTCTAATATGCCTGAAAGTCTTCCAATATTCTCTAGGAAATTAACTGTGGCTGCATTCCAAAGACTAGAATAACATAGTAGGTAGAAGTTCATCATCACTGAGTTGAACCCTTGGTGGTGATTTCTTTGACCCTGGAAACCCAGGAAGAAAAGAAAAAGAAAAAATGCAGTGGTCCTCATTCCTGTGCAGCCACCTTCCACTTCAGCAGTGACAGTGACAAAGTGGTAAAAAGGAGAGGGGGGGTGAGTTATTTTATTTTTCAGCTGTTTTTAAACATTATATAATTTAATTTTTGTCTAAATATGATATCCTTCCCCAGTGAATAATTAGATATAAAACTAGAAGGACTAGATCATAATCAGTTTTCATGTTCTTGTTATAAATTAAATCAGAAGATATAAAAAGGGCACAACTAAATGGCAGAATAGGCTACAAGTTCTCCTTGGAAAGGCAAATAAATGAGTTGGCAGAATTGATATTAGTGTATGTCCAAAAATGACAAGAAATATCATTTCATGGTACACTTGGTCATTTATATTAAAGTGCCCATAATGAGGACTTGCAAAAGGCCACCATGAAGATTATACAACATTCATTACAAAGAATAAAGAGATAGAGAAATTCACAAAGAACAATAAAAATTCTACAAATTAAATCAACATTATCTTTGATACCCAATGATTTCATTGCAAAGGTAGGCATAAGCATGGATAAAGAAAAACATTCAAATGTATCAGAGACACAGTTGGTTTGGAAATTTCCCCCCAAGGTGCAGATTCCATTCCTCCAAGCCTCCTATCCTCAGCAAATCTTGTCCATGTTCTCCCATAAATTCACTATGGGTGTTTAATTCAGTATACTTAAGTCAACAAACATTTATTAACTCCATTATGTTTCAGACACTATGCTAAGTGCTAGGGGTACAAAGAAAGACACCCAAAAAGTGGTCACTGCTCTCAAAGAGTTCATAGGCTTTTCTTGATTTTTATTACTTCTTGTGAGTACTGAGAGAGCATTATGACTCTCCACCTATCAACTCTAGTCACTCACCATGTAACAATCTACCTTCCCCTCCTTGCATATATTTCCTTTATTACATTTTTTATTCTTATTCTTCTTTGAAGTTATTAATTATACAGGGTGTCCCAAAAGCCTTAGTACAATTTTAAGATTTAATAATATCAATCAACAAACATTTCTTAATCACCTCCTATGTGCCAGGCATCGTACAAAGTAAGGAGATACAAAGAAAGGCAAAAGACATTCCTTGTTGTCAAGGAGATCACAATCTAAAGAGGAAGACAACATGAAAATAACTAGATACAAATATGCTATAAACATGACAAAATGGAAATAATCAACGAAAGGAAGGCACTATAATTAAGAGCGATGGGAAAGGGCTTCCTATAGAAGGTGGATTTTAACCATTTGAAAGAAATCAAGGAAGTCAAGATATAGAGATACAGAGGAAGAGCATTCCAGGCATGGATAAGTGAAAACCTTAGGCAGGGGATAGAACAGCAAGGAGGCCAGTGTCACCAGATTGAAGAATGAGCCAGTTAGGGGAGGGAGGGATGTAAGGTGCAGACAGCTTATGAAAGCCTTTGAATACCATACAGAGGATTTTCTAACTGATCCTGAAAGTTATAGGGAAACACTAAAGCGTATTGAATAGGGTGACATGGTTATATTTAAGAAATGCAAATTTACCAAACTTGCTCCAAAAAAATCACTTAAAGGTTTAATTATTTAGATTTCATTTACACTTTAGTTTTGTCAATTTTGAAAAAATAAATGTTTAATTTAATAAGATAAAGGCAGGAGGCCTTTCCAAATCCCTTTTAATTCTAATGCCTTCACTTTGTTAATTATTTCCTGTTTAGCCTGTATATAGTTTGTTTGCACATATTTGTTTGCTTTTCTCTCCCTAATTAGAGTGTGAACTCCTTGAGGGCAGGGGTTGTCTTTTGCCCCTTTTTTTGTATCCACAGTGCTTAGTACTGTAGCTGACATAAAGTAGGTACTTAATAAATGTTTATCAACTGTCTGACTGGCAAGATGTGCACCCTGTCATTACATTTTCAGGATCAATAGAGGAGGTCCTCTTGCTTGCCAATCTCTGTCATCTGATCTATCTCAATTAGACTTTTTTTTTCTTGTGGGGATCATGTTAAAATTGTAGTGTATGTAGGCTATCAAGCAGCAGCTAACTTTTTTCAAAATTCAAAGGTTGACTAGTATTGTATAGCACAAAGTGATACTTTTGTTGAATTTTAATAAGAAATATATCAAAATTTCTAAATTGAAATAATTAACCTATTAAATATTGTCTTTAAAATAAGTTTGTAGCTTTTATATTTCTGGAGCAATTAAAGTTTAAAACTGCTCTGACTTTTGGAACACTCTATGTTGCAGCCCGTTCACACTGACAATGGGTCTCTCAATTGTCTTCTGTGTGATATCTGTTTCTACTTCTCTGAGGACTGTTGAATTCTGTGTTTCACAGTCACCCAGCAACTCCAGTCTCAGTTCTCTCCACCCAAACTAAATAGCATCTCTGCCTGCCACCACGCTATTGTAACAAATAAATTGCCCTTCTGGGATTCCTTTAGTCCCTGGAAATACAGGGTTTGTAAGGACTGCTTCAGCAGGCCTCTGTTCCTTCTGACCTTCTCCCTAAGTTTTAAGAGAACTTGACCAAAGTTCCCCATAATGACTAGTTCATTAAGGAAAATCTGAGATGCCTTGGGCCCAGATCACTGCATTCCACCAATAACTTACCACTGGACCCAGATGGCTCCAGAGGGGAGAGTAAGGCTGGTGACTTTGCACACCCCTCCCTCACTTAATTCCAGTTCACTTGCAAGTCATGGCATCACCTTCCTGATATCATGGTCCTCTTTGAGAATGGACAAACAACAGTATCAATTCATGTACCCCATGCTCTGGGGCTTGCTGTCTTTCAGGAGAGAGATATCAAGGTTCGATATTTAGTGTTTTCTTCCTCTGGAAAGAGAAGACAGATAGGAATTATTGTCATTTGAGGGTTAGAGTGCATTAGGCTATGCTGCAGAATCTGTGTGTGTTGCAGGGGGAGGATATAAGAATGTGGACCCTTCGGTTTCCCAAATATCCCACCCTTCTCTACCCTTCAAAATTCCTGATCTCTGATGTCCATTGGTTTTACAGAAGTAAATAAATGAATGTGATCATTTAATTCACATTAAGGTATCAAATGACTCACAATAATTAAAATGTTATAACTCTCATGAGTAAATTTAAATTTTAAAAGAAAGTATTCCAACCAAATGAACAAATCTCTAATTGTGGCATTTTTAAGTACCACAATACAAAACCGAAACAGGAGGGTGAGGTAACAGGTAACAGGGCCAGCAAAAATGGGAATGAATGGACTTTATAGTCTATTTAAAGGGCTTTCTAAAGCAAAACACAACAGCCTAGACAACTCTGTCCCAATGAAGCTAAGCTTCTCAGGGCCCTCTCTGTTGAGGAAGAGGATGGTTCTAGCACAATTCAAACAGCATTTGCTCACACAGCAGGTCTTCACACCAATGCACAATTTACTTCAGACTATAGGATTCTTTTTCCACCCAGCATCCCTCTAAAATATTTGTGCTAACAGCAAACAAATAGAAGTCTGTCTACACATCCTGCAAAGAATATTTTCTTTCATGTTGTAGTAGTGGAGGACAAAGGTTGTATCATTCATTGTGTCTTTGCATGGGTAGTCTACCCACAACTACCTTCCTGTTAGTCTACTTAGGGCTTACACCCTTAGCTCAGCTAAAAAGCCTCCTATGAAGCCAAAGCTGTTAAAATAACTTAAACTTCATATCATAGTTTTATTTTGGTTTTAAGGGAACAATTTGCCTTAAACTACAAATATTGTACTATCAAGAAAATAAATAATCTACTAACTCTCTCAACCTTCTGTGGTCCGCAGTGAATACTTTATCTCTTATGACCTTGCTTCCTCCTCTAGAGAGATGGGGAGTCATGAGTCCAGCCTGTCCCTATCCCCAAGACCTGTCTTTAGTCTCAAGGTCAGTTTAGAGAAACTAAATAATACATGGGTCTTCTGGATCTGGAAACCACTCCTGTACTAGGCAGGTACACTGCCTTCATAGAAAAGTGAGTGTCTTTCCAATAACTTCTAAGGCTCTTACCATGGCAGGCATGAGCAGGAGTGATGAAGCCCCCCACTTCAGCATCAGTACTATTTGTTACATAAGAACCCAAAACTTGATTTTGCTAGAGAAGAGGAAAAATCTTAAAGTACCCCAACCCTTTTGCAGGATGACCTGCCATTTTTCCTCTTGCTTCCTTCTCCTCTCCCTTCTTCCTAATTCATTTTCCAAAACATTGTTGCCTCAGTGAGCTCATGAAATCTGAGTCCACAATGGGTTTGTATCCCTTGCTAAGCCACTCAGACAGAAGTTTGTTGTTTTTGTTTTTATTTATCCTTTTTTCTTGAAGAAGACCATGACATTGAGGAAGTGACACCATGACATGCAAGTGAATTGGATTTAATCGAGGCAGGGCTGTGTAAAGTCACCAGCCTCACTTTCTCCTCCAGGGTCATCTGGGTCCAGTGACAAGATATAGAACAGGACGACTGGAGATGGCTCTGGATGAAGTGGGAGACCTTGGCCTTTTTAAGCAAGGGTCTTTAACAGATCTTTGACTGAGGCAACACCCATTCAGTGATTAAGGCTACCCAAGAAATAAGGCAGACAATGGCCTCTTTTTCCTAGTCCAAAAAAAAAAATCAATCTGAGAAGGGAAGACCCTCAGGATTTCTGGCCAAAACAGAAACAATTGTTATTTATATTCACTCTGAGCCAATCAGGAACCAAACAAGGACCAAGTGAGCATTGACCTGGGACAGTAGGAAGTGAAGAGGCAGGAGGTGGGGGTGGGGCACAGGGTGAGAGAGGATCTGAATGAAGGAGGTGAACTGCTTTTCCTTCCCTGGACCCCAGCTTTCTTTTTACATAGTTTTTCTGTGGTATTCAAATGCTAAAGAGTCAGAGCATGTGTCTATACATCACTTTAGCCATAGAATTCAAAGGCAAATAAGGCTATGAACTCCACCACCTGCCAAAAAGAAAAAAGAGGTCAAGAGACTGCAAATTGTGCTTTCCCATTCAGATTTATCATCTGGAGCTGTGCTTCGAAGGACGTATGATGCTGCCCTTCTTGTGCCTTCTTAGCTTGGCAGCACCAATAGCTGTATTTTCTTTTCTTCTTTCATTGTTGGGGGGAAGAGCCCAATCCCACTGTTCCTTCCAGTTTTGCTTTCCAAAACAGCAACCCGGAGGCCTGGAGGGAACATTTATTTATAAATAAATGATTTGTTCAAAGTTCCTTCAATACAGAGAACCTGGATTAGGTTGAAAGAGCATAGCTATAGGGAGGCTCTGTTCTGATGCCAAGTACTCATACACACTCATGGAAAAACCAGCTATTAAGCTTTAATCCACTAAGTCATTTTGACTATTATAAATACCCAAATCAACTACAAAGAACCTATGAAGGAAGGCACTATCTGCATCTGGAGAAAGAACTGATAAATAGAAATAAATGTAGAATGGTTTTACATATATTTATACATTTGTGTCTAATGGTAACCATATCCAGGGTGGGGAGGGGGAGGGGAGGAAGAAGGAAAAAAGTTACATGATAACTTTATTATATATTAAAAAGAATAGTAAATTATAGATAATAGATTTTGCGATTTCATGTGCAATCATCTTTTTTTGCTATTCTACTGTTAAGAAAATGTTCATTTTTCTTAAGTTCAAAATAAAATAAATTTTTAAAATTAACTAATTTTTTAAAAAGCATTAATCCAGGTACCAGATTTTACTCTCGAAAAAATTATGAAGTTGATCAATTTCTTTGTTATAACTCGAGCTGCCCTGTCTTGGGACCTAAATGCACCTCCCTTCAGTGGTAGGCCCTTACTCACAGCTGCCTCCATCTAAAAACTTAGGACTCTCATGCTTTCTTGCCTTTTCCCACCTTACAATGCTGTTCCAAGATCCTGCTTTTATAAGAAGATGTGGAATAGCTAAAAATTATGTTACCTCTCATAGGGTTCTCTGCATTTTCTTGAGGATCAAAGCAAGAAGAGAAAAACAGTTTCATCAGATCACAGGACCAGAGATTTAGAGCTAGAAGGATCTTCTAAAATCATCTAATCCAGCCTTCTCTTTTTACAAGTGAGGAAGTTAAGACTGAGGATACATGATTGATCCAAAGTCACCCCAACAGTCAAACAATGAGGGCGTTTAAACCTCAGTTCTCTGATTCCAAAATCAGTGTTCTATCCTCTGCTGTTTCAAAGCTCCACAAGCAGAGGGCACAGTGGGGGCGACACTCTCATCTCTGATATCATACAGATCCCACTGCCCATTCCCCCATAAAAACTCTGGATTTATAAAGATGGGGTTCAACCTTGGATGATCACCAAAAAGGGTCATAATCTCTCTTTGGAATTATTTTTTCTTCCTTCCCCTCCATTCCCACCCTGGAGATGGTTACCATTAGACACAAATGTGTAGTTTACTCTGGGAATTTCCAAATATAGTTCATATCTAGGTTTCTACAAATATGAGTAATAGGGCCCCAGCTCCCATACAAGTTCTCAGGAATTCTGGGTAGAGGTCAACCTTTATTCTATCTCAAAGAAAGAATCAGAAGATGCAAAGGACTCACATCAAGGAGCCCATAAACACATCCAATCTCCCAACACATATATGCATAGCATTCACAGAAGCTCCTCTTCAGAAGAGAAGTGAACTTGAATTTTCTCTGGGGCAACTCTTTCACATTTCAGTGAAATTCTCTCCCCCTGAGTTCTATCCATGTTTCCTAGACAACTCTCAATAATGCCATGGCTGCTCCCATCCTGGGCTAGGAATATCTGCTTTCAGGAATTTTCTTCTTTATATATGCCAGACATTAAAATTGTTTACTTCGCCTAGGCATAAGTCCAACACCACCTGGTACTATTGTGTGCACCAGAAAAAAAGTAGGCAGAGGAAAGGATAATGGTAATATTAACTCTGGTGAAAGGAACTCTAGGAATTTGCTAGGAATTCTATGTCATAGTCATGTGAGGTCACAATTTAGTGGTCAAAAGTCAAAAGAACAAGCCGCTCAATGGTGTTTTATGTGCATTGTTCCCACTGAGTTCGTGTCTAAATGTAGCATCAGATCACTTTGAGCATGTGCATAAGGGCTGGTCATAGCCAGTCCTCTTTACACAAGAATCAGTTTAGATACTATTTATAAACATTTATGAAATCCTTGTCCAATGACCAAGGAGTGGGCACACAACCAGGGAAATGAATCAATCAATTTTGACATTATTGTTATAAGTTAAACCAGAAGGAAAAGGAAGTTATAACTAAATGGAAGGATGGTTCATAGATTGTCCTTGGAGGGGCAAATAAAGGAGCTGGTGGAATCGGTTTCATTGTTTGCCTAAAGAGAGTAAGAAACTTCATTTCATGGGACACTTAGTCACTTCACATTCCAGTGCTCATGATAAATATTTGCAAAAATATCTGTGAAGATGATATTGTCTATGTGCCAGCATCCGTAGCAGGGTAGAGAAATTCTCCAAAGAATTTTTTTAAAACCCTCTTAAAACAATGAAAAATAGCTGAGTATAGTAAATGGAGACAAACCTCAAAGTCTGGATTCCTGGGATCAAGTTCCACCTGTGACACCTGTTGGATGTGTGACAACCTCTTAGGGGCCCAGACAGCTCTCTAAGAGGCTAAGTTGACAATCTGGCTTGGCAGAAGGAGTTTTTTCACTAGGGAGTTTCCTACACTAATGCAATTACGAATCAATATCCTTCTACCTCCCAAAATGAAATCAACATATGCTTTAATACTCAGTGACTCTCAATGCCAATATGGGCAGAGGAGTGGATGGTAGAAAAATATGTTGAGAGTTGTGACTCAGGAATATGAAACTAGAAAGACCAAAGGCTTGTAGACTTTATAAAAGTCTCATACCTAGAAAACACAAATAGTTTCTTCAAGAAGAAGGTAGAGAAATGTGGTATATCGTGTATACTAAATAACATCACCAAAACATTTTATTTTATTTTATTTTAACAAACAGGAAATGATTACTTGCTAATGTGATAGTCCTCTTAGAATTCATTACTACATAAAGTCAGAACAACAGCTTGACAGAACAAAGACCAAGATCAGTAGCAGATATTTTTAGTTATAAAAATGAGAAAATAAGCTATGCAACTGAGGCAATCCAACCTGACCTATTTAAGTAAGGTGTTTATGCAGTAAAATGGGAAATAGATTATTAAAAATTGGGTAGAATATCAACATTTCCTAAGGAAGTCTATATGATTAAGATTAATTTCTACAAAGTAGATATCAAAATTTTCTACAAACTTCTACAGCCAATAAATACTTGATTTCCTTGCCAAGTGGATAAATATGATATCCAAGAGTAATTCTAGTCTAGTCTATAGTATAAACTCATTTGCAGAATTTTATACTGGAGGATAGTAGGCGATTATGAGTCATATTATCTCATAAAATAACAAGAAGGAAAAAAAAAACTTACAAAAGGCTTACTGAGAGAATGGACTAAGACAAGTACATTTAAGGATGAAACTTAAAAGAAAGCAAAAGATAAAAAGACACAAAGGGAAAAGATCCTTCAAATAGCAGTCTTTCTCCATCAGTGACAATGGAGTGACCACCTCTGTATTCTATCACAGTTCCTAGCAGGTTGTGTGAATAGAAATGGCACCCCCCAAAAAGAAAGAATGATGGACAAGGCCAAATAAACACAAAGGGGGCTTGGGGTAGAGGCTACAGAATTTTGAAGGTATTATGGGATTGAAAAGATCTGAAAAGAGAGAAGATACCAAACACTTAGGGAAAAGTCAGACCTTAATGTTACCCAAAGAAATATAACTGAGAAAAATAGTAATAACTATCAACCCATATACTTACTTTCTCATCTCTACAAAATATTTGTGAGAATAACCTACATGTACTTCAAGGACATCATTGATGAAGGTGTAAAAAGGGAATAGAAAGGCTTACACACACACAATATTCTTTGATTCCATTTTTGTTCTAGTCACATAATTGTTGGAAAGGTATAAAGAATACAAGATTCCACCGTCATTGTTTGTTGACATTTCATTTGAAGAAGGCAATGAATATGGCAATATTAGTGAGATGAATGAAAAGTCCAAGAGACAGAGTTTCTAGGTAATTAATAACCAATTTATTAATTAGGCTAGTTAGGAATCAATAAGTTGATGGTCAATGGTTTCTCTCAGTAACTAAAGACAAAACCATTGAGATCCCTGAATGCTTAAAGACCTTTAGAAAAAAGAGTAATCCTGACAGGTGACAATCAGCCCTGATTGTTGAACAATTAATGAGGAGCTAGACATATTAACGAGGAGGTTGGCTAAAAGTTTTCAGTTCCTCTTGCTTAGAACATGACTTGATCGTGAGACTCAGCCACCTTCAGCAATCTAGGGATCCATTTTGACAAAGACCACTCTGGTAGTTTTCTCTTTCATGTTGGGTTCCTCTAGGCTCCACTGGAGGGGTGAAATAACAGGGGATTATTTCCTATGAGCAAGAATTCACCTAGATTAGATTCTGTTTACCCTCTAAACAGAAGCAAAGTCTGGATAGGGTCTTGCCCAAGATCACAGAGCATAAACCCAAAGGATCTGGGCAATCTCAGTTATAAGTAAGGTCCTTCAGAGACTGAATGATTGGCCTACAGGGGCTGGTTCTTGAAAGAGGAAATAGAGAGGGGGAAAAATCTTAATTCTAATTAGTAATTGGCTCTTAATATAATAGAAAATAATAGTTTCCCTCAATAGGAAGAATGCCCAACTTGAATTCTTATACTAACCTCAATTTCATCCTACTTCAGACTGTGTGAATGGTCACACAATGACCCTGGGCCCGTTGGCAAATCACATCATACTTCTCAGCTTCAGTGTCCTCATCAGTACAATGAGAATAGTAGAACCTATCTCAGAAGGTTTTTGTGAGGACAGATGAGATAACCTATGTAAAGCCTTTTGTCAACTTCAAAGTGGCACGCAAGTGGCAGCTATTATTACTATTATTATTGTTATTATTATTCATGATTCCTTAAAGACTTTCTTCAACATGACATCTCCTGTAGATATTTCAAAAATCATACGAGATTCCTTGAAATGTGAAACCATAAATTTAACTTTATTGGCATTTATAAATTTGAAGTGAGGCATAAAGCAAGGTCACCAAATGTGTTGCTACTCTCATGTAAAATGTATAGCACAGGACAGAGTACAAAGAGAATAGAGATTCTCTATAGATGGACAGGTCCTCCAGATGCTCCTATTAGTGGAATCAAATCAATTCCATCCAATAAATATGTGTTAAGCACTAGGCACTATGGGATTTCTCTAGTTTTTTAAAATGTATATTAAGTTCATTAATATTCTCTTTTTCTATTTTGTTAATAAATGACTGTAATGATGTGATTTTCCTCCTGAGGATTGCTTTAGCTGCATCCTAGAAATTTTGGTTTGTTGTTTCACCATTATCATTTTTACATAGTTATTAATTATTTTATATAGCTTTGATTTGATCTTTGGCTTACTCATTATTTAAGATTTCATTGTTAAGTCTCTATTTGGGTCCCTGTCTTTTGTCTGTAGTTCTTGAACCAAATTCTACTGGTTTTGGATTACAATATGTAAAAGATGTATTGATTATTTCTGTCTTTTACATTTTTTCCAACATCACTATGCCCTAGTACATGTTTGATTTTTGTAAAAATTTCAAGTGTTGGGGGGGGGCGGAGCCAAGATGGCGGAGTAGAAACAGCTCGTCCAAGCCTCTCTGCCCCCAGATTCCCCCCAAACTATGTAAAAGGGGACTCTGAACAACTTCTGGAGCCCCAGCACCCACAGAACGACACAGAGAAGCTAACCTCCCACTGAGGACAGCCCAGCAGCCCTGCAGGAAGGATCAGCGCAGAGGTCTGGGACCTGGCAGCACGTAGAGCGCAGGAGCTGAGCCCAGGTCCGCTTGAGCAGAGGCTTTAACCCCAGGGCGGCAGGGCCAGCAGCCAGCTGGAGGAACCCCAGAACACCAGGAGCTGTGGCGACTCCAGAATTATCAACTTAGACATGCCTAGGACAAAGTAAGAGGTTAGTGTCCTATGGACTTTGGGACCTGTATTTGGGGAATGTGTCAGCTCCCTCCCCTGGGGGCTAGAAGCCTCTGAGGAGACACGCCATTTTGCAGTTTTCAGAGGCAGCTCCGGCTCTCAGCCTACTAATTGTGGGGAGATCCAGCGATCAGTCTTGGGGGATAATCGCTCTTGCTTTAACCTCCCTGGATCTGGATTGTGATCTAGGGTGGAAGTTGTGGGTGGGTTTACAGCTTGCCAGAAACGGAAGTTGCCCCCCACACGTTCTGACGAAAATTCCTCTATCTGGCCTTAAAGCCATAGTGTGGCAACAAGCCCAAAAGTCAAGCAATTAAGTGGCAACATGCCAAGGCAAAGGAAACAGAAAAATGCAACCCTAGACTCCTATTTTGGGGGCATAGAGCAGGAAAAGGACTGTGAGGTCAGAAGTCCTGCTCCAAAAGCCCCAGGGGAAAACATGAGCGGGTTGCAGGCCATAGAGGACCTTAAGAAGGACTTTAAAAATCAAATAAGAGAAGTGGAGGAAAAATTAGAAAGAGAAATGAGAAGGATGCAGGAAAAGTATGAAATGAGGGTCAACAGCCTGACTGAGGAAAACAACACCTTAAAAAATAGACTAGCTCAAATGGCAAAGGAGGCCCAAAAGGGCAATGAGGAGAAGAATGCCTTAAAAAGTCGAATTTGCCAGATGGAAAAAGAATCTCAAAAGTTCACTGAGGAGATTCATTCCTTCAGAGTTAGACTGGAGCAAATGGAAGCTAATGACTTTATGAGAAATCAAGATGCTGTTAAGCAGATCCAAACAAACGAAAGATTAGAAGGCAATGTGAAATATCTCATGGGAAAAACCACTGACCTGGAGAATAGATCCAGGAGAGACAATTTAAAAATTATTGGACTACCTGAAAGCCACGATCAAGGAAAGAACCTAGAAATCACCCTTCAAGAAATTCTCAAGGAAAATTGCCCTGATGTTTTAGATCCAGAGGGCAAAATAGAGGTTGAAAGAATCCACAGATCACCTCCTGAAAAAGATCCCAAAAAGAAAACTCCCAGGAATATTATAGCCAGGTTCCAGAATCCCCAGATCAAGGAGAAAATACTACAAGCAGCCAGGAAGAAACAATTTCAATATTGTGGAAACACAATCAGTATAGCCCAGGACCTGGCAGCTTCTACACTGAGGGATCGAAGGGCATGGAATATGATATTCCAGAGGGCAAAAGAGCTGGGAATGAACCCAAGGGTCACCTACCCAGCAAAACTGAGTATTTTGTTTCAGGGGAAAATATGGTCATTCAGTGGAATAGAGGACTTTCAAGCATTCTTGAGGAAAAAACCAGAATTGAATAGAAAATTTGACATCCAGACACAGGAAGGAAGAGATGCCTGAGAAGGTAATCGGGGAAGAGAGATCAAGGGGAACTTATCAAAGTTGAACTATTTTTATTCCTATATGGAGAAGCAATAACTGTGACTGATGATATCTTTCTCACTATGAAAATAATGGAAGAAGGGGGTGTGGTCATATGAATACATATGTGAATGTGTGTATATATGGTTACAGTTATATATGGATAGAGGGCATAGGTTGAATTTGTTGGGAAGGGAGAATACTCAAGGGATGAAATTATGAGGTGAGAGAGGAAAGTGGCAAGAGGAGATGGGGAGAGACAGGGTAGGGTAAACTATCTCATGTAGAAGAAGCAAGGAGTAAGTGGTTGCAAGGGAGGGGGAGAATAAGGAAGGCTAAAAAGGCAAAACCACATTCACGTTGAATTTGGTTCAGGGAGAAAATGACATACATACTAAATGGGATATCTCAACCTGCAGCAGGATAGGGGGAAGGTGGATGAGAGGAGGGATGATGGATGGGAGGGCATCCTTGGGGTGAGGGGAGGTTGGAAGTACCCAGTATAGAAGAGGGACAGGATCATGTAGGGAATGGACCAGGTGGGGGGTGGGATGAGTGGGAGGGAATTATAAGCAGCCTTGTACAATATATCTACTATGATAATGTTTTGCATAGCTAGACATGTACAACATATACTGAATTACTTATCTCCCCAGAGGGAATGGGTGACAAGGGAGGAAGGAAATGGATCTGAAATTCGAGGTCTTAACATTAAATGTTTCAAATATATATAAATACTATTATTAATACTCTTGCTTGTAATTGGGAGATAAGATGTGCAGGCATTGGGACACAAAGATTCACCTTCCTCTAATGGAAAAGTCGATGGGGGTTTGGGAGAAGGTATGGGAGAGAGCAGATTGGAGGAAGCTATATCTTGTGGGACTACTATTCTGGGAGGTTGGGTAGGGGAATAATGGGGGGAAAATGATTGTAACCCAAAATCTGGCAGAAATGAACGATGTAAAACAGAAGTTAATAAAGCATTTGTTTAAAAAAAATTTCAAGTGTTGTAGGAAAATATGTATATTCTTTTGCTTTCCCATTTAGAAGATATCATAAGTCTTTTAATTCTACTTTCTCCAGAAATTTCTTCAGTTCCATTCTTAAAAGGATTCTGGTAGGGCACCAGGGGACCAAAAGATAGAAAAGCACACTCCCTTTCCTCAAGAAAACAACATTCTGCTGGGGGTGTGCTAACGTCTTTGTCAGTCAACAAATATCTATTGACCATTAATGTGTTTCAGATACCATGCAAAGCACTGGGGATACCAAGAAAAGAGGGAAAAACATATTCCCTGACCTCAAGTAACTGACATTCTAATAGGTAAGACGATAAGTAAGTGACAAATACATGCAAGCCATCTACTGAATAAATTGAAGGCAATATGAAAAGGGAAGATAATTAATGAGATACTGGGAAACATCTCTTGGGATTTGAGCCCCAGAAAACTAGGAGGCTGAGATGAGGGGGTAGATTGTTTCATTCACAGAGGCAGCCAGTTCAAAGGCACAAAGATAGTGTTTGCAGAACAAGTAAGCCAGTGTTGTTGGATCGTATTCAAATAAAGGAATAAAGTATGAAAAGACGAGAGAGAGGATGGAGCTAGGCTATGAAGAGCTTTAAATACCAAACAGAGGACTTCATATTTCATCCTGGAGGCATGTAATTGGGAGCTCATTGAGCAAGGGGGTGACATGATCACACCTACAATTTGGAAAAATTGCCTTGTAGCTGACTGAAGGATAGATTGGATAGGGGGAAAAGAGTTGAGGCAGGCAGAATAGTTATAAAGCTATTGCATTAGTTCACACAATAGGTAATGAGAGGGTTGTGGCTATATGCAGAAAGAGAAAGATTTATACAAGAGAAGTTGTGAAGGTAGAAATGATAAGATTTGACAAATGATTGGACACATGGGCTGAGAGGGAGGAGTTGAGATTGACTAAGGTTGTGGACCTACGACTGAAAGGATAGTAGTGCCTTCAGCAGTAATAGAGAAGCTCATTGTGAAGAGAGAATCTGGGGTGGAAGATAAGTTTTTTTCAGATATGTTGACTTTGAGATATCCATAAGATATACATTTTGAGATATCCAAGAGCAGTTGGAAATGCATGACTATAGCTCAATATAAGGGAAGAGAGAGACAGAAACAGAGACAGATACATAGAGACAGAAAGAGAAAAAGAGGCCCTTCGTATGTGTCCTGTCCCCTTAAGAAGCTTACCTTCTAATGGGCAAATACAACACATAAAGGAGAGTTAGAAATCAGAGAGGGAAGTCTGGCACAAGACTGATGGTGAGGACGTAAAAAGATCCATAGAGAAAGGAGTAGAGTAAGGAGTGAACTGAGCATGGACTGAGTACTTTATGAAATAGTGATCTGGGCCAGAGACTCACCAGTCAAAAGAAAAAATGGCAGAGTGTACTATCTCCAGGGTAAGAAGGCTGATGGCCAGGAGGTAGAAATCCAGAGTGTGAGGATTAGAGGCGGGAAGGAAATAAGTGTAGCCTGGGTACCTCATGCAATGGTGGTCAAGGTTAGTGGCTTGCTAAGTCATAGGAGAGAACCCAGTATGGAGGTAGTAAAGCACTTGTGAAAGGGAATAGTGTGGCTAGTAATCTGGAAAAAGAGGAATGGCACCAGATTGGGGGGTCTTTGGGAGCCAAGGTAAGAAGTTCAACTTTATTTAGTAGGCAACAGAGATCCATTGAAGGGTTTAAGTATAATTCTTAGATATGTGGCTAAGGGAAATTAACCTGGCTATGGCATGAAGAATGAGTTGGAGAAGGAAAAGGGGTGGTGGGATTAGGAAGCTGTTTTAAAATAAAGATGGGTGGTAAATATAAATTCCCAGCTAGGCTTTTTTATATCTGGGGCAAACAGCATTCTTACTTGGAGATGGAAGGTAGATATCACTCCACAGGAGAAAAAAAAAAAAAACAGGATGCCAAAAGGTCACTAATGCGGAGACTGTGAATATGTTATGTATGCACACAGGCATACAGTATCAAACCATTTGGCAATTTCCAATTTACACTATTCTTGATAAACAGGTACAAAGGTCAACTTTTTCTTCATATTTAGCATCCAAAAAACTCAATTACTGGGTGGTGGAGAGTGTAGCAATCATTCCAGCAAATGAGGACATTTTTTTGGGTAATGGGCAGGAAAAGAATTTGAAATCAACCCTCTAGGCCTCTGCCCCCTGCCAAAAAATCCTTAAATGTATCACGTTAGTGCTGAAAAAGACTTTAAGGATCTCATTTTCCTGATTTTACAGAGGGGGTAATTGAGACCTCAGAGAGGGGAAATCACATGCTCAAAGTCACAAAGAAAGACTCATTCACTCCTTACCAAAATTGGGGTTGGCTTGAGATGGAATCAAATGGACTTCAAAATTCCATAGAATCATAACCTCTTAGGGCTGGAAAGTTTGTACAAGGTCACTTTGGCCAATCCTCTAAATTTACAGAAAAGCAAACTAAGGTCCAGAAAAGACTACACTGCAGAAGACAGTTAAATTCCAATAGAAAATATTCTCCTTGAGAGCAGAAACTAGACAATGATAGCAACCTAGCTCACAGGGTGCTGTGAGGGTCAGATGAGGTGATACTTAGCTTAGCACCATGAGGGGGGACACAGAAGCATTTAATAAATGCTTATTCCCTTTCCTTTGTCTCTGTATTCCTAATACTTGGCAGATAGTAGACACTTACTCAAAGCTTATTTAGCTTAATTGAATGAAGCAATTTATTTATCCTGATGATATATCACAAAATGTTTTAAAAATCAAATTTGATCAGTGGAAAGAGTGCCAAGTTTAAGATAACATCAAATGAGCTCACATATATAAAGAGTGCTTTGCAAACCTTAAAGTATTTAATAATAACAATAATGGTGGTGATGATGATGATAATGATGAAGATGAAGGTAATGATGATGATGATGATGGTGGTGGTGGTGGTGGTGATATTTTGATTCTTGAGCCCTGAGTCCAAATCCTCACTCACTTATTGCCAGTATGACCTTGGGAACATTGTGTTCCCTCTCTGGACTCAGTTTCCTTATTTATTAATAAGGGAGATGGACTAAATGATAGCCAAAATCCCTTGGAAATCCAAATCTACTATTGTATCACCCTTTTCTATTCAAAACCACTCATCACAAGTGGAAAAAAATCAAGAATCACACACAAGTAAAATAGCACCTAGTACTTTTCATTAAATAAATAGAAAATGTTTGACCCACTTGCTTTGTGAATGGAGAAGATAAAATATATATGACTTTGGTTGATAAAAAGAAAATACTTTTAAAAATTCTTCAGTTCTATATTATAAGCAATTAAATGAGAAAGAAATTCTGGAAAGGGGGGAATACTATAGCAGAGAGAAACATTAGGGAAAAGAGAGATAAACACTGAAGACAAAGACAGAGAGAGACAAAGAGGGAGGAAGTTATCACCTGCTATCACTACTCTTTGAAAGCTAATCAATCAGCTGATTACAGTTAACAGGTCTTTGACTGCCCCAGCCAGTAAACCTCCAGAGGTGGCCTGTGAATAGGGCAGCCACAGCAGGTCTGCTTCCCAGCAGCTCTCCAGGGGAGAAATTATTCTCTGCGCTGCAGCTGGGATATCCGGCACTCTGACACACTGAAACTGCATAAAATCCAGCCGAAAGCTGGAAGAGCCCGAGGCCTTCAGAGCTGTTCAAAGCTTAGCCACCTTCTTAGTTTCCCTCCTGGTCTCCTCCCCAGTGCTCGGGGACAGCCTGGGTTTGAGGTTTTAAAGGAGGAGGGACAGAACAAAAAAAAAAAAAGCCTCCGAAGTAAACTTCAGAGGAATGGAAGAGCCATTATCCTGGTGTCTGCCAGTAGCAAGGAAGCTTCCCAGGGTCCCCGCCCTCCCTGGGCTGCTCTAAGACTGATGCCTGTCTGAGAGCATGTCTTACATGCCAACAAAGAGAATGAAGATAATTAAATGAAAATGAAACCATTAATGCAGATTGCATTAGAATGTAATCTGGCTTATTTCAGATAGAGGGATGGAGGATGCTGGTAACTCATTATTAAATATACATGAAGGGCCTTGATTCCTCCTCTCTGAAGGAGTTACATATTTATAACCCCTCTAAGAACGAATTGCCATTAGTGCCAGAGTTGTGCTGGGTGGGGGGGTTTCCATTGCACCAGAAGCCAAACATAGAAACCTGGCCCATAGCAAGAGAAGCCTCAGGGAGGAAAATATTTCTGCTTCTTGTGCCACCCCACTCCCCACCCAGGCAGAAGCAACCTGGTCCCTTCCCCTTTGCAACCTTCTCTGTGATTGTTTTGTTGGCGCAGCAGGGTAAGGACCTTATGCAGAGCAGATGGAACACACCTGTGACTCTGTTCCACTAGGACCCTGTTATAACACGGCTCATTATCACATGCACTCACAGAAACCATGGGGCAGCACACTCCCTCTCCCCTCCTTCCTCATAAGTAGTCCAATAGGGCATGGTTAGCTATCAAGGCAGATGTCAATCTCACCACAGGGAGCCATCTTCTGAAGGGGCTTCCACTGTATTCCTCATAACACAGGGCAAAGATGTATTTGTCAGGCTCTGAGCACCCCCTCCAGACAAAACTGTAGAATGAATTTAGTTAGCAAGCACTCTGCTGCTTCCCCTTCCCTGGCCCTTTTGTCCTACCCTCACCCATCCCCACACTTTTCACATACTCATTCATGCCCCTCATGTTCTAATCCTGGCAAAACCTAGACTCTGGTATCGGTCACTGACACCTTACTGTGAACCAGATTAAGTCTCTGTGCTTCCTCTCCTAGGTTAGCTAGATAGACGATAGGTAGAATTTAGATAGATAGATAAAGTGTAGTTTTATTTTTACCTCTAATTGTGGAAGGAAATAAAAGGCTTTCTCTCCTATTGAAAGAATTCAGGCATCACTAAGCAGATGAGAAAAATATTTGTGGAACAGGGTACTTGACACCAGGCCCCATACTCTTTCTATAAAAGCAGTGCCAAGATCAGAATAGTGAGACATCACCAATTCACATCTTCAGAAGCCAAGAGAACTTTGCAGAGTAAGATGCTTTGGACACAAATACACGTAATTCTCCAGGACTGGGTCCCTATAAAGCAAATTCTGAAATAACCAGCTCCAACCTACTTTGCCACACTTTTCATACATTACTCTTTTTCATGCATTCTTCAGTTCAGCCAAACTGACTTTCTTGTTGTTCCATACTAAAGACATTCTAGTTGTGTGGTCTCTGTGCCTTTGCCTAGGCCATCTTTCATGCCTGGAATGCCCTCCTCCCTCACTTCCTACTCCTTTTTGATTCTCTCATCTCCTTCCAAGCCCAGTTCAAACAGCTGCCTCTTCCATGAGGGTCTTCCTGATCTACCATTCTCCACCTGATATTCCCTGCCCACCTCCCAAAAGAACCATTAACTTGTATTCATTATGTTCATTCATTATATACTTATATGTATTAATTGAAATATGTATCATATATATGTATATGTATATGTGATTATATATACATATATCTCATATATATAAAATCATCCACAAACATGCCAATTTCACGTAAGCTCCTTGAGGGCTGGCACAATTTCATTTTTGTCTTTGCATTCCTATCACAGTACCTGGGGCATAGTAGGCATTTCATAAATGCTTGTTGATTGACTGATCTGTTTGGAGACAGTTCTAGTTAGGAAGTTCTATTTATATTTCCAGAATCTTCTTTCCTATCCAATTCTGCCCTTTGGAGTCAAGCATAGCAAATCAAGTCCTTCCACACTACAGTTCTAGATATTTGAACAAATCTGTGATAGATAGATTTGAAGGCAAAAGCAAGGAACTAACAATCATTTCATCAGGTGAGTCTGATACTGAAATCAGTTTCTGGCTCAGCCAAGAACTTTTCATGAATTTTCTGTTAGAAGAGAAACAGGGAATAGGCAATGATGAGGGCACATATGAGACTATATCTCTGCCAAGAGAAAGGGTAGGGGGCAACTGCTGAAGACAGATTCTCTGGGGTTTCCTGTGTATAACTGAAAGGGCTAACATCCTTTCTGCATTATATGGCAAAGACCATTTTCTGGTTGGACTATAGCTACTATTTGCAGAGCTGGGCAAGAAATGTGACAAATGTTTAAAGGTAGTAAGCAAATCTCAAACATATTTAGAGCTAAAAGGGACCCCTAGGGATCTCTGGTTTGAGACCATAAATTTCATAAATGAGGAAACTGAGTCCAAGAGAGGTGAAATCACTTATCCAAGATCACTTAGGTAGTAAGTGATAAAGCCAAGATTTAAACCCAAATCTTCTGACTCCAAGTCCCACAGTTCTTCCCACCACACAGTAGTGTCCCACCAATGTTGGCAGCACCATCAAAGGGCAACAGGATCTGATTGCAAATGAATGATTTCATCTTGAGACCCATTCTGCCAGATGCATGTTGTTTGTTCTGGAGTTTGGAAATCCCAGCCCTGGATGTTTAGAATCAATAAAGCCATCCCCTCTACAGTTCTCCTAACATGCAACTTCCTTGGCTTCTTCCCTACAGAGTTCTGTGGAGTCAGGTTCTACTCCCATCCCCGAGTAAAGAAAAGTTTAGGAGGAATGACTGTTTGGGAAAATGATTCTTAGCCCAATCCCCCAGGAATGCCTGGGAGGATACAGTTCTCCTTTCCAAAGCTTTAAGCTAAGCAGACTCATCTCCCAAACTGAGGCAACAGGAGGCACATGCCAGGTTGGACTGTAATCAAGCTCAGTTCATTAGAGGGCAGCTCAATTGTCATGACAATCACAACCAAGCAGTTTCCAATCTCCAGACTCCAGTTGCCCATCAGCTTTAATCAATCAGCAGGACAAGCTTGTTAGACGCGCTGCCACAGCGGGGCCAAATGCTGTCTGCCAAATGGTTCCAATGAGGAGCCTTTGGGGGAGGGGAGCAGATACTGATCTGAGTCAGGGAGACAGAAACACAAAGAACTGTGGGCCTGTGGGCATGTGTTTCAATTTCTCTGAAGTGGGGACCCTGGCCAAAGTCATTGTCCTGTGTAATGTTCTCAACCCCCATGTGGCAGAAGCACAAACCCCTCTCACCCCCAGGCCAGAGAGACATCAGGCTTCTGGTCTGTGCTCAAAGGTAGGAGCAGCCTGTACTCTCAGCAGCAGGTTCTAGAAATGAACAGCAGTGGACTCCCTTCAGTTGCTTCCCATTCCCATAACATCCAGCACCATCATCCCCATCTTGTTTGGTTATTTTTTTTAATGAACAAGCATTATTTTCTCTTCCACCCTACCTCTACCATTGAAAAGGAAAAAGAAAATCTCTAATTAATATACATAGTCAAGCAAAAAAAAAAACAAAACGTGTTGCTTAGCAGTGTTCCAAGACTGAAATGCTTCTGGGAGTTCAAATGCATATTGAATGGTCACTGTGCATCTCATAAGCTTCTTCCTTTACAGCTTCTCTCCTGGTCTCCCACATCTATGTGTGAGAGAGTATAACCTAGGTTAGGTTTTGGGGTTTAGACCTTACAGATAAAATTAGAATTATCATATCAGAGTACTGGGAGATAAGGGCTTCCTTGTGAAACTCTGCTTATCTGTCCATCCACCACATAGACCTGCCAACTGTATTGTCTCATTAAGGAACCAATCCATGCAAATCTAGAACTCCTTGTAACATCTTGCTTACACAGTGGTATTTGCTCATTGTTCTCCCCACTAAACAAGCAGGGACTATATTTTGCTTTTCTTTGTGTCCTCAGAATTTAACACATTTCCAGGCACTTAAATGCTTGCTGACTTTTTTACTTAACTCTAGGTATCACTGTGGAGATGGACTGTTCATGCTCACCTCCCTCCTTTCTAGCTTCCACCCACTCCTCCCTTTTATCATAGCATGGCCATTTTAGGCTGGGGGACAGAGGCAGGCCATAGATTTTCATTCTACAGATGAGGAAATGTGAAAATCCCCTCATCCCCAACCCTGCCTTCAACATCAGGGAAGCAGAAATGGCATCCATCCAGGGGCCTGAGTACTTTCCTAGTGGACTCTACTGGAAGTTAAAATAATAGTGGACATCCAGACTTCTTTAGTCATAGGGAAAATGATTCCATCCCAGCTCTTTGAGAGTTTAAACAGCTACAAAATAATTACAGAATTGAAGAGTTCACAAAATGTCCCCAGGTGATCTCTTTGGAGACAGAATGGAAAGATTCTAGCTAAAATTTGTTGTGAAAAACAAGATATTAAAGCCTCCCCTCTTGTGCACACTTCAATCCCAGTTAAAGGCATGCTTGCAGACAATAGGAACAGACTAATTTATGTAAGAGATTTAGGCTTCCAAAATATCAGCAATGAGGGCCAGGGGACAAGAAGTAACTTAATAAAAAAGAAGTATCATAGAGTTGAAAGTAATATCTGAAGGGATGGAAGAAGAAATAAAGTAGACACAAAACAAACACTCTACTACCCTCTCCCATTTCAGCGGGGGAGCATTCTTCAGTACTTGAAGCTCACCTATTTTTCTGTCTAGTTCAAGACTTTCTACAAATCTTGTCTTAATCACCAAACCTCAAGGTATTTCCTCCATCTTCTCCCTAATTGAGAAGGAAGGGGAGGAGAAGACTACACTTCCCAAGATGCTTTGCCATTGTTCACAACATAGAGACCTGGGAAGGAGGCTGATACTTATATAGATGAAGAAACTAAGGCCCAGAGAGTTTGTGACTTATGCAACATCACACAGGTATAGAGTGATAGAAGCATGTTGTGAAGCCTGGCTCTCTGCATCCAATTTCCACTCTTCTTCCACTCTGCAATGCCCTTATCAGGGGCTCCTAAGGCAATAGCCTAAAGGTCTAGGGAAGAGTAGAGGGAAAGGGGTGGTAAGGGTGAACTTAGCCAAGCTCCTGACAGTCTAAGAAAAACAATGATTAATTACCTATTCCTAAAAATAAATTTTGGAATTCTGCTTCTAGAATTTACTCCAAGGAGGTCAATGGCAAAAAAACAAAAGACCCCATATAAAACAAGTATCTATAGCAACACTTCTAGTAACAAAGAATCATAAACAAAGTAGATGTCCTTCAATTAGGGAACAAATAAATCATGGTACATGAATATGAATAACATTATTGGGTTGTAATAAATTATAAATATGATAAACACAAAGAAATATGAAAAAATATATTTGAACTGATGAATACAAAGTCACTTATGGAAAATGAGAAAAACTGTGACTAATCATAACCAATAATGACTAAGTTTAACCCTAAAGAAGAGATATGAGAAAGTACCTCTCCTAGCTTCATTCAAAGATGGGGGACTAAGGGCATGAAATACTGCATACAATATCAGACTTTTTCTTTGTGTTGGTTGGTTTTGTTGAACTGTTTTCCTTGTTTTTTTATTCTTAGCAAAGAATTTCAAAGACTGCCCTCTGAAGAGGAATGGAAAAGTTGGGAAATATAGATAGGATAAAAACAAAAATATCAATAAAAAAAGAAAATTTTATTTTAAAAAAGAGCTGAGGATGTTTAGTTTGGAGAAGAAAAGACTTATGCAGTCCATGACTGTTTGTGCTCAAGGACTTCCTCACAGAAATGAGAGTAGATTTGTTCTCTGACTCAGGGGGGTAGAACTAAGAGTAATGATTAGAAGAGTCAAATTCAGACTTAATGTCAGAGAAAACTTGACAGTAGTTAAAGATATCTGTCCCAAAGTAGAATAGGCTGCTTTGAGAGGTGGTTGGGTCCCTCTTATTTGACATCTTCAGATAAAACCTGGATGACCAGTTGTTTGGTATATTGTGCATGGAATCTTTGGGTGTGACCTCTGACATCTCGTCTAGCTATTAGATACTGGTATTCTCTAGATTGAAATTTGTAAAGCAGGGGTGGCTAGGTTGTGCAGTGAATAGAGCACTGACCCTGGAATCAGTAGAACAATTTATTTATGTGTACGTAATACATATTTTTTGTCATTCAGTCATTTTTTCAGGCATGTCTGATCTCTCTGTGATATGGACTTTTCTAGGCAAAGATATTGGAGTGGTTTGCCATTTCCTTCTCCAACTCATTTGACAAATGAGGAAATTGAGGCAAACAGGGTTAAGTGACTTACCCAGGGCCACACAGCTAGTAAGTGTCTGAGGTTTTATTTGAACTCATGTCTTCCTGACTGGAGGCCCAGCACTCTAAGCACTGTGCCACCTCGATGCTCTAATGCATACATTCATACACATATATATGATACTATATGTATTATCATGCACAAATTATCTGTGAAAACAGCTATGTACAATATATATGTGTGTGTGTGTGTGTGTGTGTGTGTGTGTGTGTGTGTGTGTATGCTGTACGTGGTTATTTTCATGTTGTCTCCCCATTCTATGGAAAGCTCCTTGAGAACAGGGATGATCCTTTGTTTCTTTGTATCCTCAGGGCTTGGCACAGTGCCTGGCAATAGTAGGTGCTTAATAAGTGCTTACGGTCTGACTACAATATCAGCACTGCAAAAGAAATTTTGAAAGACTGAAGAACTCTGATCAACACTATAATGAATCATGTTTCCAAAAGACTGCTAATGAAGAATGCTACCTATCTCCTGGCAGAGAGATGATGAACTAATATCCAGAAGGAGATGCACATTTATAGACATGGCTAATAGGGGAAGTTCTTTTACTTGACTATGATTATTTGCCTCAAGAATTTTGGCTTTAAGGGCAGCTAGGTGGTGCAGTGAATAGAGCACCTGCCCTGGAGTCAGGAGGACTTGAATTCAAATCCAGACTCAGACACTTGACACACTTACTAACTGTGTGACCTTGGGCAAGTCACTTAACCCCAATTGCCTTGCCTTCTCCCCTCAAAAAAAAGAAAAAAAAGAATTTTGGTTTTCTCCCCCCACCACCAAAGTTTAGCTAAAGATAATAAATTTAAACAGAGCTTTACATGAATTATCTCATATAGAATCACAGAATTCAGAGGTTGCAGAGACCTTAGATCAAATGGTCCATCACCTTTATTTTTCATGTAAGGAAATTTGAGTTGAGCTCTCTTGAAAAAAAAGATACAGAACATGAGCTGACTCAATAATCCCCACAGTACATGCAGTTTTACTGCTTGCACATACACATTAATTAGTAGATCAGATTTGAAAGTGAGTTGCCACATAGTTACTCTAGTAACTCTGGAACCAAAATTCAAGTTTAGGCCCTTAAAATGCAAACCCACTGCTCTTTATCCTACAGTAGGCTGCCCCTCTGTACACTCAGCAACCCTGCCATCTAGGGAGGGCTGGTCCTGTCATTCTCACTTCACAAAAGCTAAAGACCAGAGAAGTTAAATGACTGACCTGAGTTGAAAGGGACCTCAGTAAACAATACTCAGTACAATCCATACCTCTACACCCCCTAAAAAAGGAATACCCACTAGGCCAGTGATCACCCAGCCTTTGTTGAAAAAGTTCAACAATAGGGCACCCAACAAGACCCTTCATTCTACTTTTCCTTGGTTAAGTTGTTGTTGTTGTTTGTCCATTTTCAAAGAGGACAAATGACATCATAGATGATTTATTGAAAATGAATTGGATTTAAGTGAGGTAGAATTGCATAAAGTCATCAGTCTCACTCTGTAGCACCAATTCAATATTCATAGCACCAATGGCAACTGTGAATATGCTGGCATAGTGCTCAATTGCAAAATATAAACAGACTCTCTATATTCAAGACAGAAGCAAAACATTTATTCAAACACCAGAAAACCAAATCCCAACACTAGGAAACTGAATGCAACATAGAATGCAACAAACTTGAATAGCAACATAGAAGTTAATATACCACAACATAGCAGAGAGCCTTTAGCCTTTAACCTTCCTTTAACCCCTAACCATCCTTTAACCTTTCCACAAACAAACATTTAGTCATAGGCCTAACTGTCTGCTTGCCTGCCATTCTCTCTCCTCCCTCCATCTAAGCTTCTCTGAGTCCTAGCTTCTGGTGGGCTCTGCAAACTCCTCCCACCACAGGCTCCATGCGATTACATTCAGCCTACTAGGGGGCAGGGAAGAAGCAGGGAAGGTCTTTAAATTCCCATTCTCATTATACTCTCTTCCAGAGTCATCCAAGTCCAGTGACAAGACAAAAGTCAAGATGATTGGCAATGACCTTCAATGCAGTAGATGAACTTGGCATCTTCAATGTCCAAACAAACTCCAGGTGCTCCACAGCACCTGTTTCATGGCTATTGGAACAAATGGTTTACATCTGTCCATTTTGGGGAAGGAAATCTTCACATGTTTGAGGCAGACATCTCCCTAACTCACCAATGTGTTTGAGGCCTATCAGTTACCATCAACATGGTTTAACCAGTCTGAGAAGATGGTTTTACTGGGGTGTGACTGCTGCCCATGCTGTAGCTTCTTGGAGTCACAGGTGAAAATTGTGTAATAGGCAGACACCTAAGGTGTATTAGCAGTCCTTAACCAGAGGTGCTAGTCTGCCATGAACACCATACTTAGGTTGTTAGGCAATGCAGCCTATAGAGAACTAGACCTAGAGTGAGAAGGAACTGAGTTCAAATTCATCCTCAGACACTTACTAGTTGAGTGACCCTGGGCAACTCACTTAACCTTGGTCTGCCACAGGCTCCACATCTGGTAAAACAGGAGTAAGAATACCACCTACCTCCTAGGGCTGTCATGAGGATAAATGAGATAATATTTGCAAAGAGCACTGCAAAAGTTAAACTACTACATAAATACAGCCCATCATTATTCTAATTTTAAAGAAAAATTTCCCTACATACAGCCTAGATTTGTCCTTTTGAAAATTTAACAGCAGCTAAGTGGCAGAGGGAAGAGTCAAACCTAGATTCTCAGACTCCAAATATGGTGGTTGGGGGCATTTTTTGTTTCATTTTGTCTTGCTTTACTTTTAAGGGTAAAAGAAAATAATCTATGATGAATTCTGTGAGAGACAAAGTGAAGGTTAACCCTAAACAGGTTTTGGAACCTAGGTAATTGTAAAAATTGTTCATAAGACTATTATAACAGAGGTATCCTGTGAATTAGTCTAGACCAGGGGGCCTCAAGGCCACATATGGTCCTCTAAGTCTTCAAGTGTGACCCTTCAACTGAACCCAATCTTCACCGAACAAATCCCCTTAATAAAAAGATTCGTTCTGTAAAACTTGAACTCTGTCAAAAGGCCCTACCTAAGGACTTAGAAGATCACATGTGGCCTCAAGGCCACAGGTTCCCGACCCCTGGTCTAGATGCTTAGCACCCAGGAAAGTCCAAGGATCCTTACCTCTGCATGTAGTAGGCACATAATATATAATTGTTGAATGAATGTATGAATGAATGAATGAATGAATTTCCCATTAGAAATGATGAACTCGGTCCTTAGTGGCATGGTTGTAGATTACTCTTACATTTGGGCTATAAGCAGGACCAGTCTTACAAATGAGTAAACCACCTACTATAATATTGTTAGGTTCTGCACTATGCTTGATTTAAAAGGCAGAAAACTATGTGTGTAAGGCAAAAAATGGAATATAATTGCCTATAATTAGTAACTCTACCCCACTGCCTGCTTGTTTCCTCCCAAACCTTGGGCTTATAATGGAGCATCACAGAATTCTCCTGGCACTGGTAATTGATAAGAGATGGTGATGTGGAAGCTGGTATCTAGGTTTTTGTGATTCATAGTAGCTCACAAATGGAATTTCAAAGTATAGAAACAAAGTGATTCACTAATTAGCTTGTGTGTGTAGCAGCAAGCACCCTAGCATACCCACAGGTTCTTAGACCTGCTTTTCTAAAGGAAAGCAATTCAAAATGGATTAACAATCTTGCTTTAATCAAACATATATCATTTACCTAGTTCAGGGGAAAAAGGGCAGCACCCCAAACTTCAGAGAATACAAACAGAAGTTACAAGCAGACAAAGAATACAGAGAAAGAAACAGATCAGCAGACAGGCTTCTGGCTGTTTGACCATTACATACATACCTAGTCAGTTACCAGCGAAGGAAGCATCAACATCTGGGTTTTCAAAACTGGGGGCTCAACAGCTGCCCAGAGTCTTGTATAGCCAAATCATACAACTCTTCCCACAGTGAGCCCTAAAGCAAAACCTCACATTAGGGTATACATAGCCTTCTCCTGGGTCAGAGATTGTCACAACCCTCTTGACCCACTCACTGCCCAATCACAAAGTAACAAGGTATGGGCATTCCTGAAAAACAAGTCTCCCGTCACAGGCTCCATGTGACCACATTTAGCCTATTAGGGGGCAGAGCATATTTTCAAATCAGGGAAGATTCTCAGATTCACGTAAGCCTATCAAGGAGCCAAGGGGCAGGGAAGATCTTCAGATTCCCATGACAAAGTGCAAATAGTAAAACTGCACTACACTGTGGGGGTAAAGGAGGTGTTAATGCATGTATGTCCTGAGCGATCTTTTGAGGATGTTTTCCATGGGCAATATGAGGGTGTTTCAGGCTTTCCCATTTCAGGCTTTCCCAAACCTATGGAAGGTTTGGAAGCATGAAAAGGATGTGTCCTGGGACAGGATGAAGGTTAATACACTCCATTCCCTGCATGTTGAGCCATGACAGTACATAGATGATGGATCCAACTGCTAAGTCCCATAGAGCAATATCAAGATATGGGGTGGGGGGGTGCATTGTAATGTTGATGCCCTAACACATGTAACCACCTGATAGAATTTTGAATCCCCAGTTGTGTCTACAAGGAAAAGAAAGTTACAGGAGTGGCACTAGTCCCTAAGCCAAAGTGTAATAGTGTGTTTCCATGATCTCAGAGATAAGGGAATCACTTTAGTACCCCCAAAGTCTGTCCACACTGGTTGCAACTCTCAAAATTTTTATCGTCAGAGAGTTATGCTTTCATCAATTCTTTGATCTGTTAAAATTTCCAATTCTCCCAGAAGAGGTCTGTTCTCAGTCATTTATACCATGTCAATGAGGGTTCTGAAAGCAGGTCTTATTAGGGAGCAGCAGAGGCATCATGAGGACACTGGGTTTAGCAGCAGTTCAGATCATATTAAATTATGTTCACTGAGTACCTACCATGTGTTCAGCTCCATTCTGGGAACTCCACAGGGTACACATAAGTTATATAATTTTACTTCCATCCTCGAAGAGTTTTCAGTCTTTCTGGAAAGGGAAGACTCACATATATAAAACAAGTAAAGACCATAAGACAGTATAGGATAAACCACTAAACAAAATAGAACCACATAGTCACATGTACAGATGGTAATTGTAAGAGTTCAGTCAGGTAGTTTATTATGCCCCATCAAGAAAGGTCAGGTCAGCTGTATCTGGCTGTCCAGTGGAAATAGCTGTGATATAAAGGAAAGAGCACTAGACTTAATATCACAAAACTTAGGTCCAGGGCTGCCTCTGCCACTCAGTAGTCCTGGTCAAGTCACTTCATCAACTGGACTTTCAATTCTCCCATCAGCAAATGGGAATAATAACCCATGTGTAACAACCCCCAATAACAGGGTTATTGCAGGAGGTCAAATGACCTCATGTGAACAAAGTGCTTTGTAAGCTTAAAAAATTATGGCAATGCCAATAATAATCATGATAATTAGCAGAACAAAGTCCCTTTGTTCTCCAGTCTGGTATTCTAGTATACCCTCTACTTAGGGGGACCTTCTAACAAGATTCCTGGGTTCTAGGTTCCAGTCTAAGCTCTTCGATGTGACCTTGGGCAAGTCACTTCATGAAACCTCAAATTTTTCTTCTGTATGATGTGGCATTTACTATGGGAAGACTTGTATGAGTTGGTGCATAATGAAGCAAACAAGACCAAAATAACAGCATATATAATGCTGATGACAATCATGCAAATGAAAAGATTAATAAAAGAAAGCTAAACACTAGATCAATTAATATTTATTAAGTACCCATTAATGCCAGTCTCTGTCCTAAGTGCTGTTGATACAAATACAGAAGAGGGAGGAAGGAAGAAAGGAAGGAAGGAAGGAAGGAAGGAAGGAAGGAAGGAAGGAAGGAAGGAAGGAAAGAAGGAAGGAAGGAAGGAAGGAAAGAAGGAAAGGAAAGAAAGGAAGGAAGGAAGAGTCATTGCCCTCAAGGAGCTTACAATCTAATGGAAGAAGACAAAACAAAAAGGAATGTGGAATTTGAAAGGGGAGGAGCATGGTAGAGAAGTCAGTCAGAGAAGCCCCAAAATAGTGTAGCCAAGTGATAAACGAGGAGATGTCTGAACTGAGCTCTCTCCTTAAATGGACATTTGGAATTCATGGCCCCATCGTCCAACCAGAGAGACAGAGGATGGTGATAAGGTGAAGTCCCAAGGCTGAAGAGATCTTACAGGATGATGGGAGCATCTCAGTAATGAGCTTCCTGGGTTATGGTAGAGAACTCGGTTGTTATGTTTGTCCTTTCTTTTTTTTTTCTTTTCGGAGGGGGAAAGGTAGGGCAATTGGGGTTAAGTGACTTGCCTGAGGTCACATGGCTAGTTTTTTTGGTTGGTGGTTTTTTTGTTTGTTTGTTTGTGTGGTTGTGTGGGGGGTTGGTTTTTGGGGGGTTGGGGCACATGGCTAGTTTTTTTGTGTTAAATGTCTTGGGCCAGATTTGAACTTAGGTCCTCCTGACTCCAGAGCCAGCGCTCTATTCACTGTGCCATCTAGCCGCCCCTTTTCAAAGAGGACCATGGCATCAGGAAAATGATGACATGACTTGCAGTTTATTTTGATTTGAATGAGGGAGGACTGTGCATGGTCACCAGCCTCACTTTCTCCTCCTGAGTCATCTGGGTCCAGTGACCAGATAGTCATCAGGATGACCAGACATGTGTAGCAGCAAGCACCCCAACATCCCCAGGGTGGCTGCTAACATAGGTTCTTAGATCTGCTTTTCAAAAGGAAAACAACTCAAAATCAGTTAACAAGCTTACTTTAATCAAACAAACATCTATCATTTACCTAGTTCAGGGGAAAAAGGTCAGCACCCCGAACTTCAGAGTATACAGACAGTAGTTTCAAAACAGAGACAGATAGATCAGGCAGACAGGCTTCCAAACTGCCCAACCATTACATACATCAATACCAAATCACAATTACCAGAGAGGTAAGTATCAACATCTGGGTTTTCAAAGCTGGTGGCGAAGGGCTCTCAACAGCTGCTCAGAGTCTCATCTGGTCAAATCACATAACACTTCTCAAAGGGAGCCCCAAAGCAAAGCCTCCCATCAGGGTTTATATAGCCTTCTCCTGGCTCAGAGAATGTAACAACCTTCTTGACCCACTGCCCAATCACAAAGTATCAAGGTGCAGGCTTTCCTGAAAAACAAGCCTCCTACCACAGGCTCCAGGTGCACTTAACCTAGGGGCAGAGAAGATCTTTTAATTTGCATTTCCATTACAACATGCCCCAGGATGCAATGGGAGACCCTGGCCCTTTAAGGCTAAAGGCTTTTTCAGTTTCTCACTTAAAGTGAGGTAGCACCCATTCAGTGAATATGCCTCTTTAAGAAGTGAATCAAGAGGGGGCAGCTAGGTGACTTAGTGACTACTTGGCCCTGGAGTCAGGAGGACCCAAATTCAAATGCTGCCCCACACACGTGACACTTGCTAGCTGTGTGACCTTGGGGCAAGTTTGCTTAACCCCAATTGCCTTGCCTTCCCCTCCCCTGCAAAAAAGTGAACCAAGGGATGATCCACCCCATTAATTAGGAAAAAAAAGAAAAAAATCAAGCTGGGAGGGGAAGACCACCAGGGTTCCTCTTCCAAAGAGAAACAGTTATCAACCATTGACATTCTCTCCCAGTAAGTTGAGCTTGGGCAGGGAGAAGTCAGTCAGAAGTCCCAAAGTAGTACAACCAGGAGGAAAATTAATAAATAACTATTGATAATAGCGAACAAATGAATAACTAGCATAATCAGTCTTAGCTCTGGAGAAAAGATAAGGAAAAACACTATCCTCCTTGTTTTGGAAAATGGGGGACCATAAATATAGACTGATGGGTACGGTATCATATGTGGTCTCTGTATCACTTGGCTTGCTTAGCTGTCTTTGTAGAGAAGGTGATGGGGACTGGTTGGGGTGAAGAGGGGGTAGAAAATGCCCCAAAATCTTTTAAAATGTGGGAGAGTGGGGCTTGCACGAGCTGATGTCCAAGGTGTCTTCCAGTTCTAAGAATTCTGGCCTGCTTGGAATCCTATAGACGTATACAGTTTGAACATTAGGGCAACAAGAAGAGGCAGAAATTTGAGCTCTTTCTCACACTTCTCTTTGAAAACTATAACTTTTCCAGACACTGAAACAAATCTTACCCTGCAAGAAAAAGAGTTATTCCTAACTGCTACATACAAGAATCATTTCATTAAATTACCTAAGTTCAGCTATTCACAGGACTTTACTGAACCTTGTGTTTGGGGTCACTGGAGCATGGCAGTCCCCTATGCCAGGCACTGGGGCTTAAAGAATCAGCAGGCGGCCCTTCTAGCATTGTGTCTGACTTTACAAAGCAATGATAGGCGTAGGGGGTACTTGCACTGGGGAAAATTGGCTGGTGTCTTCAGGAGCCACTTCTGAATGAGGCTTTATATACCTGAGCAGTTTTTATTCTGCTGCACATTGTTTAAATCGATGAATGAACAAACAAATTTGAAGCCTCCCAATGGCAAAAATACATTTTCCATTTACCTGACACCCAAGCCCAAGGGCCTTGGATAATGAATATCGATAGTGAACTGAAGGCAGCTTAGAAGGGACAGTGGAAAGGGACTTTTAGCTGAGCCCTCTGTGTCCTAGCATCCGATGACAGCTGTGAGGAGGACAGCCTGGGGTTTCATCTCCTTTGGTTCAGTCTTTCTCAAATGAAATGCCAGAGTTTTGAGAAGTTTCTTCCTTTGTCCTGGAAAATAGCAATAACTACCATTTATATGCCACCTTAAAGTTTGTGAAACACTTTACCTATATTATCTTATTTGAACCTAATAATCACCCTAGGAAAACTACAGATAGAGCACCAGACTTGGGGTCTGGAAGATTCATCTTCATGAGTTCAAATCTGGCCTCAGACAATTATTACCTATGTGACCCTGGGCAAGTCACTTAACCCTATTTGCCTCAGTTTCCTCATCTGTGAAATGAACTAAGGAAGTAGCAAACCATTCCAATATCTTTTCCAAGAAAACTCCACATGGGGTCATGAAAAGTTAAACACAACTAAAAAACAATTCAAAACAATCACCCTGTGAGGTAGATATTAAAATAGGAACTAGAGTGGGAAAATTGGAGCACTCATGCATTGTTGGTGGAATTGTGAACTGATCCAACCATTCTGGAGAGCAATTTGGAACTGTGCCCAAAGGGCTATAAAAATGTGTGTACCCTTTGACCCAGCAATACCACTTCTACTATTGTATCCCAAAGAGATCATATAAATGGGAAAAGGACCTGTATGTACAAAAATATTTATAGCAGTTTTTTTGTGGTGGCAAAGAATTGGAAATCAAGGGGATGCCCACCAATTGGGGAATGGCTAAACAAGTTGTGCAATATAAATGTGATGGAATAATATTGTGCTATAAGAAATGAAGAGCAGACAAACTTCATAACCTGGAGAGACATATAAACTGATGCTTAGTGAGGGGAGCAGAACCAGGAGAACATTGTACACAATTATAGACACATCATATCTGTGATGACTAATTTTGGTAGACTGGGCTAATTTCAGCAATGCAAACTTCTAAGACAACTCCAAAAGACTCATGATGGAAAAGGTTATCCACATCCAGAGAAAGAATTACAGAGTCTGGATGCAGATTGAAGCAAACTACTTGCTCTCTCTTTTGTTTTGTTTTGTTCCTTTTTTTTCATTGTTCATTCCATTGGTTATAATTCTTCTTTACAACTTGACTAATGTTTAATGTGAAGGTATTTGTAGAACCTATATCAGACTGCATGCTGCCATGGAGGGAGGAGGGGAGGGGGAGAAGAAAACTCAAAAACTTGTGGAACTGAATGTTGTAAACCAATAGTAAATTAGAAAAAAAAAAAAAGAATAGGGAGTAGACCTAAAAGTTCATTATTATAGAGAACTTCCAGTTGAGGAAACTCCCATTACCAATGCAGGTCAGCATTTAGGGTTCAGTTTTGGAAATGTGGAGCTTAAGATGTCTACAGAACATCCAGTTCAAATCTAGTAAGCAGCTGAATATGTGAGACTGGAGGTAAAGAGTAAGATTACAGCTGGAGAAACAGATCCGAGAATCATCTGCAAAGAAATGTTCATTGAATCTATAGGAGCTAATGAGATCCCCAAGTGAAATCATATAGAAGAGATACCAGGACAGAGTCATGGGGGTGCCAGGGATTAGAGGGTATGACCTAGATAAAGATTCGGCAAAGGAGATTGAAGATATGAGGAAAACCAGGGAAGAGCAATGTCATGAAAGTCTAGAGTGAACAGACTAACAAGAGCAAGAGGGTGATAGTGAATTGAGGCCACCAGATTTGGCAATTAAGAAATCATTAGTAACTTTGGAAAAAGTGATTTCAATTGAACAATGAGGTCATAAGCATGACTGTAGAGATTTAAGAAGAGAATGAGAGTAGAACACTGGCCCTGGAGTCAGGAGGACCTGAGTTCAAAATCCAGCCTCAGAAACTTGACACTTACTACTAGCTATGTGATCCTGGGCAAGTGACAACCCCAACTGCCTTGGAAGAAGAAGGAGGAGGAGGAGGAGGAGGAGGAAAGGAGGAGTAACTACCTATTGTAGACGACTTTCTCAAGGAGTTTAGCCACAAAAGGGAGGAGAGATATGGGATGACATCTAACAGGGATGGATGGGTCAAACAAGGGGGCCTTTTGAGCATCAGAGATGCATAGACATATTTCAGGCATTAAGGAAGATAGAGACTGAAGATAAGGGAGAGAGCAAACATAACAGAGGAGGTAATATTCTGGAGAATTTAGGATGGAATGAGGTCCCTTTGGTTTGCTTTGGGGTGATGGGGATGGATGTATCTAATACTTATTTTTAACCTCCTAGTCTCTCCTCTGCTCCCTCTCTATCTCTATCTATCTCTCTGTCTCAGTCTACCTCTGTCTCTTTCCTCTTTATGACCCCGGTTTCCACCCATGTCATATTTCATAGTGTAAATGGAAGGAGATGTGACTCCTAACTGACAGAGAGAATTCCAAGGTGACAATGTATACCTACCAGAGGGACTAGATCAGTGCCAGAACTTCTTGGGGGAGAGATAACATGGCTCCAGACATGCTTTGGGAGAGAGAGATACATAAAAGGATTTTGGAAGCTGCAGACATATAAAAGAAGCTGGCTCATCAGCACGTCCCTAATTCCCAGCCTGCTTCCCTAGAGACTTTGAAGACTTTCCTCTTGAGTGAGGTTGGGCCCTGTCTCTTAATCTGAGCTGAGAGCTTTCCTTGCTCCAGAAAAGAACACTCGTGTGTTTTCTGGTACATTTTCATCTGTAGAACTTTTCCAATTTCTGTTTGTTATTTTGGTTCAACAAATAGGCTTGCTTGCTAAACACTATTTATCATTACATTTTTTGTTACCCATATTTGGTTTCTTGTTGTCCTTCATTCTTGAAGAGAACCAAAATGATGTCATCACTATGCTAAAGTCAAGTTTCAATGTATCTTACTATAGCTGATCAGACCAATAGGAGCTCAGACCAATATGAGCTTGGAATGCTCTACTACAGGTCGGGCACAAATAGTCTAAATGAACATTTGGGGTGGATTCTCTAAATTTGTGCATCCTGCATTTCCTTTCAGCTGTTTCACTTCTGCTTTGCTCATAGAGAACAGCACCTTCTCTGATGAGGACATGCCATGCTGAGCAGTCCTATGCCAGCGTCTCCCATGTCACAAATCAATTCCAAAGTTCTTGAGAGAGACCTTGAGAATGTCTTTGTATCACTTCTTCTGACTACCATGTAAGTGTTTGCCCTGTGTGAGTTCTCCATAAAACAGTCTTTTTGGCAAGTATGAATTTTGCATTTGAACAATGTGGCCAGCCCATCAGAGTAGTGCTCTCTGAAGCAGAGTTTGAATGCTTAGCAGTTGAGTTCAAGTAAGGACCTCATGTTTAGTAGAAATGGACTAAGCTGGCAAGTGTAAGCTGAGGGCTACCCTTCACATTTAAGAGCGATCAGGCTTTATCTTGAACAAGAACAAAAAAAATCTCTACTGTTAAACCAGCAATATTTAGGGGAGCAGATAGATACAATTCATGTCTGGTACCTTGTTTGGAAAAAAGAGCACCCGATCTCTACTCCTGGGATAAGTCTCTCCCTCTCAAGTCCCCTCTCCCACCTGCCACTTTGGTTGGCTGGCTGGAGTGCTGCAGATACTGCTCCAGGGGCTTTCTACCTTCAAAGTAGTCTAGATTTCAGAGCTTATCTCTCCATTACTTTTAAAAGCTACATTTATACATTTAGACAACTCACATAGACATATGTATCTAATATGAGTATGCACACATCTTTAAAACTGTAAGAAAAAAACTTCCTAACAATTAGAATAATCCCAATGCCTTGAGAGGTGGTGGTTCCCAAAGACTGGAGTCCTTGAGGTAAGGTATGAAAGACTAAAGATTCCATGGGCAGAACCAGGAGCACTGAACACAGTAACATCCAGTGTGCAATGACTGATTTTGATAGACTTAGCTCTTCTCAGCAATGCAAGGACCTAAGCCAGCTCCAAAAGACTCATGATGGAAAATGCCATCCACATCCAGAGAAAGAACTATGGAGGCTAAATGGTGATTGAAGCAGACTATTTGCTCTCTCTTTTTGTTTTGTCTTGTTTTTTCTTTCTCATGGTTCTTCCCATTCCTTCTAATTCTTCTATACAACATGGCTATTGTGAAAATAGGCTTAATCAGAATTTATATGGAGAGCCTAAAAAAAGATTCCAACAATTTACAATTTACACTAAATGGCCTCTGAGGTTTCTTCCAACTCTGAGATTCTGTGATTCTGAGTCAGGTCCTCTGCCAATCTTTCAACCATCTCCATAACCTGGTCTAAATTTAATGGTCCAACCTTATCTCCCATTGCTCCTTAATCAAGTATTTATTAAGTTCCTACTTTGTCCCTAGACACTCTCCTAGGTGCTTAAGACATAAAGACAAAAATATTCCTGCTTTCAAGAAGCTTCTATTGGTGAAAACAACATATATACAAATAAGCTCTCTCTCTCTCCCTCCCTCTCTATCTCTCTCTGTCTCTGTTATATATGTATATACACATGTGTGTATATACATATACATATATATATGTGTGTGTGTGTATGTGTGTGTATATATATATATATAGTCACAATCCACATGCCAAGACCACCCCACTCTTTTTTACTATTAGGAAACACCCTGTTTTCTAGACTTAAGACTCAACAAGCAAGCTGTGCTCTGAACTAGGCATAACACCAATCCTGTGTGCTCACCCTCTGAATGAACTCAGTCACAGCAAATCCCAGAATTGTTTCACACCAGCACCAGGGTCGTCTCTGAGCTCAGACAAGCACCTGCAGCACCCATGTTCTGGTCATGAAGTCCTTCTATGAATCAAACTTGTCTCATTGTTGTTAGCCCTCATTGTCGGGGCTACAGCTCACCATGTAGCCACTAATATAAGTACTGAGATTTGCCCACACTAAAACAAGCCTCCTCAGTATCAGAGGGGGCCCCAGTAACTGTGTCTAGTTCCCCTCCTCCAACAGAATAAAGAAAGCTTTTTGCTTATGATTACTGTTATCTCTTTGGTTTTATTTTGTTTTTTAATTTTATTTTTCAGAGTTAACTGTGGTTGTGATGACCTGTGTGAGCTCGTTGGTATATATATATATATATATATTTTTTTTTTTTTTTTGGAGGGCAATTGGGGTTAAGTAACTTGCCCAAGGTCACACGGCTAGGTTTTTGTTTGTGTGTGTTAAGTGTATGAGGCCGGATCAGAACTCAGGTCCTTCTGACTCCAGGGCCAACGCTCTACTCACTGCACCACCTAGCTGCCCCGATCTTTGGTATTTTTAGGGTTAATAACAATTGCAAACCCTCTGTGACTCTTTGGTCATTTGTTTTCAGAGTTTACATATTGATGTGTATATGTATATTTGGGGCTTAGCAGCTGAATACCTAGACTTCATGTAGAAGGCATCTTGAATAATTTTGAGAGAAATAAGAAATTCTAAAAATCAGGTATGAGGTGGGAATGCATTGCAGGCTTGGGGGGACAGCTGGTCCAAAGACACAGTTAGACACATCCCTCTATTATAGTCAGACCAGTTTCATCACTGCCCTAAGAACATCTTAGGATATAGGATCCTCACCCCACTGACTTTGCTCATACTAGTCCCCTAGCCTAGCCCTTAGCACATTCCATCATCCAAATCCCACACATCTAGCCTCTAACTCATACTCTCTGTGTGACCTTGAGGAAGTCATTTAATTTCCCTGGCCTTGTAAAATAAATGTATTGGATCAGATGCTTCTGAGATCCCTTCCAGCTCTCACTCTGTGACCCTATCTTTCAAGTCCCAGTGCTTTCCAGAAACCTTCACTGACTACTCAAGCCAGGAGGACACACAAGAAATTTTTTAAGAATAATAATAGGTGAGGTCACTAGGTGGTGCAGTGAATGAATAGAGGAATGGCCCTGGAGTCAGCAGGACCCAAGTTCAAATCCAGCTTCAGACATTTGACATTTGCTCACTGTGTAACCTTGAACAAGTCACTTAACCCCAATTGTCTTGCCTTCCCCCCTCCAAAAAAATAATAATAGCTAACATTTTTATAGGATCATGAGGTTTATAAAGTACTTTAGATAATTATCCCTAGTCAGGACTCAGACATACTTATGGAGGACACCCTCTCTCTTTTACATTAACAGGCGCTGCTGACTGGTGGAGCCTATCATGACCTGATTGACTGAGTTACTGCTCAGCATAAGGTTGGCCATCAATGGTTTTAATTGGTTGTTCTCTCCGTGGATACCCTGATGCTGATTGACAGTTACCTTCGCCAGAGACAGGGCTAGCTGAAATTGAGGGTGCCACATGAGTTGTCTTCCTTTCTGATGATTCAAGAAAAAGGTCCCAATTAAGCAGTTAGAGCCTGCAGATGGTTTGTTGCTCTTCTGGAAATACCAGGAGCAAGCCTCAGATTGTTACTTGGTACCTCTACCTCCTGAGAACTGATGGGGGCACAGGGAAGAAGGAGAGACGTTTGTACCTGAGCCTAGGCAATCAGAACAAGACAATGGCCCCAAATGCCTCAGCAGAAGAACATTCCTCACTGATCTTCTCCTCTGAGCTCCATGAGCCCTCTGAGCCTCCACCACACAATTCTGCATTTAATTTCATCTTCTCAATACTCCACATGTGAGATTTTGTTGGTGTTAGTGTTCTCTTTATTAACACAGATCACATGACCTCTCCATGGGGATGGAGTAGATAATCCATCACATAATAGCTAGTCTTAATGAAACTGGTCATTAGAGAATCAAATCCTTTCCTACTTGGGCTCTGTGGGCTCAGAATATGACCCGAAGCCCATTGCTCATCCAGGACTTGGATCACGTGGATCTACTCCCACCTTGGGAGCTTGACTCGGGAGGGTTTATTTCTCTTTCTTTAGTTCAAGGGTTCATAACATGTGGCCAGTGGATGCCCAGAAAGTCCACAGTTTTCAAGGGGGTCTGTGAACTTAGGAGAAAAAAAATTACACCTTTATTTTTCACTGAAATAGGTTTCTTTTATAATCCTAAATATTTCATTTTATTCATTTATAAACATTATTCTGAGAAAGGGTCCACAGGTTTACTAGACTGCCTAAAGGGGTCCATGATAACAAAAAGGTTAAGAAATCCTTCTTTGGCTCCTTATCTCTACCCGGATTAAACTAGGAAAGTCTACAAGATAAAATTTAAGTGTAGCTTCTCTCTGGGCTCTCTCAAATGAGTGTGTGGCAGAGTCCCTAAATCCTCAGAGATATTAAGGATGAAATAGGATTACTGTGTATGGGGCAGCCTTTTTTTCACCCCACAGGAAATGCCCAAGATGCTGAAGACTCACAGGGATCTGTGAACAAATCCAAAAGTTCTTTGCTCATGCTCCAATTGTCTCTGAGTTCACACCCACAGAAGGCAACTAAAATTGGAATTGCTATTAGGGCAGCCTTTAATCCTATCATCACATGATCTGCCAGACCTTTCACTATCTTGGCATGTCCTTCAAGACCTCAGGCTCACCTCCCTGCCATGATGAGGGATTGGACAAGGACTTTGTAGAATTGAGCTATATATCATTTGCTGTTGTTTCATGTGTCTTTGTTTTATCTTCTCATGAGGGAAGAGACTGTGTCATACTTTAATATCTCCCACAGCCCAGGACATGCCTATAGGAGTTCATCAAGAAAAGTTTATTGATTGATTGATAATTATCTTCTCTATCCCACCCCCACTCCCTCTTGAAAGCCCTCCCTCCACCTTCCCAGAGTGAATGAGTATTGGAATGAGTGTTGGTTTCTGGTGCATATCCCTCATCCTCTTGGACAGCTGCCCTTGGGGATGATTCATCACTTTCAAAATACAGGCCTTTTCATTGATTCACATCACCTCAGCAAGGTAGTTCATTCAAGGTACATTCAGTCCCCCTGAGAAGTAAAGCATCTAAACAGGGATAGTAGAAGAATGGGGGAGAGGGTGAGGAGGAGGGAAAGATACACAGAAAAATTAAGAGGAAAGCATAAATTCTCAGGTTCTCAGGTCATAGGATCACAAATTTAAAGCTGGAAGGAACCTTTGAGGCCCTTGAATCCAGCTCCCTAATTATATTAATGAAGAAACTGAGAGGCAAAATCATTTACCCAGAATCCTATTAGTAAAAGGCTGAGACAGAATTTGAACTAAGAACCTCCTGCCTCCAAGTTCAGCACTCTATACCAGCTGGCTGCCTCACTAGCTTCTTTTGTCTTGGAGGGGTCCTCAAGTATGTAAATCACAATTATCTTTTACTTCATTTTACAACAGAGAAGTGAGGCATCTAGCTATGATCACACAGCTGTAATAGTAGTAGGGTTACCTTCAAGCACCAAGGGGTTAATTCACTTGTGCAGGGTCCCACAGCCATGGCTAACAGGCTGGACTGGAACCCGTGACATTCTGATTCCCAGGGTGATTCTCTACCTGTGTGCTGGTAAACGTTGGACAACCACCTTTCTGGAAAAACTGTATATATGACACACTTTTAAATTTAATCTGCATCATAAGCATTTTCTCTATCATTTTCTTAAATCTAAACAATAAACAAAGCAATAAATCAAGTCCTGATCTGTAGTGTTTCTATTTTCAGAGGTGTAAATGCTCACTCATATTTTAACAATCATTCCCAAATCAGTTGAATCTGGCTCTGAAACAAAAACCCCTAAATCTCTATCTACTGCTGACCAGTTTTAGGTGTGCTTATAAGCACCAGAGATTGTAATCAGTCCCCAGTGGATTGTCTGCTATGATCCCAGGCAATCAGGTCCAGAGGTTCAGGAATAATCAGTTGCTAAATATCAAAGTCAAGGAAGTATCTAGGTGGCCCAATTGATTGTGTCCTGGGCCTGGAGTTAAGAAGATCTGAGTTCAAATCCAGCCCCAGACTCTTACTAGCTGCATGACCCTGGGCAAGTCACTTAACCTCAACTTGTCTTAATCCACTGAAGAAGGATATGGCAAACCACTCCAGTATCTTTGCCCAGAAAACTCCATGGCCAGTATGGCCTGCAGGGTCATGAAAAGTCAGACACAACTGAATGAAATGATTGAACAAGAAGATATTAAAGTGAGGGGTGCAGAAAGAGTAAGAGTTATAACGAGAGGGGAGGGGGAGGTGATCATTGGATCATAGTAAGAGACAGACAAAGATATCAGGGACCTGGGATATCACAGAGAGAACTTTGGCCATGGACAGGTCCAGGAGTTCAGAAAAAGTCACAGTGTAATGAAAAGGAAACAGTGAGAGTCTAAAAGGTAGGAGATCTGGGCAAGTGCCTCAATACTACTATGAATAACAGTAATTAGCTAAAATGTACACAGCCCTTACACAACTGTGCTAAGTGCTTTATTATTTATTAATTTTTGTTTATTTATATATAATATTATATATTTATTATTTGTTTTATTTTTCATTATATGTATTATATTATTATAATATATTATTATTTTATTATATTTATTATATAATACTATATTTATTATTATCTCTTTTGATCCTCACAATCACCCACAAATGTAGCTGCCATTATTATCCCCATTTTACAGATGAAGAAACTGAAGCAAATAGACTTGCCCAAGGTCATACAGCTAGTAAGTATCTCATTCTGGATCTGAACTCAGGTTTTCCTGACTCTAGGCCCAGTAATCTATCCACTGCACCACCCAGCTGCCCCTTAACTTCTCTGAGATTCAGTTTCTTATCCTCCCTAAGAAGAACAGCTTGTACTAGGTCATCTCTAAAATCTCTGCAGCTTTAACACTCTCTGAGTTAATGATTCTAAATACAAAAATATCAGCCAGTAGCTGTACTCAGGGATAGGTTGAGTATTGGGTAACTTGGGAGAGCCACAATTGAGAAAGCACCCGGATTCTAAGTCAAGAGTTGGTCTCACCGTGAGGCATTCGTATATGGCCTTCTTGAACAGAAAGAAGTCATGGCACTGAGCCCACAAGTGCCAAGTGATGCCAGCTGAGCGGAGAGCATCCATGGCCTTAGCTGACCTCAGATGCTGGGGGGAGGGAAAGGGTCAAAATTATGGGATCAGCTCTTACAACAAGACCACTCTGTTCTATTGCCTGTCAGATGATAGTTGCGTTCTGTAACACATTTCCCTGAGCCTCACATCACTTTGGTGAAGCTAATGCTTTATATTTTCATTCCCATAAACTCCACGCATCAGCAAGTTGTCTGATGAAAACAACTGTATGTCCTAATAGCCTTTCAAAGCTTACAGTAAGACTCTTTTCCTTAGAAACAGAAAATCTTTTTTGGTCAAAAACAAATCCCACCTCCATCCGAATAGTCCTTGGTTGTCCAACTCCAACTTTGAGGGTGGGTCCATCGAATTCAGAGAGGGAAAAATGTGATTTTCCATTGTCATGACTAGAGTAGTAACTAGGCCAAGGTGATCGGTGCTTTGTCTCCAAGGCACTGAATTTCAGAGGATGCTAACTACCCTTTTACTCTTTCAGCAACAAGAAAGAAGTTAGGTTAGCACTTATGGCAAGTACACACACACACACACACACACACACACACACACACACAGGGGAGAGGGGCATAAACCTGAGATTTCATTGTATAGGGAATGTCCAGTGAAGAAGCTCTCTTTACCAATACATACAACAGCAATTCTGTAATTGGAAGGGTCATTATTATTTTATTGTTTGTTCTTCATTTTCAAAGAGGACCAATGACATCACGGATGATGTTGACTCACTAATGAATTGGATTTCAGTGAGGCATAGCTCACTCTCTCTTCCTGAGTCATCCAAGTCCAGTGGCATGACAAAAGTCAGGATATCTGGTGATGACAAGTGATACAGTGGATGACCTTGCCATCTTCAGTGTCTGACCAAGCTCTAAGTACTCCACAGTGCCTTCTTCAACCACCTTCGTGGCCATTGGAACAAATTATTCTCATGCATCCATTCTGCCAGGAAAAGTCTTCACACACATAGGGTAGACATCCCCCAAAATCACCAAATAGGTTTCAGGCTTATCAGTTATCCTCAGCCTGAATTAGCCCATCTACCGAGATGGTTTTACTGGGATGTGGCCACTGCACATGCTATAGCTTCTTGCAGCCATAGGTCAGAGTTGGGTAAAAGAGAACAAAGGTAGATGAGGAATCTTGAAAAAGGCTTGGTAAGCCCCCAGGCCAGAGGTGCTAGTCCTCCTGAACACCCCATACACCCCAGAAGGATCATAGATTTAGAACTGAAAGTGAATCTATAAGGCAACAAGTCGAACCCCTCTCGGTTTTTTAGATGAGGAAATGAAAACAGAGGAAGGTTAAGTTACCTGCCTAGGGTCATCAAGCAACTAGTGCCTAAAATAGAGTGTATTTGAGCCCAAATCTTCCTGATTATAAGTCTAGCACACTACTCCATGTTGCCTGCCTTAGTCTTAGAGAGTTGTCTAGGGCCATGGAGAGGTCTTGAATTGACCAGAGTCACACAGCCAGTAAGCAGAAGAGGCAGGATATATATTAAACAGAATAATTAGTTAAAAGAGGAAGCTATGCTTCCCCACACCCTTACATGATTTGCCTTCCCCCAAGAATGACCTCCATAGCAGTGGCATCTGGAGTCTGTTTCCACTGCTCCCAAGATAGTATCCCAGGGTATCTCCTTGAACAGGGCTTTGCATCCCACAGAAAGGCAAAAGTCCCCTTCCTCCTTAGGTCTGAGGTCTGTATGACCTCATGGGGAAAAAAATGAAATTGCCTTAGAACAGTGATTTGAAGGCAGGCTTTGCCTGGCTTGCCTAAGGCACCAGAGTTGGAACTGCAGTTCTGCTTATGACATAAACACTGTCCGCTTTCCTTGAGTTTAAATCACCTCTGGGCTGATACTATTTCTACCCTACTCTGGCATCAGCACACCGTGCCATCCCCAGAGACATCTACCTCACCCCAAATACCATGTTTAGTGGACCATAATCTGCTTTTAAATACTGAACATACTGGAGACAAAGCTGAGGACTTTATCCTCCCTTCCCACCTCACTCCTCTTCCCTTCCCCCCAAAAGTAAGCTTTTCCTTTGGGGATCTGATACCTACAAATGCCTTTATAATGTATTTTTTGTTTTCAAATGATTTTGGAAACATTGGCAAGTTGATCCTAACAAGATAACTTTGAGTTAGAGCCTTAAAAGCAAGAAGAGACTGAGTCCAAATCAGTCTTGTGAGCTAAAGACCATCCTTAACCAGATTGAAATCCACCTCCTGGGTAAAGCTTTTCTGTCCCCTCTAGCCTTCCACGATTCCTGAAGCACTTATCATATAGACCACTCATAGGGCAATGTTACACTTTGGTCTGGAATTGAAAAGGAAGAACCCCCCCCCCCCAATCCCATCACACTCGCCCATTCTCTCCTGCTTCCATGATACTTTGCTTTTGTGCCAGTAAGACACAGGATCTGGCTCACTGGTGCCCTCTTCTGGTTTCTCATCGCCAATTTGTCCCTTCCTTCTTAGGTTCCCTAATCCCCAAATCTCCCTGGGAAATGACAAATTCTGTCTTCCCCCCTGCTCAGCACCACCCCCAGCCCACGACTTCCCACCCACGTCCTCTAAAGCAGCACACCACTAGGTGTTTTAAAGAGGATTTAATGCAAAGCTCTTCAGGAAAAGGTCACAAATGGAGAGAGAACACTCCAAAAACAGACAGAAAGGCAAAAGTTTACAAATTAGGAAGATTTTACACAATTAATCCTGGTTTTGCTCCTCTTCCTGACTGGCCTCCTTCCTTCCTTCCTTCCATAAGGCTTTGTCCTTTATTTTAGTTCAGTTGTAGCTCCCCGAGTGGTAAATACAGCTGGCAAAGTTGGTTAGTGCCTCAGCCTTCAGGAATTTGTCTCCTCAACCCTCCACTAGGGTTGTAGGAACCTGGGTTCAAGTATCATGGGTAGGGTAGGGGGGAAGGGGGAGGAACTGTCCAGTCCTGAGAGCATATACAATATTCTTTGCCTGGTAGCAACCCATGTGGAGCATCAGAAAGCCTGCCCCTGAGAATGTGTAATAGAGGGAGCCTTACTGCAGAACATGTACAAATATTCTCTTACTGTGACCTCCAAGGTTATTGTGAGGTGATGAAAAGCCTTATAATTGGCTACTGAGCCAGAACTGCATGTACAGTAAAAAGTTCAAATATACAAAATCTCCCTCTTGCCTCTGGGTAGGGGAAAGAGGTGGTGAGAGAGACAGACAGACAGTGACAGACAAAGAAATAGTGAGAGAGGGAGAGGAGATAAGGGGAGGGGAGAGTAGGAGAGGAGAGGAGAGGAGAGGAGAGGAGAGGAGAGGAGAGGAGAGGAGAGGAGAGGAGAGGAGAGGGGAAGGGAGGGGAGGGGAGGGGAGGGGAGGGAGGGAGGAGGAGGAGGGGAGGGGAGGGGTGGGGAGGAGAGCAGAGGAGAGGAGAGAGGAGGGAAGGGAAGGGAGGAGAGGAGGAGAGAGGAGGAGTGGAGAGGGGAGGAGTGGAGAGGGGAGGAGAGGGGAGGGGAGGAGAAAGGAGGGGAGGGGAGGGGAAGGGAGAGAAGGGGAGAATGCATTTATTCAGTACTTACTATATATTTCCTATATGACAGACACCATGCTGAGTGTTGGGGATACAAATACAAACAAGCTAGATAACCCCTGTCCTCAGGGAGCTCACATTCTAATGGGAGAAGACAATATACAAATGGGTGCTAGAAAACAGAAAGGAAGGTGTGGTGAAGACACAGCAGGAAGCTGCATGGAGATCTGAGCTTACACAAAATAAGACAGAAAGCTTTTCTATTGGAGCTGGAGAAGCCAGGAGTAGAGTCTAAGTGACCTTCTGCTTGCCAGTGGCTGCCTCTTTCCCCCACCCTGCCTGGCATCCATGAACACAACACCACCATGTCTCTGGTCCCTTCTTCATGTTTTTTTCTTTCCTGATGTGACATGAATATGTGTAGAAGTAGGAACAGACCAGATTATGACCTTGTGAGCTTTGAAAGGTAACTGGTGTACCAGTACAGTTTGCCAATAGTATCAGTAGTTAACTCCTGAGAGAACAAAGCCCTGAGGAGTGATCTGCTTGATTCAGTCCAAAGATGAATCAACCCAGCAGCCAACACCCTACTTCCTAAGTTCAAGGGAGCATCCATCTTGATTATTTCTTTCACATATGGCAGACCCAGGAGTGAACTTATTGGTAAGAATGCTTTGTAGCAACCATTTCAAGTTTGAAACCACTCTATCCAGAGACTGAGGTGGGAGAGGAGAGCGTGTTCTTAGACTTAAACTGGGTCAAAAAGCCACACCCAAGGACCTAGAAGGCCACAAATTCCCCACCCCTGCTTTACTAGCCATGCATGGCTCATTCCTCCAGGCTACCAGATAAGAAATCTATTCACTAACCAATTACAAAGATATCTTATATCTTAAGCATCAGGATTTTTGTCTTGCTCACTTGGAGAATTTGACATTTTGAACCCCTTAAAGCTATCTCTCTCCCTGACTTATCCCGTATCCTCCCTCCCTTGTTGGATTAACAGAAGAAAATTCCCTTAGTTAAACTGCAATTGGATGATTCTAATCTTAGCGATGAAATTGTTTCTTAAACCTACTGCCCAAGCAAAGCATCAGGCCCTGTGGTCCAGGACCAGGAAGCTAGTTCTCTGTCATCTCTGCCTCCATATCTGGTTCCCTCATTCTACTCCCAAAGTAGACTCCCTTCCCAAGCTCCTCTCCTATTCTGGCTCTGACCCTCTGATTCCTTATGACCAATTCATGTTAAACAAACTGAGCTGATAATTACATCCTGGGGGCCAGGGCCAATAGACAAAAGACAACATGGAATAAGTAATCTGGAAAACTGGGGTTCAAGGCTCACCTCTGCTCCATACTGGCTTTATGACCTTAGACAAATCACTAAATATCCCAGTGCTCCAGGCAACTCTCTAAGATAATAAGAGGCTATGACTTCTCCTTCAGCTCCATCTACGATGATTAATACCTGTGTGAGGAGCCCAGCTGGAGCCAGTGCATTGACTAGAAGTGGCAGCAGCTGCAACCGGTGGCAGTGAAACTCCTTATTTTTGAGCCAGCCAGAATTTCTGCTACGTTCTCCTGCTGGGGACTGCTGGAAACAGGAACTGCAGGTGGGCCAGAGCTTCTGGGAGCAAGCTGCATGAAGGCCAAGCAGTTACTGTGAGTGAAGAGGATCTTTGCCTGAGATAGCCTGTTCTGTTTTGAAGGCTTGAAAATATGGGTGTTTACTGCATTAATTACATGTACCAACTCCATGGCTACTGTGATGGCTTTGACTTTTTGGTTTTAGGACTCAGTTTTCTGGTATTTGGATACATGTTCTAGCTATGTCCCCCATGTATAGATCCTGTTACATTTTGTGATTAATAACTGTCAGTATATTTATAGTTACCATAGGCATTGTGAATACTGCATTATTGATACAGTGACACTGAGCAAGTCACTTCCTTTCTCTGGGCCTCAGTTTCCTCATCTATAAAATAGGTGGACTAAATGACCTCTAAGGTCCCTTCCAGGCCTAGATTTATGGTCCTATGATATAACCTAGAAATGCAGAGAAGGTACCAATCTCATTGTTTGTGGGATTCTCCTCACTCTTTTTCATTGTACCAAAGAAAGCACAGGTCCTGTACCCCTTAAAAATGGGCACTAGATATTTTTCCTTTGTCCTTAAGGATGAAGTCTCCTGTCTTGCTTCAGGTGCTGAGTCATGGCTCAGGCAGATCTCCAGGCAGAGGCTCATTTATTAACACTGGATCTCACACTCACCATGCTTGGGACATGTAACACTTTTCCAGTAAATGGATGAATCATTTATCCTCAATGGGTCTCAGTTTCCTCATCTCTTAAATGAAGGGATTAGATTAGATGACTGGGCAATTACTCTGCACTGCTTTGGGCTGTTTGTTAACTTTTTAAGGGTCTATGTCTTGTTTCCTGGAACAGGATTGTAAACTCTTTGAAGGTAAATACTATTGTTGTTGTTCAGTCATTTTTCAGTTATAATCAACTCTTCATGACCCATTTGGGGTTTTCTTGGCAGAGATACTGGAGTGATTTGTCATTTCCTTCTCCAGCTCATTTTACAAATGAGGAAACTGAGGCAAACAGGATTAAATGACTTTCTCAGGGTCAGATAGCTAGTAAGTATCTGAGGACAGATTTTAATTCATAAAGATAAGTCTTTCTGACTCCAGCACTCTATTTACTGTGCCACCTAGCTGCTCCAAATAGTAGCATTAAGTACTTACTATATACTTCCTATAGGACAGACACTGTGCTAAGTGCTGTAGACACAAATATAAACAAGAAAGACAACCCCTCTCTTTATGGAACTAACATTCTAACGGGAGGAGAAAATACATAAATGGGTGCTGGAAAGCAGAAAGGGAAAAGAGGGTGCATTTCTATATCTGTCACATTTGCTAGCTGCAAAAAAGAGAAGACTCAGATTTGTTGATTGATTGATCAATTCATTTGATAGTCCCTGAGTAGCCAGATAATCCTAAAACATTGATCTCAAACTTAAAATTCTTATTTGTTTAGAATTTATGGCACTTATTTACGGTCTAAATCTTTGTTTCTCTTTACAAAGCACCATTAACAAAAGCACCAAAGGACCATACATTGTAACTTGAGGAACTCTAAGTAACCCAATTCCTTAGACAGAGTTAGGAAATGCCAAATCACCTAACTGCTAAAAACAGAGGTCACCTGGAGTTTTAGTTTTGGTTCCTTGACAAGTAAGAGTGGAAGAAGAGGGAGTATTGGACTTTTTTTTTCTTTTTTTAAAAAAAATGTGTAATTGATGCTCTTTTTAAAACCTCACTGTCACTTCCCAATGAAAGGAAAGAAGGAAGGGAAAGAAGAAGAGAGAAAGGGATAAAGGGAGAGAGGGAGGGAAGGAGGGAGGAAAAAGGATGTGAAGGAGGAAAGTGGAAAGGGGAAAAAGGAAAAATGGAGGGAAGAAGGAAGAATTTAAGGAACATTAATTTCATAGCAATATGGAGACTAGATTGAAGAAGGGAGATTGGAAGCCAAAAGACCAATTAGGAAGCTGGTGCAATTCAGGCAAGAGGTGATGAGGAACTGAGGTAAGGGAGTAGAGAAGAGACTATGCAAGAGATGGTGTGGAAAGAAATGGACACATAAAAAGAAAACTAAAGAAAAATATTGACTACCTTCCTTAAACATAATTCACTGGTATATTAGCAAAGTTCAGAGCAGGAATGCTTATCAATTTGCCTGGTCTATTAAAAAGAAAAAAAAAGCATTGCCACTTCAGAATGGAATATTGTGCTGAGTGGGCTGAACTACACAACAAAGTGCTTTGATTACATACCTTCTTCCTGTGTGTAATTCACATTTGGATGCCTTAGAGTAGACAATAAGACTTTTCTAGTAAAATTTATTAGGTGTCCAGTAATGTAAGTACACACACACACACACACACACACACACACACACCACACACATACATAAATATATATATTTGTATATTTGTAATATGTGAGTATATCCTTTCCTACCACTGCCTAGTGAGGTACTAGTATGTAACTAGTATCTGATTTTAATATTAGAAAAGAAAATAAAGATGTTTATGTATTTTTGTTGTTGTTCTTTCTGTTTAATATATTCTAATTCAAATAACATGAATAAAATTGGGCCAGGAAAAGAGTAATAAACCAGGCCTTAGAAATAGGAATCAGGAGAGGAAGAAAGATAACACTCCTTTGACTGCAAGGGAAGGGAATAAGGATTTATAAAATGCCTACTATGTGCCGGGCACTGTGCTGAGTACTATACAATTATTATGGCATCTGTTCTTCACAACAACCCCATGAGATAGGTGTCATTATTATCCTTATTTTATAATTTAGGAAACTGAGGCAGAGAGAGGTTAAGTGGACTGCCCAGGAAGACATAAATAGTAAGTGTCTGAGGCTAGATTTGAACTCAGATCTGCCTGACTCCAGGCCTACTGCTCTGTCCATTGCACCACCAGCTGCTTCAGCACATTTTTGACCTGGAAATGTGTGTACCAAATCCATAAATGATGATCTGAGAGGGTCTGGAGGGTATGAAATATCCCAAGATATTTAGAGCAATTTTGGAACAAAATTAGCCTTATTTTCCTAACCAAAACAAAATGCCATTACACATTAAGAACTTTTGATACATTCCCTGGAGTAGAGCAGGCACTGAAGAAATGCTTGTGGGTTGAATAATACATAATTTCATACTTAATGTTTTAGTGGAAAATATCAATGCCTCAGTATTTTCTCGGGTAATTAGCAATTACATTATGGGAAGCTAGTTTGGGAAATGCTGATTTACAGGATTATAGGATTTGGTGAAAGGGACCTTGAAAATCATGGAGTTCAACTTCAGTTTACATAGGAGGGAATGGAGGCTCAAAGAGGGGATTTGACCCAGCTGACAAACAGAATGGCCACATCCGGGAGAGCTCTGATGCCCTGCCCAGCATGTCTTCCCTGGCACCATGCTGAGGCACCAGGAACCTCTGAGCAGTTCCCTTCTGAGACCTAGCTGGGCACTTTGCAGTTAGCAGTGACAGAGATCTTTGCTGCTGATTTATCCAGGAAGTCCCAGGATTTAAACTTTCAATAGGAAAAGCCAAGAATCTTAGGTTCTTAATATGGGTTTTTCCCCATTCTTCTTCACTCCCAAACTTTGCTTCAACTGAGATAATATATAAAATACTTTGATGAGGATGGGGTAAAGGGGGGCTTAAAGCTATATATGTGCTGACCATTAATTAATTAATATTTTTCTGGGTTTTTTTTTTAACCAATTTTTCAAATTAACTAGCAGAAAATTTATGGAATAGGACCAAGAAGGTTTTTATAGGGTGTGGGGTAGGCAAAGCAGACCCAGAGTACTGAGTCACTAAAGTGAGGGCCCCTGGGGAGTGAAAGGACAGAATGAAATAATGACTCCTATAGACTAGAACCCAGGCCAAGGGTGCTCTACAAACCCCATAGAGGAGACATTATCCTGATGGGAGACTGAATCAGGAATCACAGAACTTGAGATCAGATTCCAGGTCTGCTACTGTGTGGTCAGCTGCATCAAGTCACACTACGAAATGACCTTGGGCAAGTTATTGGATCTCTCCAGGTCACTGTTTCTTCATCTATAAAATGGAGGATTGAATTAAATGGCCTTTGACATCCTTTCCACCTTTGAAACCTAGGATCTACCTACCACACAGGAGAGTTGTGAGAAAAGTGTTGTTTCAAGTGTTATGTACACAAAAACCTCTTCTTTTAGCCACCTCAAATCAGCAAAGTTCTTCTGGACACTCTTTAAACCTACTTCAATTATTTTTCAAAGGCTTGCCCTAAACAATCAGTCAGTCTGTCAACAAACATTTACTAAGAGCTTAGTATGTGTCAGGCACTGGGCTAAAACCTTGGGAATATAAAGAAAGACAAAAAAAAAACAGTCCCTGCCCTCCAAGAGCCAATCTTTTAATAAGGAAATACTGATTTTATGGAATTTTGGTTTAAATTAACAATAATAATAATAGTAGGGCAGCTATGTCATGCAACGTATAGAGCACTGGCCCTGGAGTCAGAAGGACCTGAGTTCAAATCCATCTTCAGACATTTGTTAGCTATGTGACCCTAAGCAAGTCACTTAACCCTGACTGTCCCCCCAAAATAAATTATTATTATTATTAATTAGTATTATAAATCCTAACATTCGGCTAGAGAGGCAGCATGGCTAGAGAACTGATCACAGAGCAAGGAAGATCTGAGTTCAAATTCTGCCACTAACATACACGAGATATGTAACCCTGGACAAGTCATTTAGCCTCTCAATAATCTAGCTAACTTTTTAAGATTAAAATTACAGAGAAGATGTTGACCTGTACTGGCAGAGGAAGTTTGCTCATCCAAGAGTTCCTTGGACCAGTGTAATGGAAATGCAAATTTAAAGAGCTTACCTGCCCCAGGCCCTTTGATGGGCTTGAGAGACTCAGAGAACCTTCTTTGATTTGAAAATATACTCTGCCCCCTAATAGGCTGAATGTGGTTACATGGAGCCTGTGGCAGGAGGCTTGGTCTTCAGGAATGTCCATACCTAGATGCTGTGTGATTGGGCAGTAGGTCAAGAGGGTTGTGACATTCTCTGACCCAGGAGAAGGCTATATAATCCTTGATGTGAGGCTTTGCTTTGGGGCTCACTTTGAGAAGTATTATGTGATTTGACCAGATGAGACTCTGGGCAGCTGTTGAGAGCCCCCCGGCTTTGAAAACCCAGATGTTGATGCTTCCCTCTCTGGTAACTGTGATTTGGTATGGAGGTAATGGTTGGCAGTTTGGAAGCCCATCTGCTTGATCTGTTTGTTTCTCTGTCTTGTAAGTTCTGTCTGTATACTTTGAAGTTCAAGGTGCTGACCTTTTCCCCCTGAACTAGGTAAATGATATGTTTGATTGATTAAAGTAAGCTTATTAACCCATTTTGAGTTGCTTTCCTTTAGAAAAGCAGATCTAAGAACCTGTGTTGGCAGCCACCCTGGGGATGTTGGAGTGCTTGCTGCTATAACCAGTGAAATCATAAGTTCAGTCCATATATATTGAATAACATTTTATTATTTTTAAAGTGGTTTCACATTTGAACCCCATAACATCTGAGTTTATGAACACAGCAGGTTTTAATATCACCATCTGACAGATAATAGCAATAACTCATATTTTGATGGCACCCTAAGATTTACAAAAGTACCTTCTTCACAATGACTGTGAGGTAGTTGGGGTGCATATTATTAACCTCATTTTATAGCTCCCATTAACCAGGGAATGAAAACTCAGGAAGGTAGAAATTACTTGTTAACATCCTAGAGCCACGAAGGAAGAGACAGACATGGGACTCACACCCAAATCTCTTTTTCTTTCCACTGCACTAGATGGTTTATCAAGATTGTGATACACTAACTTCCCTTACAATTTATACAATAATAAGACTATAAAGAAAGCCATGGATGAAAGACAAGACAATGACCAGCCAGGATTGCAGAGGACTAACAATGCTATTTCCACCTGACAGAGAGGAGATGGAATCAGGGTGTATGTTTCAAAAGGAGGCATACATTTTCAAACACTGTAGCACTTGATTTTGCTTGAATATATTTCTTACAAGGCTTCTGTTTTCCTTTTTTACTCTCTCCAGAGGACTAAAATGGAGAAGAAAAGAAAGCTAGCAACAGAGTTGCCAAGGAAAAGGAAAAAGAAAAGAAAGAAAAGATGGTAATTGAAGCATTTAATGTACAGAAAAGAATAGATGGAAGGCCAGAAGTAAACACAGGCAAGCGAGATAGTTTTGAAAGTTACATGCTGAATTGATGGGAGCATTCGATCAATGGAAGTATTTATTTTATTTGGTACTAGCCAAGTTCAGAGTTTTTTAAAAGATAGAAGAAAAATATCATAAATGGACCTCTAGAGATATATGCATTTTGATGATAAATCCGCCACCCAAGTGCTACTCATTCTGTGAATTATCCTGACCCTGGCTTTATCTCTCTTCCTCTTTCACTTCTTCCCCCAACTCCCTTTGAACCAAATCACTGTTCATCCATGCCTCCCCTGAGCTTTGAGAAGAGCAAAAGAATAAGATTGGAGTCAGTAATTTTTCAGGTTTTGGGGCATATCTTGTTTTAAATGTGGTGTGTGTGTGTGTGTGTGTGTGTGTGTGTGTGTGTGTGTGTGTGTGTGTGTTCCTTTGGTGGGAAAACATTGAAACGATTGACATAGGATTTGAACATTTTGAGGAAATTTCTATTTTCTTAAGATATTATAGATATAACTTTGCTGTGGGCAAGGTCTAAGTCTTATCTATTCTGCATATACTAGGTTTTTAAATAACTGTTAAAGAAAAGCTTAGGAAGATATACAAACTGATACAAAGTGAAGAAAGCAGAAAAAAAAACTAAAACTATGTAAACAGAGATAATGACTACAACAACAAATGAAACTATAAACACTTGGTCATTTTAAGAATTGAGCTTGGCCCAACAAAGAAAAGAGGATATGTGTCTCCCTTCTTTCCAGAGGGGGAAGACTGCAGGCATGGATCATTGTGTACACTGTCAGACTTGGCTAATGTGTTGGTTAGTTTTGCTAAGCTATGTATCTCTTTTAAAAAATTCTTTGTTAAAATAAATTGGTCTCTGGATAGGGAAAGGTGGAGGGAAAGATTTGGAAATGAAAGTGATTATGTTTAAAATCAATAAAAATTTAGAAAATAAAAGCTTGTCAAAATAAATAAATGTTAGAAGAATGATAGATGATAAATATATTGGATGATAGATAGATAGATGTGGAGGCTTAATCTTATTTTCCAAAAATTAGTCTTCAAATTATTCATTTCTGGTAACAGACAGAGCCAGGACTTGGGATAAGCAAAGCAGGTAGCTGCCTAGGTCCCAGTGGCCAAGACACAATGAGAGATTTTTACAATATCATTTTCTGTGCCTATATCTTTTAATTCAGAGAATCTCCATGATATATAGGTATTTCTTTTTGATGAGTCATGTGGCAGATGTAGTAGGGAAGACTGGAAGACTCCTGTGGGTACTCAGGATTGTAATATTTGAACCTTGCCTGAGATAAATAAAGAATTTGTCTGGATTCCTTAACAGAAAGAACAAAACCAAGATGCTTAGTCTCCTTTAGAAGGGCCCGCAAAGTGTCAGGTGTAGCTGGAAGGATTGCTCCATTTGAAAGCCATTCAGTATTTTCAATGATACAAAAAGAAGTACCATGGCCATTGGCAGGAAGGAGAGCAGCTGGGCTCCCTGGCTGACCTGACATAGGAGGTATCCCTTTGTCTGGAGGCTGTGTAATATACAGATGACTCGAAGGGGACCAGTGTGCTGAGGATGCAGTCTGTCTTCCAGAGCCTGAGCTTCCTTGATGACTTGGATGTGCCTTGCTGTCAATAGATCAGGAAACCAATTCAGTACTCAGTCAACTCTCCTCACTTCAAAGTGAGAGGGTGCATCAGCAGAAACTGAAAGAGCTGAAGGAGGGAGAGAAAGGAAGCTAATAAGAGAAGAGAGAACAAGTCTGAAACTGGCCATATCCCGATATGCGATGATGTGGATAAGTAAACCCTCTTTCACTCTGACAGCCATGGGCAAGACTAGTCCATCCTCATGAGAGCCATCAGGACACTAAAGACATAAAAAGTATGAGAGGAGGAAAAATAAAGCCTTGTTTGGCAGAAGAAAAAGGGAGGAAGAGGGATCTCAAGAATGAAAGGTTTTAGGTTCCCTGCCTACAAAATGAAGGGACTGGACTAGATTATCTCTAAAGTCCCCTTTACTCCAAATTTCAATGAACCTATTGTACTATGCAGACAACATCATGCTTGGTGCATTAAGTAGCACTACTGAACATAACTTACTCACTGAGAAGACGGATTTGGCCCCCAAAAAAGATGGCAAACATTTTGACTGAATGTGCTGCTGTCAGAATGTCTCACTTGACAAGCTGTTATCACCTCCTGCCTTAGATGACTATTTTCTTCTGGTGAATATGGCCTGTCTTCCCAGCTATCCTGTAAATTTCTCTGGGTCTACACCTGACCCACATTTTGATCCCTATCAAAGTTAGTATGGTGCTTTACACAGAGCTGAGGCTTGCAAATGAAGAAAAAAGGAAAGAAGTATCCATGATGGGGAAGGGACCAAAAAGGCCCCTCCCTCCTCTGTGGAGCGGCCGTGGGTTGTCAACTCCTGAGACCTTACTGGGTGAGATTTTTTTTTCCTGTTTCTGGGATATCTGGTCCTAAATCTCCAAAGATTTTGGACCCTTTGAGTATTATTACACAGCAACTGTTTCCTGTTTTTACCACGTCCTCAGAACAGTTCAGTGTTGTAAGGTTCTCAAGGATATTGCTTTGTCATAGGGAGACTTAACAATAAAAGCACTGTGTCCTGGAGAGACCAGACTCTCCTTGACCACCGGAGTGATCCATCAATCTCAGTGGCAAGAGAATCGTTCTAAAAACCTGTCCCAGGTCTATTCCAGGCACTCATAAACTATAAGAATGTTTGCCCCCACAGTTAGTTTGCAAGAATTCTTCTGTAAGTATGAGATAAGGCCTTCTCTATGGAGCAGAAATGTAGGCTAATCATTGCATTCCTATGGTTCTTTCCTTATACTATTCAAGCACTTTTCACATATGCTATTTCACCCACTGGCAAAGAATCCTCGAATTTGATAAGGCAGGTGTTTTTGTCCCTTATTTTATAGATGAAGAAACTGCATCACAGAGAGAAGTTAAATAAACTGCCTAAGGTCATATAACAAGTTATTAATGGAAGAAAATAAGAAAACAAAACAAGCCAACTGGACTAGATGATCTCAAACTGCTCATTCCAGCTCTAAATCCTGCTAGTCTGTGATCCCAGTTCTTTGCTAGTCAAGGGCTTAGTGCTAATACAGGGATACTTACTGGGAGTCAATCTGTCTTTCCAGCACCTTCATTCCAGTATAGTCTGAGCACATAAAGGTAATAGCCAATCTTAGTCAGGAATCTGGCTCTTCCTGGGCAATTACAGAGCCAGTTGGGACAAGCCTCAAATCAGTCTGTTCTCCCAGAGTTGAAAAACATTGGTAAGGCTGGCTACTGCTCTGAAGATGACAGGGCAATCTGTGTGTGGATTAGCCTGATTTGGGTCCCAGATGTGTGGATAAGTCTCTCCCATCACAGAGGCTCTCTGCTGGGTGAGAAATCTCACTTTATAATACAGCAGGGAAGTACATCTACTATGTGGCATAAGGTACCATGTGAATCAGTAATAATTCATAACCTCTTACACTTTCCCTGTCACAACATCTCTGTGTGCTTTTGACCCTCTTTCCTTACACTTGCTCATTTTTCCTTTGTCTAGAAACAAATTTAGGACAACTAGTTGGTGCAGTTGTAGAGCTCCAAACCTAAAATCAGGAAGACTCAACTTTGAGAGTTTAAATCTGGCCTCAGACACTTCCTAGCTGTGTGACCTTAGGAAAGTCACTCAACCCCATTGACTCCCCCCCAAAAAAAGTCATTCCCCCTCAAGTCATTTGATGGATTGAACAATAAAGACTGAGCTCATAAATCACCAAATGTTTAATGTTCTCCTGAAGCATCATTGTATTCTGGGTGCAAGCATCCAAATTATTTCTATAAATTATCTCATCCATGCCAGCATTCCCAATGAGTCAGCATATCATAACTACAGACAGAAAGTCCCCATGGAATCTCATGAAATGGAATGGGCATCTACATAGATGGATCTCCATTTCCCCAACAATGACCAAAGTCCAAAATAATAATATTCCAACACTGTTAATCAGTTTCACTCCCAACTTATGCCATCCTGTAAATTCCAAGTTCAAATATATGATCTTTCCTTTTATCCACTTAGGCCCCCGTGAAATTTTATGAAATGTCTTGTTTTCCCTGCTCATTCACAGGGTCAGCTGTCAGAAATTATCTTGGGTTCCAACTGTGTATACTCCTTTATGCTCAGTTAGAAGCCCGAGATAATTTCTACTTTCCTAAATTAAGGCCCACAATGCAGCCACTGGAGAAAAATACAGTATCTTCCCTAAATCAAATTAAATTCAGATCTACCAGCATACAGTTATCCCTTCCACATTGTGGGGGTTAGGGGTACAGCACCCCCACAATCTGGAAAATCTGTATAAAATCTTTCAATCATCCCTTTGTTCCAGAGAAATCTGAATTTTCTTTTTCTTTAATGGGATGTTTACATTACCTTATTGTAAAATCTTGGTTGATATAATACAATTCTATAAATATATTTTGTGCATGTCTGAGTTTCTAAACTTTCTGTGTTGTCTACAGCTTCCATACAACTCCCCCAAAATTAATTTCTTATGCTGACCTACATTATATTGAAACCACTATGGGGAAAGATGCAATGTGGAAGGGTAACTGTAATCACTTTCCAGCACTAGGGAAACTGAATGCTCACATCATTAGGAAATTTCCCTTCTTTTCCTAATCAGTTACCAGCTCTCTCCATGTCTTCTTGGATTCCCATCTCCTGCCTCCTGCCTCCCTGATATACTGCTCCTTTCATTTCTGATTTTCTCTGGAGGTCACTAAGAAGACCTCCATCTACTTCCCTTATAATTATTGCTACGATTAAAGTACCTTCTCTAACCTGAGACTGTCCTCCCCAAGAACCATGTTCTCCATCCAAATTGCTGCATCCATCCCACAAAGGTCTACAAGATGGCCTCACTGGACATTAGGTAGTTGCCCTTTGGAGTCCTTTCCAAATGCGATATTCTGTGAACTGCCCTCTCATGTCCCCATCAGCTCAAAAGGCTCTCTACAGTCCCTGTTCAGAAGGTAGCTTTCAAGGAGAGTCTACATAATCAGGTACTGGGGAATCTGCAGAATAATTTCACCCTAAGCCCAACTCTCTCCAGGTCCTTCTCTTTCTGAACCCCAAATCTTTCAGGACCTTCTCATAACCTGGGGACCTGGCTCAGGGTACCAAGCTAAGAGACAAACCAAACAACAAGCTAAAGCAGGATGGAAAAAACACCAAGAGCAGTTACTACTCAATGCAGCAAACCAATGTTTTTTAAAACAAACTCTCGGTGCTTTTTTTGTCCCCTTCAAAAAGAACCCAGAGCTCTAGGATAGACCTGTTGGGGTCACCACATAAATATATAAAGGATCTGAGCCTACGATTCCATGCCTAGTTAGTATGAGAGGTGGGATTGGAACCCAAGTATCTTCTGAGTCTAACATTCTATCCACACGGGGGAACCCTGCCTTTTTGGGGAGTCCAGGGCAGTCACCAGGCTTCACTAGATTGCCACAGGGGTCAATGACACATAAAAACATTGAGAATCTTGGTCCTAATTAATTTGCTCTTAATAAGATTCTGGTTTTGCAGGAAAAGAACCAACCCATCTTGCATAACTTTTAGGCACCAGCTAGAGACAACAAATATTGTGTGGTGATGATTAGAGGGGTGTAATCTCAGTGCCTAAATCCAAAGTGAGGCAAGGGCACACAAAAACCATTGCACTCTCTCCACAGTCAACTTTAGAAACACTAGAATTATTTCCCCTAATTCTAGGCAGCTCCCACTGGCTTTGACTTCTTGGCCCACACCAAGTGTGATATTAGCTATATCAAATAGTGTACCGCTGACAAGATCTCTTTCAAATGAACAAGATAATGGTATTTCCCATTTAAGTGAACCATAACCATTTCCACTGACAAGAAGGGAAGATGAACTTTCATACCTGATTTCAACCAAAAGGGCTTAGGAAAAATTGTGTTGCCTTAGTTCTCCCACAACATTCTTAACATCTTCTTTGATTCACTCTAATGGCTTCTTAGGGGCAGCTAGGTGAAGCAGTGGATAGAGTGCTAGGCCCAGAGAAAAGAAGACCTGAGATCAAATCCAGCTTTAGCTACCTACTAGCTATGTGAACCTGGACAAGTCACTTAACCCTGTTTGTCTCAGTTTCCTCATCTGTAAAATAAGCTAAAGAAGGAAACAGCAAACCACTCCACTGTCTTTATCAAGAAAACCCCAAAAGACGTCATGAGGAGTTGGACACAATTGAAAATGCCTAAACAACAACAAACAGTGGCTTCTTGTGGAATTCATTATGATTCCAAGATAAAAATCAAATTCCTTAGCCTGGCATTTGAGGCTCTCTACAGTCTATCTCTATCCTGCCTTTCCAGGTTTACCTCACACTATTCCCTTACCTGTACCCTCCACTCTGCCAACCTCATCCATTTGCTGCTCCCCAAACATGTCTCATGCTTTCATACCTTTGTGCCTTTGTCCACAAATCCCCCATATTGGAATCTTCCCACTTCTTCCTATGTATATAAACTCTACCAAGAGCATTTCAGTGCTGGCCCCTTGCAACCTTTCCAATCTTCTTACACTTTACTCCCCTGCACACATTCAACCATCCAGCTACCTACTTACTGCTCCTCAAACCCACCCCCCAACACACACACACACACACACACACACACACCCCACCCCTATATCCCCATGCCCTTGTATTGGCTGGCTGTCTCTCAGGCCTAGGATGCTCTTCCCCCTCACTACCACCTTTTAGGCTTCATTCCAGAATAAGCTGAAATCTTCCGCAGAAGACCTTTCCCAGTCCCCCTGCCCAGCTGCTAAGGCCTTTCCTCAAAGGCTATGTTCCATCTATGCTATGTCAATTTTGGAGATAACCAATTATTTACATCTTGTCTCTCTCACAAAATGTGAGCTCCTTGAGACCAGGGATAATATGCTTTTCCCTTTCTTTGTAACCCCAATACTTAGCTGGTATCTGGTACATAATGAGCTCTTAAGAAATGCTTATTGATTGACTAAAATCAACTTATAATGATTTCCTCCCTCTCTGGATTCATAGCATTCATTATCTGCACCATTTATTTGACAGTTAATTGTATACTTACTTGTGATGTCTCTGGTATTTTGGTTTTATTGTTTGATATACTTTTTTTTTTACATATGTCCTATCAGCTCAGTTACTTAAGGACAGGGACCACATCTTCTGCCTCATCCCTCTGCCAAAATGTCCAGTATAGTGCCATGTACATCACGGGCATTTGGAAAATGTTTATAGAATTATAGACAACTGGAGTTAGAAGGGACCCCAAAGGCTACCTACTCTAACCCCTACCCAAATCATGAATTCCATTGATAACATCCCCAATGAATGGTCACCCAGCATCTGCTAAAGGCTTCCAATAGTAAGGCACTGTCTAATAACCAAATCCATCTGTTCTATTTTATAATTTCCCTCATTTTTAGTAAAATGTTACATTGGGTCAAACAGTGACTACCTTTCCTCAACTTTCAGACCAAATACCACCTCTTCCAGGTTTTTTAATCTCCCAACAGCTGCTAGTAGTGTCTTCCTCTCTGAGATTATCATCTATCTACTCTGTATGTATCTTCTGTATTTGTCTTAGTTGTTCAGATGTTTCAGTAGTGTCTGACTCTTTGTGACCCCATTTGAGGTTTTCTTAGAAAAGATACTGGAGTGGTTTGCCATTTCCTTCTCCAGTTCATTTTATAGATGAGGAAACTGAGGCAAACAGGGTTAAGTAACTTGCCCAGGGGCACATAACTAATAAATGTCTGGAGCCAGATTTGAACTCAGGAAGATGAGTCTTTCTCACTCCAGGTCCAGCATTCTATCCACTGAGCTACATAATTTCCCCATTTTCTGTATACCCAAATAGTAAGTGGACATAAGTTGCATAATAAATGTACATGGTGGGGGCACCTAGGTGGGACAGTGAATAGAGCACCAGCCCTGGAGCCAGGAGGACCTGAGTTCAAATACAGCCTAAAACACTTAACACTTACTAGCTGTGTGACCTTGGGCAAGTCACAACCCCAATTGCCTCTCCAAAAAGCAAAAAATAAAAATAAAAATAAATGTACACAGTGTCACCTGTATTCAGATGTAAGTTTCTTGAGGGCAGGCATCATTTTTAGGTGTGTTTTTTTTTTCCTTTGCATCCTCAGTGCTCCGAACAGTGCCTGGCATATAGTAAGCACTCAATAAATGATTTTCGATTAATTGATTAATTCTACCCTCTGGGTCCAAGAACAGCGCTTAATCCTTCTTCCACATGACAAACTAAAATATATGAAAACCATCATCCCTTTCCTCTTAGATCTTCTCCTCTTCAAGCTCAGCTTTCCATAATCCCTTCTGCCATTTGGTAGCATGATTTTTGAGTCTCTTCACCATGCTGTTCACCCACCTTTGGATATACTGGAGCTTGCCAATGTCCTTTCTAAAAATGGTTCCCAGAACAAGAAAGAAAAATGTTCTATAGTTTGTCTGAGGCTGTACAAGACCATGACCTCCCTTTTTCAGAACACTGCATTTCGGTAACTTTTGTGTCAGAGGCTCCCTCCTGACATAAGACCCAGCTACACATTGAGGACATCTAACTTCTTCTGGATCATTGCCCTACCCTGGTTGAAACCAGAAAACAATAGTGCCTGGTATTCCTCTAAGAACAAGGACCAAATCCCAACTAGAGGCATCGAGGTGGCACAGTGGATAGAACACCGGGCCTGGAATCAGGAAGGCCTGAGTTCAAATCCAGTCTCAGAGATTTACTAATTGTGTGCCCCTGAGCAAGTGACTTAAACTCTCTGTGCCTCAGTTTCCTCATCTGTAAAATGGGAATAAAAAGAGCACTTCTCTCCCAGGGTTAGCATGGGATAATGATCATAAGGTTCAATGCAAACCTTAAAGCTCTATATAAATGCTAGCCATCATTATTAGTACAAATACTCAGACTTACATGGCTTAAAACATAATATTAATTTATAAATCAAAGGACAGAGAGGATTTGTATCCAAGACCCCTCCTCCCTATGGATGCTCATCCCCAGAGATCCATACAATGCCTGTGACTCACTGCCCAAGCTGGGGCTCTGAGAAGGGAAGGGACCTGAGTCCATCTCTCTAATAGGCTGTGCTCTGGGACTCCTTTGTCTGGGCCAAGTTACCCATAGCCCCCTTCAGTTCTCCTAAAATCTCTTCAAGTGCCACAATTGCCTTGGCTTTCACCATGCTCACCTTCCTCCAAAGTTCCTCCTCATGTTCTCTTGGATAGTTCTGCTAATCTTAGTATCTTCACTCCCTGCAATTCATTCTTGTTCACTCGCTCATTCATTCATGGCTTCACTCCCTGCTCTTACCCTTTCTCTCTGAGGCTATCCATGGAGAGATGTACAGTGAGTATTAGCAGAAGCATATCCCCAGGAATAATTTGCAGACAAGAAGTGACATAAATGAACATCTCAAGGACATCTAGGACTGGAGTGGGGGGTGGGGGTGAAGGAAAGGAGCAATCACATAGAAAGAGTAAGGAATAACAAATGGACAGCCTGGGTTGAAGAAACAGTAATCCTAGAGTGAGTCCTCTAACATTCAGAGTAAATCACAAGACTCACAGGGGATACAAAGGCATGAATGGTTGTGAAATATACTTGTGAAGGGAGTATCCCCCCATGAGATCACTAGTACCTTGAAATATATGGTCCTCAGTCCAGGTCAGGCATGGATGGGGCTTTTTCCCCTTTAGTTCGGTGGAAAAGGTGTAGACATGTTGCTTAAAAAGTAAAACCACAAAATCTGAAGATACAAAAAGTCTTGGGGGGAAAATATATTTTACAATTACTACTTGCAGCCCAAACAGCCTGAAATGCATCCCAGGCTTGCTTTGATAAGCACCTTGAAGATAAGGTTCCTATGTAAGTGATACACTTGATGAGATCTTTTTAGCCTGAAAGAACATCGGCAAGATCCAACTTACACAGCCACTCTAATCTGAACCACATAAGCCTCTTTGAAATGGGCAGTTTTAACAAACCGTTCTGAAGGTCACTGGGTATCTTGGGTCTAATTTAGGGATGCATATGAGTATTCATCGAGTTTGTAACAAACAAGTGACTATGTCTGAAGCCAGAGATCCCCCTGAGGATAAGAGGCTCCTGTACAGGGTATGGGGTAATTAGATAGTGCAGTCAAACGTCTGGCAAACTTTAAATCAGGGTTGTGCCCAGTGCTTGAAGCATTTTCTTCAGTGAAAGGTTACATTTACTTCATTAAAATCTGTACTCCAATGTTGTCCTTGGTGACATCGTACTGAACACTATAATTCTCTCAAACATGTGAGACGGGAATGAGGACAAGCCAAAACACGATTGCTTTCAAGTCCATCTGCACCTTATACTGAACCAGAGAATCACAGTCTCAGAGTTAGAAGGGACTACCTAAGCCAACCCATACTTGAATAAGAACCCTTTCCCCGTCATCTCCCATAAATGGTCAAACAATGAGTTTGAAAACCTAGAGTGCTGAGCCTCGAGTCAGGAAGACCTGCATTCAAATATGGCCTCAGGCACTTACTACCTGTGTGACCCTGGGCAAGTCACCTAATAGTTATCTGCCTCAGTCTCCCCATCTATAAAATGGAGATAATAATGATACCTACTTCACAGGTTTGTTGTGAGGATCAAATGAGATAATATTTGTAAAGACCTTAACACTGTGCCTGGCACTTAATAAATGCTGACTTCTTTCCCTTCTAGTGAGGCAATCCATTCCAGTGATGCCTAAAAGGTAATATTAACTACTTAACCTTGCATTCAGACCCTCTCTGAACTAGCCTCTACTTACCCTTCCAGACTTCTCCCTCTATATCCCCCACAAATATCACTTCTTGGCCTTTCAGTTATAAAAAAAAAAAAACAAACCACAACCCCTTCAGCCAAACAAATCTGTTCATTGCTCCTCAAATATGACATTCCATTCCTAATGCTGACTTTGTGCTGTTCTCCCTACCTAGAATGCTTCCTCCCCTTCTGTCGCTTTATCCTGGTTCTCTGTTTCCTTCAAGGCCCAACTTAAGTCATGTTTTCTCCACAAAATTGTTTCTGATTTCTCCAGGCCCCCCGTAACTTGCCCCCTCCTTTTTCTGAGATCCTGGTCACTATCTATTCATTTGTACTATAATACTGTATGTCAATAAATGATAAACATGTAGATAAATATATAGACTATTATGCCTTGCACATACGCCAATGATAGATGCCATCAACACTATGGTAGGGACCAGGATTCTTAGGTTAAGCTCAAGATATTTTCCTAAGGCCCCCTGTAGAAGTGAATGACTGACTAACACCTAGAAAGAGCCAATGGAAATCAGCATGACAGAGCATTGGCATGGCTGCCAAGGACATCAGTTTGGGTGCCCAGATTCTGCTGTTACCAGAATCCCATGAATTCTGAATGGGGCATTTTTATAAGAGTTACAGTGAGTTTCCTTGAAGGCTGAGCTTCTTACAGCATTCCCAGTGCCAAAATTCTATTCCAAACTCCAAATCCTGTCCAAGTGGTTAAGATGTCAAGAAAGGAGATAAACATGAAGTTGGTAGAATAGAGGGCACTCTTTCTCCAGGAGGCTAGGAAACATTTTGAGATTTAAAAAAAAAAACAAAAACAAAAACAAAAAAGCCTCCCAGGCTGTGAGTTCAGCACTAAGATTTTGAAAGCTGAGATGAAGGCCTCAGTAGAAGCCTCAGGGAGCTTCAATAATTGTGAAACCTACTAAACCCCAACTAAATAATAAATAAAGGAATGAATAAATAAATAGATGAATAGATAAATAAATAAATGAAACTCATTTTTAAAGTCCTGAACATGAAATCAAAACCTAAAACCTGAATTATAGAGCTATCTTCCATTTGCAAGTCTCCTCTGAAATGGCACAGTTCTTACCACATTTTAACTCTAGGCCTGCACATATTGAAAAGACCCAGGAATCAGCCCCTTGGGGCATTAGTGAATAGCCACTGATCATCAGAATAAGCTACTCTCACAAATGAAAGGAAAATAGTCATGCCCAAGAAATTTTGCCAAACACACCCTGAACAAGGCCTGAAATATATCAGAGGAAAAAATTTTTAATTAATAAAAATATTGATGCATTGCATAAGTACTGTTCATTTATTCATTCAACAAACATTTATTAAATTCCTATTGTTATTATAGCACTATGCTAGGCTCTGGGAAGTTTAATTTTACCCATTCATTTATTCAATAAGTATTGATTAAATCACTGTTATGTACCAAGCACTGTACTAGGGCCTGACAGATAATTTAAGGTACAGTTGCCTACCTAGTAGAAACATACTGAAGGGACCTTGGTTTTAGTCTGGGCTGGGTCCACCATTCTTTGTGTGATTTCAGACAAGTCTCTTAGTCTCTCTGAGTTTCAATGTCTTCTTTTCTAAAATGGAAGTAATGCTCTCTGCACTACCTACCCTACAAGAATCTTGTGAGGATGAGCTCATGAGTCCAAAAGTGCTTCAAAAAGTTAAAAGCATACTACAAACACAAGACATCAGTATTCTCAGTGAAGTTACTGGAGCATGCTGCTGTCTAATGCAATGTCACTAAAATGATAAGTGTGGGGAAGGCCTGTAAAAAGTTGGACAGGCCGAGAGTTTCAGAACCTATCTACAATTTCACCATTTACTTTTACTATTAACAATGTCATCATCCCCATTACCTGAAGATCTATGAGACCCTTATCCATATTTATTACCCAAACCCTCCAAGATAACAACTATTTGGGAGATGGATAAGCCAAGGCTTAGAAAGATTCATTGTCATATTAAGCTTATACTATAAATATCCCATCCTTTATATATGAAGACGAAGCTAGTTACCTATAGACAGGATGGCAAGGGCTTTCTAACTTTAGTAAATCACCTTTTTGGAGAATCTTTCCATTTAAAAAATAAAATGCATGGGACATTAACTGGTAAAAAATGATCTGAACACAGAGACAGGACAGATCTCTCTATAGAGTGAAAAGAAACATGGCAGAGTAGACAGAGAGCTGACCTTCCATGCAGGAAATCCTAGATTCAAGCCTCTCCTCTGAGCACATTTTGACCAGGTGAAACTAAGAAAGTCACATCAACACTCAGTGCCTCGGGCAGCTCACTAAGACTGTAAAAATGCAGAAGTTATGGTCTGCTTTGGTAGATGGTCTTTCCTCATTAGGAGCTCCCTATATAGATGAATTTGCAAGTCTGGACCTTAGATATATAGATAGGTAGGTAAGTAGGTAGGCAGATGATAGAGATAATAAAGATACATAGACAACTATAGATAAAGATAGTTATAGATAGAGATAGCTATAGATGATTAATAGAGATGGATTGATGGTAGATATAGATGGTGTATAAATAATTGATAGAGATTCATAAATTGATAATAGATATAAAAGGTATAGATGAGTGATAGAGACATAGAGATTAAGAGGTATTAAATATAGATAGATGATGGATGGAGAGATAGAGATAGATAGATTCTAAATTCTGAATATGTGATTTCATTGCTGTAGGGCACATTAAATGAAGAAACAGCCTCTGCCAATGAAGACTGGCACCTGTTCTATAAACATTATTTAGATATAGATATAGATACATAGATACCCACACAAGTCTTTAGCTGTCTGGAGCATTGAAAGTTGAAGTGACTTGACCAGGTCCTATATCTAGTACATATCAGGATGAGAATCAAATGAGGAGAGAGAGAGAGAGAGAGAGAGAGAGAGAGAGAGAGAGAGAGAGAGAGAGAGAGAGAGAGAGAGAGAGAGAGAGAAAGAAGAAGAAGAAGAAGAAGAAGAAGAAGAAGAAGAAGAAGAAGAAGAAGAAGAAGAAGAGGAAGAGGAAGAAAAGGAAGAGGAAGGAGGAGGAGGAGGAGGAGGAGGAGGAGGGGGAGGAGGGGGAAAAGGAGGAGAAGAAGAATTACACATTTCACTTATAAATTGGAACACTTGTAGTGGTGGTTTTCAAACACAATCCTTAAATTCACTTGAGAAGAATGTGTTGATATAGGAAGATGACCCTAGGCAAGTCACTTAAACTCTCTCTAGGCCTCAGTTTCCTCATCTGTAAAACAAGTTACATTCAATGATCTCAAAGTTCCCTTTTAGCACTGTCTGTGCTCTAAAAATGCAAGTGTAATTTGGAGGTGATGAAAGAAAAATTATTTTGGATTCAGAAATAATGTTTGTACAAACTTTAGATGTGAAAATAATTGTACTATTGTATACAGGAACACCTGAAACTAATTTCATTTACAAAATATCCATGGAGCTCTAGCAAGCTCTTGAAAGGTTTCAAAGGTTTCTATAGTCATCATTTTTAAAACTCTAAACTTTAGAATATATGCTTTAAGTTATTTTTCTAACAGTGGAGGTAGTTTGTCACAGAGTCATCCAAACTCTATTGCAACCAATGGCACCTGTCTATGATAAGGCTAACCAAGGTTAGGGGATTCCTCTGTGCCAAGTTAAATGGCCTTTCTGAAAATCCATAATTGGTTTATCCTATACTCATAGCCTAAGAAGCATTTCAGGAAAAGGATGTCCTCCACACATAAACATTCTAACTGAAGACCCAGCAACAGTAAATAGTCAAAACATTTTGTTGTTATTATTAAGTCATGTCCGACTCTTTCTGACCCTATTTGAGGTTTTCTTGACAAAGATACTGGCTTGATTAGCTAGCTTATTTTATGGATGAGGAAACTGAAGCAAACAGGGTCACACAGCTAGTAAGTGAGATCAGATTTGAACTCAGGTCTTCTTGCCTCCAAGCCTGGCACTCTACCCACTGTGCCACCTAGCTGCCTTAACCAAAACATAGGTAGATAGTATTGTAAGATTAACCAATGTCGAGACAAGACAAGAGAAATAAAGCGACCACAAGCAACTTCAAATGGAAATTTCACAGAGACCTTCTCCTAGACAGCAGTGGAAGGCAGTCATTGTTTGAATTAGAATGCTGACAGGAATCTGCTAAGGATATAGAAAAATTTGAAGAAAGAAAAGTGTCAGGGAAAGTCCAGATATAGGTGAGAGAAAGAAGGTGGGAAAAGGGGAGGAACGACTTGCTGCAGGCATAGTGCCCAGTTGCAGTGGTTTGCTACAGCAATTAGCTTTGAGAATTATTTGAGAATAGATGCAAGCAGAGGGTCAGAGTAGTGAAGAGTTCAGTTCTGGCAAGTGTGTAGGACAAGGAGAATTTTCAGGTGATCTTGTACCAGATTTAAGCTTCTATCAAGGCTAAATAACAGAAGTAGAATGGTCTCCCTACTAGGGAAAAAAAATTGAAGGACTAAAGTCTGAAAGCATGACTCTTTACAGGTACTCTCCATCTTATCAGGGAAAACAAAGTATTCCTTAACTGAATAGAAGAAGAGCTCCAAAAGAAAAAAAAAGTAAATGAAATCTATAGAGGTAGAAAGGAATCCTAATGTGTGTTGGAAGGTTAAAGAGTGAAAGAAAATAACTTAAGGAAAAAAGAGAAGATGGGTCAGTGCCTCTATAAGAGATTTGAAACTATTCTCATGGAGGGTAGAATAGAACCCCCAGAGAAGGAAGCATTTTCTTGTGTACCAAGAAATAATGATGAGAAGCCGCTGGATGTTGAAGGAGTGAAAAATGTTATAATAGTTGGTGTTAATATGTTGCTGAGAGGGTTGAGGCTACCTCCTGGCTCTGGATATTTGTTGATGTAATCACTCCTCACCAAGAATGAATGATTAAATCTCTGAATCTGTGACAAATCATCTGGTCCCAGCCCTCACAGATCAAATCCATTACTGCTACCATCTTTTGACTGGACCTGTAAAAGGGAAGAGAGTTTTCAGTCAGAAATAGAGTTTTAGATTGTCAGAAAAAGTAGGACCTAAGAGCAGAAAACACTAATAGCATCCTAGGAGAACAAGACAGCAGAGAACATTAGAGGTGTTTTATTTCTTACCCTTCTTCTGGTAGCAAGAGCCAGCGACAGAATTTCTCAACCATGGAATCTCAGAAAAGTGGCTGCCCTCAGATGGGGCCATAAGAGCTAGGCTTATAGACAGAGAAGGGAGGACTACTAGAATTCAGCCTTCTAAAGAGAGAAGGCCAAGTTATTGGACAGTGGCATTCTTAGAGAGAAAAGGATCAAGCACATGGCCCTAGACCTTAGAAAAACCATAATATAAGAACAGTGAAAACTCAGACTTCTTTCTCTGCTACCATAAAAGTATGGGTCTAAGGGTAAGAAACTTTTAGAAACTTCAAGGTTGTTTCCCTTTCATGGGGAGAGCAAACCTTTAAACCTGGAGGCCCGTTTAGAACATTGAGATTAAAGTGTGATTCACCAAAAAGAGAATTATATTTTTTTTTGTTTTTGTTTTGTTTGTTTTGAGGGGCAATTGGGGTTAAGTGACTTGCCCAAGGTCACATGGCTAGTAAGTGTTAAGTGTCTGAGGCTGGATTTGAACTCAGGTCCTCCTGACTCCAGAGCCAGTACTCTATTCACTGCTCCACCTAGCCACCCCCTAAGAGAATTATATTATTAATCATTATTGGCTATTGTTGATCCCTTAAGTTGTTTTGCATTTCTGTGGATTGTCTTGTGACTAGTATGTATTATTACCTTGAGTAATTAAATAAGAATGAGGGAAATCTTTTACCCTTATCTATGAAGACCTAAGGAACAGCTAGGTTATACAGTGGATAGAGCACCTGGCTTAGAGTCAGGAAGATCTGAGTTCAAATGTGACCTCAGATGGTTGCTAGCTGTGTGTCCCCGGTCAAGTCACTCAATCAATATTTGCCTTAGTTCCTTATCTGTAAAATGGGGACACAATGGAAAAGGCAAAGGCAAACCACTCTGGTATCTTTGCCAAGAAAACCCTGTGGACAAAGGGTCACATAGAGTCTGACATGACTGAACAACAGAACAATAACAAAAATGAAGACCTAAACGTAAGAAGCATTTAAAGAGTTCCAGAAGAAACTCAGAGTAAAGGCAAAGAAGCCAAAGAAATGTGTCTGTAGGGGTCACCTCCAAGGTTGAACTCAGTTTGTATAAAGCCAGAATCCACAGTGTAGGATCTTAAATGTACATGAATAGTCAAAGTGTTGGCTCTTTCTCCATGCTGTGTTTCTGGGATGTGAGGGAGAGTCTCCAGGCACATTAAACCTGAAAACCACTACCTATGTCATGGTTCACGTGGAATCAAATGATATTGCTGGAAGATTTTTCATAAATATTGCTAGGAGTTATAAAGGTCCTAGATAAGTCACTGAAAGCCTTAGAAGCCCAAGTGTTGGATTCATATCCAGGATGGACCGTTTACTCCTTATGTGACTTTTAGCAAGGAATTTCTCCCCTCTCGGCCCTAATTCCCTCATACTTAAAATGGGGGTAGATGTACTAGATAACTCTGGAGATCCTTTTTAACTCTATATCTATGATCCCATGATCTTATAATATGATGTCTTTTATCATCTTTTCCTACGGAATGTAAAGGCTTCAAAAGAGATTTGGATAGTTAAGAAAATTCTGTCTGAGAATGGGATTTGGATTTTTGGAACGTAACTTAAAATATTGTCATGACAGGTTCTTGGCCAGGGATGGAGTACATGTAATGATACCCAATAAAAAGGTTTGTCTAGGGATTTGCAAATCTGATCACAAGAGCTTTAAAGTGAAACTGTAAAGGAAAGAAGAAAATTTCCCATATATATCTTACAAGCCATGTATCACAAAGAGCAGTATATATGACATGAGAAACTGAATCATAGTCAAATAGGCAATTTCCAAGAAAAAAGACATTAATAAATCTCTTAGACCAGCTTATATTTTGAAAGACACGAGGAAGATGGAAGAGAGGGCCAGACTAAGCACAAATACAAAAGAAAGATATGATTCTAAAATAATATTTTCAGGAACTTTGAAGTTCAGAATGATCTGAGGCTGGTAATAAATACTAAGGACAACAAATAGGGCTTCTCTAGATCTGTTGAGATCCAAAAGATGATGAAGGAAGGCATAAGATTACTGTATCAGTATTTGGGATGATGATAAAGAATGATAAGAAGGAAGGCATAACTACTCAATTTTTATTTTGTTCTATTAAGAAAGAACTTCAGAATGAGGAGAATCAAACAAAACTAGTTAAAAGACAGTTCAAACACTAGATAAATCAGGTGGAGAGTACCTACTTTGCATTAAATGAATTCAGGTCATCAAACCAAGACAAAACTCCATCACAGGAAAGTTTAAGAATACATGAATGTGATTGTTGAGTCACTGTGATTGATCTCTTAAAGTCATGAACATGGAAAAATGCAAAAGGAATGGAGATAAACAAATGTCCCAATTTTCAAAATAGATAATAAAACAAATTATTCAAACTGTAGAGTACGAGGCATGATTTTGATTCCTGGTAGATTTCTGGAACATATTTTAAAGAGACAATGTATGAAGACTTAGATAAGCAGTGACCCATGGAACTGACATGTATTCCTCAAGAATAGGTAATGATAGATTAATTTCCTTTTTTTTAAAGGATTACTTTACTATTAGATCAAAGGAATGCCATAGGTATACTATACCCGGAGTTCAGCAAGTCACTTAACAAATAACTCCATTATATATCCTTGTGGAGAAGGTGGAGAGGCATAGTAAAGATTTGTGTGGATTTAATGAATGACCAAAGCCAAAAAGCAGTAATTAATGGACTTGGAAGGAAATATCTAGTGGAACGTCCCATGACTCTGTCCTCAGATCTGCTCTTCTCAACATTTTTATCAACTTAGATAAAGGCATATGTGTCATATTTATTAAATTTATAACTAACTCAATGCTAGGAGGCATAGATAGCAAGTCAAATGACAAAGTCAAGATCCACATAGATCTTGATGTGCTAAAATAGTGGGTCAGATATACTAAGAATATATTTATTTATAAGTATATTTCAAGCCCTATCCTTGTGTTCAAAATATAAGCTTTACAAATATAGAATGAGGAAGATATGACTAGACAAATGTCTTTACGAAAAAGTTTTATTTGTTAGGGTTTTTTAATAAGACTATGAACTCATTACTAGTCAATGGTCTGACCTGGCAGTCAAAAAAGGCTAAAGATATGTTATGCTGTGTTAAAAGAGACATTATGTGGAGTCTGAATACAGATGGAAGCAAACTATTTCTCTCTCTCTCTCTCTCTCTCTCTCTCTCTCTCTCTCTCTCTCGGTTTGTTTTCTTTTATAAAATGACTAATATGGAAATCTGTTTAACATGATTACACATGCATAACCTATATTAGGCTGCTTACCATCTCATGGAGGGGGAAGAGAAGGGAAGGAAGGAGAGAATTTGAAACTCTAAATTAAAAATTTATGTTAAAAGTTGTCTTTACATGTAATTGGGGGGAAAATAAAATATTATTTAAGAGTAAATAAGACAGAGAGAATCATAAATTCTTGAGAGAGACAGAGAGAGAGAGAGAGAGAGAGAGAGAGAGAGAGAGAGAGAGAGAGAGAAAGAAGACATCATACCCAGAACTAGGAAGGTGATTGGCATCATGGGTTGATTAACTATCTTCCGTTCCCCCTTTCTCTCTCCTCTCATATGTGATCAAACCCTGTTGAACCTACCTAAGACCATCTCTCACATCCAGCTCCTACTGTGAGTTCCATTTGCTACTATCCTTGTACAGGCTGTCATGAGCACTATTTAGAAGTGCTTTGCTCACACTGGCCAGAACACTTTGAGGTATTACTTTCAGTTCTGCTGTCACACTTTGAAAAGGACTATTGCAGACAGGACTATGTCCATCAGAGAGCATCAAGGATGCTGAGGGTTTTTAAAGCTACACCATTCAAGGTCCGATGAAAAGAAGTGGGGAAAAAGTTCAGCCTGGGGAAGAATGCACTTAGAGGGATCATATGGTTTTTTTTATATCTCAGTTCAAACAAGAGAGAGAATCTCATATCTCACTCAAGAGGGACATTCTTTGAAGTCTTTAATTTAGTAAACTGGGATGAAAGTGATGGAAGTGCCAGCTCCTCTACATATCACCTTCTTCCAGTCTTTCTCCCTTCGGGAATCTGAAGAGAGACTGGAATGGCACCTCTTCCCTCACAAAGCCAGAGGTGAAAAGACCAGCATGTCTCTTCTCTCTAGCTGTCACCAACTCTGCCACTAACACAGCAAAGGCTGGAGACATAACTTTGCAAGTAACCTACAAAAAGGTGGGAGTTGAAGCCACCACAAGGAATTGGAGACCAAGAGGGAAAGGAGAAAGAGAACAGAGAAGGAGAAGGCCAAGAACCAAAGCTTGGCCTTTATGAAGGGGATGACTCTGATACCAAGGGAGGAGGGGATCATGAGAATACAGATTTAGAATCTGAAGGGTCTTTAAAGGCTGTGTAGTCTAGCTAGCCACACACACTACAACTATATAGAATTCAATATAAAGATAAAAATGGAGGAAGACTGGGTGGGGGGGGGGAGTCATTGGGTTATAGATTTAGGAGGTTGCTAGTAACCTTTGAGAGAACATATTTGGAAAAATGGTGGGAACAGAATCCAGCTTGCAAAGGGTTAAGGAGACATAGGATAGAGAAGGATTGGAGGCATGAAGTAAAAGAGTTTTTTCAGGAAAGGAGACATCATAAATTTAGATCTTGAAGGGAACTTAGAAATTATCTGATCCAACCCCCTTATTTTACATCTCAGGAAACTGAGGCCAAGAGGAATCAAGTCACTTGTCTAAGGACATACAGATTGTAAGTGGCAAGGACACCTGTCTTAACTGAGATTTAGATTGGGTTCAAATCTAACCTCAGACATTTACACTAGTATAATCCTGGGTAAGTCACTTAATCTCTGTCTGCCTCAGTTTCTTAAGCTGTAAAGTGGGGATTATAATAGCATTTATTTCCCAGAGATATTGTAAGGATCAAACGAGATAATATTTGTGAAGTCCTTAGCCCAGGGTCTGTCACATAATGGGCAGCTAGGTGGGACAGTGAGTTGAGTGCTGGGCCTGGAGTAAGGAAGACCTAAGTTCAAATCTAGACACTTACTAGCTGTGTGACCCTGGGCAAATCACTTAATCCTGTTTGCCTCAGCTTCCTCATTTATAAAATGAGCTGGAGAAGGAAATGGCAATCCACTCTAGTATCTTTGCCAAAAAAAATCCTAAATGGGATCATGAAAAGTTGGACAGGACTGAAATGACTAAACAACAACTGGTACTCAGTAGGTGCTTAATAAATGTTTGTTTCCTTCATTGCCTGCTTGCTTGCTTCTTTCCTTCCTTTGACTCTAAATCCCACACTCTTTCTGTTGCACCACCTGGAGTAGGAGGGACAAATGAAGACATTTCTGAGACCTGAACATGTTTGTAGGCAGATGGGGAAGAGTGGGCAGAAAGGAAGACACTGACAGTTCATGGAAGAGAGGGCACTCACTATTACTAGAAAGAGATTCTGGAAGACATGAGAGGAAGCAGGATCAAAGGCACACGCAAGTTTGGGTGAGAAGTAGGGCTACCCTCCTTCCTTGTGACCAGAGAGAAGGAGACTGAGAATGTTGACCAGGGGTTGAGAACCTGCAGCCTTGAGGTCACATGTGGCCCTCTAGGTCCTCAGGTGTGGCCCTTTAACTGAATCCAAACTTCACAGAACAAATCCCCTTAATAAAAGGATTCTGTAAAACTTAGACTCAGACAAAGGGCCACACTGGAGGACCTAGAGCACCAGATGTGGCCTCAAGGCTGCAGGCTCCCTACCCTGGTTTAGACTGAAGAAGAAAAGACTGGGGTGGGGAAGGGAGAGAGGAGGGGAAACAAATGAAAGCTGTCTTCAGGGGTCTAAAGATAGGCCATATGGAAAAAGGATTAGATTGACTCTGTTTGGACCCAGCGAGCCAAATTAGAAACAATATTTAGACTCCAGATCAATGTAAGGCAAGACATCTTAATAATTGAAGCTATCTAAAAGTGGGAGACTTCTGGAACAACTGAATTCTCCCTTTTTCCCCCTCACTTGAAGTCTTCAAGTAAAGCTGGCTGGTCACTTACTGTAGATGCAAGAAGATCAAAGGAGGTTTGTGCCCATGAGATCAGGAAAAAAGATCAAAGACTTTGTTGTTAGCAGGTGTATATGATAAAGGCCACAATATGGAATAAAGGTGGATCATCCTTTTGATGAGTCCCCTAGGTTTATTTGCATATGAATCAGGGAACTTATAGCAGATAAATTGCTTCCAATCCTGAAGGGTTCCTATGGGATTTTGTTGGATAGAATTCCCAGAACTACTTTTGAGAATCCAGACAATCAAGGATTTTACAAGAGTGAAAAAATAATTTTCTAATGCTAGGCAAAATTGTTGGCTTGGGTCAGGGACTTTGATTTGACATTATGAGTAAAATGTTATCTGTCTCCCTGGCACAGTGCTTTGCACATAGTAGGTGTTCAATAAATGCTCTTTGCAAGGGATTTGATTGGTTTAGTTTAGAACAGACTAAAAAATCCCCCCTTCTTTTCAAAACATTGTGCCATTCTATCATTGGATGTGGAATCCTTTAAGGAACTTTAAGAGACATGTGCCTTTGTACTGGGTTAAACCCCCTCAAACATTCATTATTATTATTATTATTATTATTATTAATTTCTCAGACTAATTCACAGTGAGTTGGCAAAAAACAAAAAACAAGTCCAAGAGAGAACATCAAAAAGCCCTAAGGGGCTAGGTGCAATGGCAGCAAAGAGCTCCCATTTAATCTGGATTTCCTAGCCTTTCCAGCTAACCAGGATAATTTCTCATCGGTTATCACTAGTTAAGCCTCAAGTCCCACTGTCTATCTAGGTCAGGTTTCCCATGACAAAGACTGCCCCAGCTTCTGTTTTGCAACAAGTCTTAACTCAAAATCTTGGTGAGGTAGCTTCTTGCTGGGTAAGTAGGCATTGGGAGTCAATGACAACTGGGACATTGGGAGGGAGAACAGAGGTGTGAGAATCATGATTGACCAACCACCTTGGCCTACTTCTCACAATGGCACAGTTTTTCTCAAAGCAGCAATAACTGGCCTGGGAGAGATTCACATTTCTATAGAACCATCAAGGGAAAATGAAAGGAGAAAAAACATGCCAGGATGGGTGTGAAGCTAATTAGGCAGCCCCACCAATCTAATTGCACAATATAATGGATAATGTGCACTAAAATACAATCAGTGAGAAGGTGTACTTATTAAAAAATAAACATGGGGGGAAGAGATGCTAGTTTTCAAGTCCACAGAGAGTAATTAGTCCTGACACACAATTCCATTCACTTCAGACCTATTAGAAGAAATAATTCCTTAATGGTCATGAATTGGTAACCTCAGCCATCTAAGACCAAGGAGATTCATGTTTGGTTTTGTAAAGTGACTCTGTGAAATAAGTTCATGACTTAAGAAAAATGAATAAGTGAAGAAAATAGTGAAAATAGAGAAACTATTTAACTATTTCCTTAATATTGTTACAGGTGCTATTACTGAAAGCTACAAAGAGCAAAAAAACGATTCTTCCTTTGCCTCGGATATTGCCCCATTAGAAACTAACTCCTGATTCCAATAATTATTAACTAAATAATGATAGGGAAGTTACAACTTTTATAAACCTTGATTTCCCTTCCTGTAAAACAGGGATAAACAGTATGTGATACCTACCTCATAGTGTTATTGAGAGGATCAAATGAAATATCATGTGTAAAGCTTTTTTTTTAAGCAATCGGGGTTAAGTAACTTGCCCAGAGTTACAAGGCCAGTTATTTTTGTGTGGGTGTTAAGTATCTGAGGTCGGAATAATCCTGACTCCAGCCATCGATCTTACTCATTGAGCCACCTAGCCGCCCCATGTAAAGCATTTTTGCAAGCCTTGAAGTGCCACAAAAAAGGCAGTACTTTTTGAAGAGAATTAATTCCTGCCCAGATAAGGACTTAAAATAAATAATCTCCAAGAATTCTTCCAACTCAGATTTGATGATATAAACCCTGCCTGAGTGATCTGAAAAGCAGTGTCCTATAGTGGAGAGAGGACAATGGACTTGAAGGCAGGAAGGCCTAGATTCAGAACCTGCTTCAGATATCATTAGCTAGATGGGCAAGCTCTTTAACCTATTTACCTTCTCTGGGCATCAATTTTCTTTTCTGCAAATGAAGGGGAGAGGGGTTTGACTCAATAATTTCTAACGTCCTTCCTGGCTCTAAATCTATGTATGGTGCATGAGTATAATTTCATTGCAAGAAACCTTTCAGTTAGTAAACAATTAGGGTCTGGCAGAAACCAAAGTGCAAACTCTGGATCTGATAGAAGCCTTGCTTAAAAATCTTTAGCTGCAAAGCTTTCTAAACCTCATTTTATAACATCTTTTCTCTGCTAAAGAATCTTCAATAGCTGCCCATTGTCTACAGAAAAAAAAATCCACTCTTTACCCTGGCACTCAAGGCTTCCTATGATATAGCCACAACCTACCTTTCAGCTTTATGAACCATAATTCTATTAGGTACCTTGGGGGTGAGTGAAAAGAGTGCTCGACTTGGAGTTAGGAAAATCTGAGTTCAAATCTGGACAAAGTTATGCAACCCTGAGCAAGTCACTTAACCTGTGCTTCAATTTTCTCATCTGTAAAATGGGAGTGATGACAATGTACCACCCAACGTTGCTATGAGGATAAAATATTTGTGAAGTGCATTGTATAAGAGTTCAGAGGAGAGAAAGATCGCTTCTAACTATGGTGGGAAGTGGATTCAAAGACAGTTTCTTGGTGTGCAAGTGGTAAATTTCTCACCCTTGGTTTTTCAGTATGCTGGCTTCCTAAAAAATTACTTAGCCACTTTCTGAGGGGTAGATTCAACCTAACAAAACCTATAACTTCTCTGATGAAACACCAAAAGACTGATTTTCACACCACACAGGTTAAAACCATGATGTTTCCTGCTCACCAGCAAAGTCATCCTCTCTGCCTAAGTCCTGAGATGAGCCACTTCTGAAGCAGAAATTTTCATCAGACCCATGAAGCTGAGAAATGTGGTAGCAAATTGAGATTTAAGAGCTAATAATTCCATCTCATGAAGATTATTCCACTAGGAATAAAATCAAACCTATTTATTTTTTGTTCTCCAAGTGAGCCAAGCAAGTTCTCAATCACGTTGAAAATTACCAGTGATTCTCTTTCTTGGCTTTCAGAAACCTCAATGGTGACAATTTTGCTTCAAAGCCACTAAGCTTGACTCTCCTTCTTTGCTGTAAATTGGCATGTTCTGAGCTGAGCTCTCCACACATACACTGCTGGAATTCCACTGGGAGCTTCAAAATCCATATTTTAGAAATGATGAGAATTGGCCTACCACAGGCAGCTGAGGAAGCCTGGCAGGGCCAGTTTGCAAGGCATACAAGAAAAACATTCTCGTTGCTTTATAGTCACGTCTTGCTTTTGGCCAAAAACCTGTAAACTCTAGTTTCATCACACACCTCCCTCACCAGGCTTGTCTCCCTGTGATTTTTGGCTACCTCAGGAAATTAAATCTCTGCTTAACAGAAAAATATTTGCCCCTATTGAGGAGGATCAAAAGGACATATTGTGGGCTCTAGAGGCTATTTCCAAGCCTGTTTGGAACAATAAAGCATTTTTCCCAAAGGTATTCCTTTAAATATGCACATTTTGGTAAGTGTATGAAAAATTCCTCCTCATTAATTTATTCTCCCAGTACACAGCTCTGAAAAAGCAGTCTTGCTGAACACTGCAATTGTTAACAGAAATCTTACAAAGCACTTCTCACCTTGTTATGGAAATAAGTTCTCAGGGCTGGCAAACTCCAAAGCATTCTGGAAGCTGGACCTTTTTGATAGGTCAAAACCATCCCAGAAGAGTATAAAGTGGGTTGTGTCAGTGTCAGGGAGAATGGTATCAGTCACAGAATTATATACGACTGAATGAATTATCTGTGTCAAACCATATGGTAAAAGCAGCAACTGAGCACAAGAATGAGAAGCCCCTTCATGCAAAATTTTCAGAAGGAACCCCTAACACATAGACACTGTCTTTATGCTAATGTGCAGAAAGCAAATAGGCTTGAGAGGAGGAGGGAAAGAGGTCCGAGAGTCTTAGACTGGAGAGGAGGAAGAGGAGGGAGGAGGGAGAGAGGAAGGGAGCAAGGGAAGGAGGGAAGAAGGGAGAGAGGGAAGGAGAGAGGGAGGAAAGGAGGGACAGGGAGGGGAGGGAGTGAAGGAGGGAGACAAGGAGGGAGGGAGGGAGGGAGGGAGAGAGAGAGAGAGAGAAGAGAGTAAAAGAAAAAAACAATGTGCAAGAGAAAGCATGAGAATTGAATGCCTGAACAAAAGTCCATGGGGAAACAGTCACATACAAATGTGCCATTTGCTCCAACTTTTTTAACCCGGTGGTGAAGGCACTGCCAGAGAGACTCCTTTCTGACAAGCTAGCTCTGTCCCTTTGTCCATACCCTAGCTGGAAGGTATTGGCTGAAAACAACTATGGCCTTTAGATTTTCTTTAAAGTCAAGACTCCTGTCTCCACAGGAACCCGGATTTGGGAAGAGACATTTGAGAACAGGAAGGAGAATGAGGAGTTACTCTTCCCAAGGGTCTCCAGGGATAGTCACTTTGGAACCCTTTAAAACACCTAAATAAACCCAATAGTCTAGACCTTTACCCAAAGGTCTATGCATGCCCCCCTCCCACTCCCCACACCAATAATTATCTGAAATACAGAAGTGATATCTATTACTTTCCCAATTTATGCAAAGTCTGAAGAGGCCACATGTCACAATAAAGTAGGGAATTTTTCTTTGAGAGTTTCATTTCTTCAGGACAGCAATTCTTAACCTGTGATCCATAGAGTCACAAAGATCCATGAATAAATTTCAGGAGGATTCATGAACTTGAATGGGAAAAAAATTACATTGTTGTTTTCACTAATCTCTAACTAAAATTTAGTATTTCCTTCGATTAATTAAAAAGGATCTTTCTGAGGAGGGATCTGTGGCATTATCTAAACAGAGCTCCCAGTCTAATTCACTACTTTTCTGAAATTTAGAATAGGAGACTTATCCTACTTAGGATCTGCCCCTCCCAGGGAATGGGGATCATCCTCAACTTTGCAGAACCCTATATCGCTTCTTGGATGATAGAGACACATCTATACTATCTTGCTTTAGAGGTTGTCATGAGGTTGTTTCCCCATTAGAGATTTGAGGAGTCTGACTAAGAATGAGAATTATTTTCCTATTTCTCTTCAGAGAGCAGAGAACTTCTCTTTATCCCTCAGGTTTCTAATCTCTCACAGAATCATAAGATGATAGATCTATATCTGTAAGGAATCTCAAAGGGCATTCAGCCCAACCCCCTCTTTTTACAAATGAGGCTTCACAGATGTTAAACGCCTTGTCCAAGGTCACACAGGTAGCAATCATCCAGTGTTTTACTGCAGTATATCTCAACTTGGTGGTATCTGGTAAAAAGATGCTAACAACCAACCAACATACAGGCATTTATTAAACACTTAGTATGTTCTATGCAATGTACAAGATGGCAGGGATATAACAAGTAGCTTAAATTCTATTGAGGAAAACAGCATTTAAGCATGTGAGCAAATACAAAATATATACATAGCATATAGAATGTCAGTTTGGGGTTGCTGAGACACAAGTTACTGGGGCTGGGTTAAGGAAAAGCCTCATATAGTACACAGCACTTGAACAAAGCTAGAAATTTAAGTAGCAGAAATGAGAAAGTGAATTTCACTGGGAAACAGTGAATGTAAAGGCAAGGAGAGGCAAGTTGGGATGTCATGTGAAGAGCAAGGAATGTAGAATTCATGAAAAGGAGGCAAGTGTAATAAGCCCCAAAAGGTAGCATAGAGAGAAATTGTGAGCAACTGTAGATACCAAATGAGGAATTTGCATTTTATCCTAGGGAAAATGAGCAACAATTGAACCTTTTTGAGCAAAGACAGACATAATCAGACCTGTGCCCTGGAATATAACTTTGGTACCTATGTGGAAGATAAATAGGAGAGAACAACTGAAGTCAGGGGGACTACTTAGAAGACTACTACAATAGTCCAACTGAGAGGTTTCAAGAAACTGAATTAAGAGGCAGCTTGTGAATGGAGAGAAAGTGATGGATGCAAGGGATGTTGTAAAGGAAGAATTGGCAAGATTCAGCAATGAATATGTGGAATGTGTGAGAGTGAGAAGTCAAGGGTGGCTATGAGGTTGAGGATAGGGTTGACTCTTAAAAGGATACTGATGCCCTCAAAAGAAATAAGGATTTTTGGAAAAGGGGTATGTTTAGGGAGAAATAAAATAAATTTTGTATTGGATAGATTGAGTTCAAGATGGCTATGGAAAATCCAATGAGAAATGTCCAATAGACAATTGGTGGGTGATATAAGACTGGAGCTCAAGAGAAAGACCAGGGTTGGACATATAGATCTGGGTGTCATCTGATTAGAGATAATAATGAACCCACAGGAGCCACTGAGACCACTAAGAGACTAAGAGTGTAAGGAGAGGAGGAAAAATTCCAGAACATGAGGAAGACCCACGGTTTAAGGATAGGATTCAGATGATAATCCAGGAGAAGAGTCCAATAAAGAGAGAAAAATGTCATGAAAACCTATAGAAGAGAGAGGTAATAGAGAACCATTGAGATTTATTAAGTAGTAAGTCACATGGTCAAATCAATTCTTTAAGATCACTCTGGCAGCTGAGTGGAAGATGGGTTAGAACAAAGAAAGACTCATCTTCCTGAGTTTAAATTCAGTCTCAGACACTTACTAACTGTGTGACTTTGGGCAAGTCACCTAAACCTTTTGACCTCAGTTCCTTTATCTGGAAAATTATCTAGAGAAGGAAGTGGAAAACCACTCCAGTATCTTTCTAAGAAAACCCCAAATGGGGTCACAAAGAGTCAGAGATGACTGACAGATGATTGAACAGTAACAACAAAGGTGAGAAAGACCTTCAACAGGGTGGCAGCAGCACCAGAAGAGAGAAAAAAGGAATATATAAAAAGTGTTGTGAAGGAAAAAAGTTACAAGATTTGTCAAAAGATTGGAAAAGGCCTTTGGATTTAGCAATTAAGATCCCCCCAAGTCAGGAACTTTTGCCTAACCTACCTTTTCACTACTTACCAATCCAAAGAGTGGAACTTTTCAGCATCATCTGATTTTACTATATTCATATAAACAGAACTTTAGTCATGTGGAGGTCATTCATCCTAGGTGACTTGATGGGCAAAGAAAAATGGCTTCTACACCAATGACTCTCAGGGAGCTAAACTCATTCTGACAATGTATGTAAACAGGACGGCTGCGCCATCATTCATCAGGTCAGCTGAAAGGACAAAATCATCTCGGAGAAGATCATGTTTCTCCTGTGATGTACAAATCATGGGAAGTAATTATCCTGTGGTGCTCTGTACTGGTCAGATCACAGTAGCCATTCGATTCAATAAGCCCAGTGCAAGGCACAGTGTTCAGTACTGGAAATAACAAAGGCAAAAAGAAAATGGCAGCTTCCTTCAAAAAGCTTACATTCTACTCCCCTTTTATCTGTCTCTGAGAAATGGACCTGGGAGTGCTTGTTTCTGTTCCACGATGTTTGTCCTCAAGTTCGGGTGGACCCTGAGTTTAAGCCAATGTGGTGTTGGAGCCAAGACTGAAGGATGGGTGATGTATCCATGCAGACAAGTCAGCATGGAAAGCCCAAGAAGCCAAAGAGCCTGGGACTCCAGGGAGGGAAACATTTGGGACCAGAAGAGAGAATTGACCAAGGAACTGGGACTTTGCTTTAAAGAAATAGAACTAGGCTGTGAACTTAATCCTTTTACAGAGACTGAGATAGTGCAAGGAGGGAAGGGGATTATGCTTCCCAGGATTGAGGAAGTATAAATTTGTATATTTGTGACCATACCTTTTGAAGTAAACTCCTGTGTCACTTGAAAAAGAGAGATGGCTGAAGCAGCCATGGAATAAGGATGGGTACAAGCCAAGAGTCCTGACTGGGGTCCACACCATATAATAGAGGTAGAATCATAGGGCTTGAGTCATTCTAAACCAATCTTCTCATTTGAGAAATGAGGAAACTAAAACCCAGAAAGATGAAGTGATATAATGACAGAGATGGGATTTAAACACAAATACTGCCTGTAATTCTAATAGTCTTATTGTACCACATTATCTCCCTAAAGTCATCAAATCAAACATGAAAAGACTTTAAAGATCACCTAGTACAATTCCTTCACTTTTCACAGACAAGAAAACTAAGGTCCCAGAGAGGTTAAGGATTGTCCCAGTTTACAAAGGAACTAAAGAAAAGAGACATCATTTGAACCCAGATTCTGAATCCTAATCCAACCTGACCCTACTGCGCCACACTCAAACATGGCAGTGCCTGAACTGACTGCAAGGTCCAGGTTGGACAATCTTGCTTCAAGGGCTAACTCAGAACAAGTGACAAGAGGAAGGAGAAAGCAGCTTCTGATGGAGTTTAGAAGAGGAGTTACAAAGGCAGGTGAAAGACAGAAAAGCCTAATTTGTGGAAGAGGTCATGCTGGTGTGCCATGGTGATGGCTGAGGCAGCAGATTGTAAAAAGCTGCAAAAGGTCACCCTGACAGACCCATTCCATGAACAAGATCATTTTACTGAATTTACAGCAAAGCATGAACTAAGGAAAAAAACTCTTTCCACCCTCTCCTACCTTTCCAGTCTTTTTACCCCTTAGTCCCCAATGCATACTCTTCAATCCAGTGACACTGGCCTCCTACCTGTTCATCTCTCACATCCGGGCATTTTCTCTGGTATCCTCCATTCCTAGAATATTCTCCTTTCTCCATTCCAACTACTGACCTCCCTGGCATCTTTTAAATCCCAACTAAAATCCTGTCTTTTGCTGGAAACCTTCCCCAAATAATTGACTTCCCTCTGTCAATTATTTCCTATTTATCCTGCATATAGCCTGTTGTTTTGTTTGCATGTTGTCTCACCTATTAGATTATAAGCTCCTTGAGGGCAAGGACTATCTTTTGCTCCTTTTGTATCCCTAGCACTTAGCACAGTGCACTTAATAAATGTTGATTGATTGATTGATTGATTCTGGAGAATATGCAACATTTATACAAGTAAGTAAGATATGAGAAGAAAGATAATATGGTCATTGGTTGCATTATTATTATATCTGTGACACTGTTCAGTTCTGAAGGGACACTGACAAACTACTATATGTGTCTTCAACCAAGATAAATTGAGGTACCTTGGTGGTATGAATAAATGAATGAAAAAGAATTTATTAAGCACTTATAGGTTAAGCACTGGGCAATCAAATATCAAAAGTCTTGCATTGACAAGACAGTCCCTGTTCTCAGTGACTTCACAGTGGAGACAATGTATATAGGAGGGTCAGCTAGAGAGCAAAGAGAAAGTCCCTGTAATCCTTAGGGTACAACAGAAGGGCAAGATGATCAGGCTAGTGAACCAGAGGGCAAAGTAGCAGAGCAGATAGCAATGCCTAGGGGTCTGGAGGGTGTATACACATAGCAGTCAGTAAGACCCAATGGCACAGATGGCAAATAATTCAGTTTTGTTCAAGTGTAAAGGGTAGGTAACACTGGTATGCAAATATATCTCCATGAGGAACATTTTAATCAATATAACTATATCTGTTTCTGATATTGAGTCACTTAATAATGCCAAGGACTTGAATGCTAAGAACTTTCTTTTTCTGGTCTTGAGTAGTTGTGGATCCTGAAACTTCAAGAGCTACAACAAAAGCAGAAGCAATTAGCAAAGCCAGCAGAGACCCTAGAGCTGCTCCCATGGATGATGGCGATGTGGTCCGTTTACAGCCAAGGCTTGGCCCCTTGCCATTATGATCTAAATGGAGGTGGACGTGATAGTCTTTCTCTTCTCCTCTTCTATATCTTCTCCTGTCTCTCCTTGAAGCAACTTAATGCTTCCACTTGGCTAGCTTGCCTGCTCTCTGGTGATAGTGCAATAAAGGCCACATCTCCATTTAAACACCAAAAACTTAGCTCACCAGGAGTAAGGAAGGAACTGTTGACTGCCATCTCATAAGATGCTTAGCCTGGAGAAACAGTCTTTTAGGTTTGGAAAGGACCTTGAAAGTTATATAATTCTACATCCCATCCTATACAGAAACAATCCCTATAATACACCTAACATCTTGAAGACCTCTAGTGATAGGAAATTTATTTCCTCACAAGACATCTTATTCTACTTTAGGATAGTTGGCTGTAATTGTTAGGAGTTTCTCCATATGATGATCCTAAATCTGCTTTCTCCCACAAATCCTTGATCTTCCTTCAGGAGTTAAAGGAATTCTAACAATCCCTGTTTAAGGGATTCCAAATTTTTAAAGATAGCAGTCCTATCCCTGTTGGAGAAGACTATTTCCAGACTAAATAACTCCATTCTTCCAGCTAGTCAGATTGAAGTTTTCAGATCCTTCATCTTCCTCTGGACACATTTCATTTTGTTACCCTTCTCAAAATGTGGAATCTAAAATTCAGCATAATTCTTGAGAGATGATCTGACCCACATGAAGCTTAAAACCTACGATGGTTTGGGACCCCCAGAGAGTGCAGGAGAACTATTGTCATCTTTGATTTGTACTCTCTGCTTCTATTAATGTAGTCTAAGATCACTTCAGCTCTCTTAGAAATTATGGCACACTGCTCACTTGCTTTGAGTTTGTGCTTGTTGCATCCCACCCAAGGCAAGGCTGATGATCAGATAAACACCTGAGCAAAAGAAGGGTAAGACCAATACCCACCTGGAGAAGCAGAGGTGAGAGTCCAAGTCATGAGGCAAGTGTAAATGGAACAGTCAGAGCAGATTGGTACAAGGTTGTCTTCGGAGAGCAGAAATTCAAATGACTGAAACAAACAGAAAGACTGGTGGCCAAAACTTGTACTCAAGGAAGTTGATGCTAATTAGGAAGAAAAAAAATAGAAAGGTATCCAGGTGTTGGCCATTGCCTAAGTCAACCTAATTTCCCCAAACTTCAGTGTTTTTTAATGGCTCATGACATTCTCCACAGATTACATTCCCTAGGGGTGACTAGGTAAAGCAATGGATAGAAGACTGGGTCTAAAGTCAGGAAGACCGGAGCTCAAGTCCGGTCTCAGACAATTACTAGCTGTGTGACTCCGGACAAGTCATTTAACCTCTAACTCCATTTCCTCAACTATAAAAGGGGGAGGGGGACAAATATAGTACCCACCTCCCAGGGTTGTTGTGAGGGTCAAATGAGAGGATACATGTAAAACACTTAAGACAGTGCTTGGCACATAGAAAGTACTTATTAAATACTTGTTTCCTTTGCTTTCTATCCCCACCCATACCTACTGAGCCAACATGATCACGGGCATGGTCTGCCAAACCTCCTTCTGATGCAGCTGCCACCCTGAGGACTTTCGAGTTTGTTCAGGATTCCTCAAAAACATCTAGTTTGGTTTTGTTTTTCATATGAACTGTTATGGAGAATGACTCCTCTCTAAACTTAGATTTTTAGAATGGAAGGAGAGGCTACTATATTTCCTTAGATACCTAGACAAATCTATGATTTCACATTAAATCAGTATGAGCAATCCCTTCACTAGCACAGATGGTGACCCTTCCACATCTCCTCACCTTATTCCCATTCCTATCTTTTAGAAATTTTGCCAGAATCTAGCAATTGGCTAGAGACTTTCCTCTAGTTCTTTTAATGTTGTGGGGGTACCATTCTATCCCTGAGGCCATCCATCTAGTGCTTCTCATTCCTGACACATAACCAATCCACCTCCCTTGCTGGTCACACTAGTCCCTGACAGAATATTCTATACCCCATCACTGGGCATATGTTGCTGTTGACTTACACTCACCATGTATCTTTCCATGGCCCTTTAGACCACTTATTTCAATTCCTCTGAGATCTTGCTGTTTTCATATTGTTCAGTTTTATAGCATAGCTGGGAGATTAGTGTTAAAAAGGAAGGGCTTTGGTTGCAGCAATCACTTTCAGATCATTGAAAGCACTGTGCAGTTTCCCAGCCCAGTCTCCACCTACTGCTTAATCCTGTGCTAATTCATTGTCCATCTGCAGCACCTGTCTAAGACAGAGATACATATTGTTGGATTCACTCAAAGGGGCTTCCAGCCCAGCTCCGTGTCAGGATACAATAGGCATTTTTTTCTTCAGTTTGATTTTGTAGTGAGAATGACCAGACCAGTCCCTTTTATATTATAATGGATTTTTCTGGGTAGGCTTTCAGTGTATTGGGGATTGATCTAATTAACACAAGGTCATCTGCAAATACTGTGGAACACCTTAAGTAAAGGATATGTAACCCTGTTTCACATCTCACTGGATATCAATATATATATTGAAATACAGCTTTGGTTTTGAAACATTTCACATTTATCCCTATTAAATTTCATCATTTTAGGTCAGGCCTAATGTTCCAGCCTACCAAGAGCTTTTCCAATCTGGATTCTATTATGTCTTATGTCAGTTATCCCTCACAGCTTTGTGCTGCCCACCAACTGAACACATACACCATCTACCTTTCATTCAAATCATAAAAAAAAAAAAATCCGGGGGCAGCTAGGTGGCGCAGTGAGTAGAGCACCGGCCCTGGAGTCAGAAGGACCTGAGTTCAGATCCGGTCTCAGACACTTAGCAAACACAAACAAAGAAAAAAAAAACCTAGCTGTGTGACCTTGGGCAAGTTACTTAACCCCAATTGCCCTCCAAAAAAAAAAAAAAATCCTGTTGAACAGAACCCAAACCTGGACCCCATAGTCTACCTGTAAAGATGTATGTCTAGGTTGCCATAGGCATGTTAATAAACATTCTTTGAATCCAGGTTGTATGAAAAGTTTCAAATACTTCTAACTACATTATTCAGTCCACATTTCTTCATTGTAGAATATCATGATTTTGGGGCGGCTAGGTGGTGCAGTGAATAGAGCACTGGCCCTGGAGTCAGAAGGACCTGAGTTCAAATTTGACCTCAGATACTTAACACTTACCAGCTGTGTGACCTCAGACAAGCCACTTAACCCCAATTGCCCTGCCCTCTCCCCTCCAAAAAAAAATGCAGCCTCACTGACCACTGGCCACAATCAGCCCACAACAGTCCAGAGTACAGCCTGAACAAGATTAAAATGTAATTAGAAAATCCATAACAAAATAAATTAAAATACAATACAATTATAATAAATAATATTATATGTTAAAACTAAATCAATATGCAGCCCAGAGGGATCTTTATGTATGGATTAGTGGCCCCCATTTCTATTTGATTTTGACACCACTGTGGTAGTATATATTGCTGTACTTCTAACGCAATTTGTAATACTTGTAACAATTATATACTAATAAAAGGTATGACAGAATTATTTATAAGTTTTTTGGGGGGTGTGTTCTAATAACTACAAGGAGGCCAACAAAAAGAAATGTCCTGGTTACATTGAAAATATTTATAGAAGGTGGTTTTGTAATAACAAAGAATGGGGAACAAAGATACTTATTGATTAGGGAATGGTTAGGTAAAATGTGGTGTAGAAAGGTAATGAAATATTATAAATATTATAAGAAATGGTTAATATGCCTCCAGGACCAAATACAAATTCCTTTGTTTAACATTGAAACTCTTAACTTGGTGCTTTCCTGCTTTTCTAGTCTTCTAACCTTTTATTTCCCTCCCCACATTTTGTGATCCAATGGCAATGGCCTACTTGTTTCTCATGGGAGGCACATCTCCCCTTTCTATGCCTCAGTCCTGGATGTCTCTCATGCCAGCAACACTGAGCCTCAGTTTCTTCATCTTTAAAGGAGAATAATATTAGCATATCTTGTTCTTTGCTTTATTATGCTTGAGACATTGCATTTTTTTTTTTACAAACTGAAGTTTTGGGGCAACCCTGAATTGAGCAAGTCTATTTGCACCATTTTTACATCACCACCATGTACTCACATTGTGTCTCTGTGTCACATTCTGGTAATTCTCCTAATATTTCAGACTTTTTCATTATCATTTTATGCTTTGTGGTGAGCTGTGATCATTGATCTTTGATGTTACTATTATAATTATTTTGGGGCACCATGAACCATGCCCATATAAGGCAGCAAACTTGATTAATCTATAAATGCCATGTGTGTTCTGACTGCTCCACCAATCAGTGGTCCTTGTCTCTCTCCTCCTCAGGTCTCCCCAATTCCCTGAGACACAAAAATATTGAAATTAGGCCAATAAATAACCCTACAATGGCCTCTAAATGTTCAAATGAAAGGAAGAATCCATAGATGCTGCAAACTTCATTGGTGTCTTATTTTAAGAAACTGCCATGGCCACCCCAACCTTCAGTAACCACTACCCCGATCAGTCAGGAGCCATCACTTAACCCCAATTGCCCTCCAGAAAGAAATAAAATAATAATAATAATAAATCCTCTGTCTTTAAAAAAAAAACCACAACAAAAGAGAATAATGTAAAGTGTGTGCATGGAGTTGTTTCTATCACTGACCAAACAAAGATTTAGCTCACAGTAGGCAAACTAATTTAGTTTAGTTTCATGTGGTGAAGGTTAGACATTCTGAGACACCCCATTGTCAACAGAAATATGCACACGACCATAGTCACAAAAATTATACTATACCAAAATTATTGTTTGTCCCAAGAAATTCACACACCTCTAGGCTTCACTTTCTCTAACTCGATTGCCTGACATACTGATCTTTTACTTAGTGAGGAGCCACTAAATGGGAAATAGGACTTTTATTATGCGATTATCTGGGAAAGGGATATTCCAGGTAGAAAGAACAGCATGAGCAAAGGTGCAAAATCCAGAAAGCACCAGGCATATATAAAGAACGATGAGTAACCTAGTTTTATCATTGAGAATATACAGTGGGAAATAAATTTTAAAAGACTAATTGAGTCTATAGAGGGTTGGGCTTTGAATTCCAAGATAAATAGTTTCCCCTCTTTTAATCTAATTCACTAGACAGTAGGAGGTCACTAACAGCTTTTGAATAGAAGAGGAATATGATCAGAATTGGTCATTAGGAAGATTAATTTGGCACTTAAAGGAAAGGGCAGAGATTAGAGGCAGAGAGACCAGTTAAGAACATATTACAATAGACCATGCAAGTGATAATGAAGATTTGGACAAGGGTAATGGTAGTGGGAATGAAAAGGAGAGGATTTTTTAAAATATATAGTGAAGGTATAATCTACAGCAATGGTATCAAATTCAAATAGAAACAAGGGTCACTAAACCTTATTTAAGGTTCTCTGTCTATGGCATGTTGATTTAGATCACCACATATTAACATTATCTATGTCTATTGCATTTTAATATATTTTGTTAAATATTTCCCAATTACATTTTAACCTAGTTCAGGACACACTCCAGAGGGTTATGCACCATATAGGCTGGGTATTGGACACCTCTGTCCATAGTACTTCACAGATGATTGATCGTAATGGAAAGAAAAGAAAGAGTCAAGGATAGCTCTATGGTTTTGAGCCTGTGACTAGGATAATAGTAATACCATTAACAAAAGTAGGCAAGTCAAGAGGAGGAATTGATTTAGGAAGGTTGGGGGGAAAGAGACAGTGGATTTGAGTTTTAGACCTGTTAAGTTTGAAGTGCCAATGGAATATCCAAATGAAGGTGTCTAACAGGCAATTACCTAGATAGTAGACGATAGTAGACGCTAAGTCCCTGCCATGAAAGGGCTTACATTTTAATGGGGAAAGACAACACATGAAGGGGAGGTGAGAAAAGGAGCACAGGACATGAGAAGGTGGGGAGGAATATACTTACTTATAGCATGGCAGATATGTCCAGGAAGTATTGTAAAGACCTAGAATGAAGAAGATAAAGCCAAAGTTGGTCCCAGGTGCAGAGTCAAATTTTCTGGTCAGAAGGGAGTGGAAGTGATGGCCCAAATGGAGATCACATGACTGAAATTAGAAATGTGGAGCCAGAGCTATAGATTTAGTCATTGGCGACATAAAGGTGAAGTTGAAGCTGTATGAGTAATGAAGAGTGCCAGGAGAATGAGTATAAAGGGAAAAGAGAAGAGAAGCCAGGGCAGAACCTTGGGGACCAATTCTATTTCTGGATGTGGGAAAAGGAAGGGAAAATAGTCAAAGAGACAAAAATGAGTGATCAGAGACAAAGAAAGGGAACCAGTGTCACAGAATCTGAGGGAGGAGAGTCAAAGAAGAATATACAGGAGGAGAGTACAAGAGGCTATAGGGAGATTGAGGACGATGAGGATGCCTGACACTTATTAAAATATTAACGGGCATCAGCTCATAAGTCTAGAACTGGAAGGGGCCGTAGAGGTCATCCCCCTAGTTTTACAAATAAGATAACTGAGGCCCAGAGAAGTTAAGTGATTCGTTCGAAGGTCACATAGTTAGGGAGTAGCAAAGCTGGAATTCTAAGTCAGGTCTTGACTCTGAGTTCAGCGGTCTTTCCACTACAGCACATTGCCTAATTGGTACCCCCTTTGGAAAACAATTCACATATGTCACTCTGCCCTCTTCCTTTTCCCTTGTCTGCTGGAGGACTATTGTATAATCACAGAATCAGAGTTAAGAGGGATTTTCAAGAGCACCTTCATTTCCTAGATGAGGAAACAGAGGCTCAAAGAGTCTCTTAATTGACTCCCCCAAGGTGACTCCCTTGCAGAACTAGGAAGATTAAAATCCTGGTCTCCTCACTCTCAGTCTGGTGTCCTACTGCAAACTCCATTTTGGCCCATTTGCCCACCTGGGCTTCTGAGTTCCTGTGAATTTAAAGTATAATTTTTTCAAGATGGGAGGTAGAACTTGGGGCACATTCTCCTTGGTACAATCCACAAGCCTGCAATCACTGTCAAGCTGACAAAGGGGTCCCCATGGCTTGCTTGGGTCTCACCCTTTTGATGCCTGTGACCAAGAACAATGCTGAATGTCTAATTAGCCAACTAATCCACCCTTCCAGTCTTCCTCAGAGGTGAGGTCAGATAATTACAAGTATATAACATGTAACATATAAACATATATGTCATATGTAACATGCATTAAGCACCAACAGTATACTAGACACAATATGAGCACAACCAGAGTCTCCCTCTCCTCCTACCCCAAGGAGGGTGGGATGTGGGGGAGAATACCAAATATTTGCTCCATTTAAAGCCTCTGAGTCTTTTTCTGAAATCTGACTTCAGATACTTAACTAGGTGTGTGACCTTGACCACCAATCTGATTTTCCTGGGCTGCCACCGGGGCCTGTGTCACTAGCTGCTGCCAATGCCTTCAGGGCTCACTACCACTGTCCAGTATCATTGGCCACACCCTGTGCCAAGACCTAAGTGCTGTCTCAGATGAGACCACTGACCACTGAGCCCCTGTATCAGAGCAAAACAACTGCTGCTACTGGGGCCTAATGTTTCCTCCCCTTCCCCTCTCTAGGGCAAGAGTTCTGCAGGCCCTGTTACTGATGAGGCCTGACTGTCCTGTTATGCTAGTATTGTCCCCATACACCTGAGACTGACTCTACCCTCTGTGCTGGTGCAGGGACACAAATCAAACAAAATAGAATTGCGTGTACACACACACACACACACACACACACACCCCTAAAAAAGCCAGAGACTCATCTAGGCCTGTGTATATGCTTCCAAGGGCAAGCAGTAGTCACTTCCAGCATAATGGAAGGTACCTGGACCCGAACTCTTCAGGGACAGACAGAGACAGACAGACAGAAAAGAGACTGAGAGACAGAGAGAAAAATATGTAAGTGGAGATGCAGAGACAGAAAGAAAAGAGATGAGAGAGACAGAGACAGATAGCGAAAAGAAAGCTACAGAGACAGAGATGGATAGTTTAAAGTTCATGAGTGAAAGTGGAAACTATATTTCTTTTTAAACTGATGCAGCAGCCTCTGTGCTCAGCAAATCAACTGGGGTTCAGCTGGCATATTGGTCCATATCTCCAATTCTAGAAAGGTCTCTGGGCTTCTAGAGATAATCAAACAATTTCTTTTCGAGTGCTTCTCTACAAAGTCTACATGGCACAGCTCCCAGTGGCCTCCCAAATGTCACATAAAAAGTCTGAAGCAGTTCCTTCAGCACAATTTTTCAGACAACCTCAAAATTATAACCTAGGCGTTGAGGGAAATAAGCTCTAGCCCAAGGCCAGGCCCAGACCCACCAGCTGCAGAGGGAACAGCAGAATGGAGGAAGGGACTGAATACTCCTATCACCTCCAAATATAAGAAATGCTAAAATTCCAACCACTCCCAGTGTGCTGCAGCTTTCTTTGGGATGTAATGACAGAGGATATCCATGTCATTCTCTCCTGGCTAAATGGTCTCAGTTTATTCCCAATATCTCAGATGTGGGAAGTGCCCACAGTAAGGGCGTAGTGAATAGAGCACCAGCCCTGGAATCAGGAGGACCTGAGTTCAAATGTGGACTCAGACACTTAACACTTACTAGCCGTGTGACCTTGGGCAAGTCACTCAAACCCAATTGCCCTGCCTTCCCCCCTCCAAAAAAAAAAAGAAAAAAAGAAACTACCATCTCTAGAGGCATCACCAAAAGTACCACCAGAAGTATGGAGGCCAATCTGGGGTCCCCTTCCTCTGAACTACTTCTACAAGATCAGTGCCATTTCAACCCTGCTTTACTGTTCTAATTATCTAGTCCATGGATGGGGAACCTATGGCCTTGAGACCACATATGGCCTTCTAGGACCTTGGGTGCGGCCTTTTGATGGAATCCAAGTTTTACAGAACAGATCTTTTTATTAAGGGGATTTGTTCTATGAAGTTTGGATTCAGTCAAAAGACTGCACTTAAAGACCTAGAGGGCCATATGTGACTTTGCGGCTACAGGTTCCCCACCCTTGGACTCTAGACTACACCTGACTTCTAGGTAAGGCCTGACTTAAGTCAGTCCCTTGATAGAATATTTGATATTGGGATTCAATGAGACATGCCTGGATTGTTCAACAGTTAACAAGAGATTTACTTAGAAGGGAACAAGAAGGTGCAGAGGATAAAGCACTAGTGCTATAATCAAGAGGACTTAAGTTCAAATCTGCCTTTAGATACTTATTAGCTGTGTGACCCTGGGCAAATCACTTAACTCTCATTGCCTCAAAAAAAAAAGGCACTTTCTTTAGAGGTAGTTAGGTGGTGCAGTATATAGAATGGTGGCCCTGGAGTTAGGAGGACCTGAGCTCAAATCTGGCTTCAGATACTTATTAGCTATGTGACTCTGGGCAAGTCAGTTAACCCTGATTGCCTGTAAGAAAAATATTTTCTTAGTCATAACAGAGGAAGAATATTCAATAAGAATATGTATCAACAACAGTTTAGTTGGTTTAGCTAATCAAAGCTTCCCTTCCTTTGAGTTTCCCTTGGTAGTCTGCCAGTCAAGCATCTGTAAACACCAGTACCTCCTAATAGCTGTTATATACTCTGGTGACTTAGAAGTGATGTCCATAGTGAGAGCCCATTATTCCCATAGCATTTCAGCTTCATAGCCTAGAGCTATGACTGGAGTCCATAGGTTCAGAGCTAGGAAGGTCCTTAGAGGAGACCTACTCCAACCCTTCCTCATCATAGAATTGAGGACACTGAGTGTAGTAAGTGAACAAACCAGGATTGAAATTCCAGGCCTGTGACCCCAAATCACCACTATTTCCACTCTTCCATGGTTCTTTTCATTAGTCTACATGATTCCCTTGGGGAGCTAGGAGATACTCTGGGCTTTCTGACAATCAATTTATATACATACCCCTGTGCCCAATAAAAGAACATTTCCTTCCCATGCCACAGATCTAGAGGTTCTGTCAGTACCAGAAAGGAATGAAGAGTTCTCTGCTGTGGCCTGAGATGGTACTTCTGAGGCACTGGTGAGCTACAGAGGGCCACTGCTACTAGTTACCCTTCATATCCAGGTTCTCCAGGACCATTTCATCCTTCCACAGCTGCCAAATTAACATTCTGAAAGCACAACATGGAGTGACAGTGTCACTACCCTGTTCCAAAAATTTTAGTGGCTGCCCATTGTCTCTGGGATAACACAAACTCCTCTCCTTAGAGATGACAGCCCCTCATAATTGGAGTCCAACCTGATGTTCCATTGTGAGTACCTCCCACTCACCCTCATGCAAACCTTGCTGGCCTGCTCCCCATTTCTTCCTTCACCTCCAGGCCTAGGATTCTCCCACTCCTCAACTCTACTCCAATCCCTAGCTCTCTGCAAGGCCAAGCCCACATACCACGGTCTTCTCTGAGCTCTCCTGATTCCTTCTCCCCAAATCATGTCGCACATATCTTGCATTCATTAAACTATATACATGTTCTCTCTCCCCACCCAGTAGAATATAAGCTCATTAACGTTAGGAGGTATTTCGTTTTGTCTTTTTGCCCTCGGCCACTGGAACATAGTATGTAATTAAGAAATGCATTTTGAATCAATGAATGAATAAATGAATGAATGAATGAAAGGTGATAAAAGACCAGAGACTGCATATGGAGAAAAGGGATCTAGGCTTGAGGACCAACAAACTTGTTTTCTCTGTGCCTAGCATAGTGCATTGTAGATAACAGCAATAATAATAATAGCTAATATTTCTATAGATCTTACTATATGCATACACTATGCTAAGAGCTTTGCAATTATTATTTTATTTGAACTCCACAACAACCCTACAAAGTTGTTTTTATCTCCATTCTACAGATGAGGAAACTAAGGCAGGCAACAGTTAAGTGATTTGCACAAGGTAACACATCTAGTGTCTGAGACCAAATTGAATTCAGGTCGTCCTGACTCCAGGTCCACCACCTAACAGCATGAAACAGTTTTTGTTTGTTTGGGGGGTGGGTGTTTTTTTCTTTGGTTTTTTTTTTAATTGAACCCATTCAAGAAAGGAGGAGTTATACAAGAATGCCAATAATCACAGAAAATAATCCCACTAATTGGATGTTACATTAGGCAAGTCACAAACCCCACCAGGCTTCAGTTCCCTCTTCTGTAAAAAGGACCAGAATTCAGGGGCTAACAAACCACTGCCTCAGGATTTGATCCTGACCATTTGTTTTTGCATAGCCTGAGAGCTAAGAATGGCTTTTACATTGAAAAAAATATCTTAAAATGTAAAAACCATTCTTAGCTCAAGGCTATACAAAAATAAGCAGCAGGATTGAACCTCAGGTCATACTTGGCAGACCACAAGACTAGATGATCTATAAGGTTCCTTTCTCATCTATAAATCTTTGGTTGAAGGACCACTGTTATTGTTCAGTCATCTCAGAGTCATGTCTGACTCTTCATGACCTGATTTGGGGTTTTCTTGGCAAAGATACTGGAATGGTTTGCCATTTCCTTCTCTGGCTCATTTAACAGATGAGGAAACTGAGGCAAAGGGGGTTAAGTGACTTGCCCAGGGTCACATAACTAATAAGTGTCTGAGGCCAGATTTGAACTCATGAAAAAGAGTCTTCTTGATTCCAAACCTGGGACTCTGTCCATTTCACCACCTAGCTGCCCCCAAGAAGGATCACTAGATAGGACCAAAGAATATCTTCCTATTCACTGCCCTCTCTATTTATATACACCTCCACATAGAAAACACTATGTTTCTTCCAGGTTTGCCCTAGAGTCTCATTGGCTTGGGCTTCTCCAACTGAAGAGAGAGGAAAGGATGAAGTTGGAAGGTCCCTCCTCAGAAAGAGGCCAGAACATCAGAGTAGTGCAGCCCCCAAGGTCGGTTTGCCATAAATTAGGATTTTTTGGCAGAGGGACTGGAAAGAGAAGGAGGAGCCCAGATCAGAAGTATGACTTAGTAGCAAAAGATTGTAACATTCAAGGTCAAGAGACACAGGTTGGACCAGGAAGAAGCCTTAGACACTTAGAAAATGATGGTTCAAGTTTCACAAAGAGTCTAAGACTATTCAAAGTACTAAGAGGCTTGCCAGGCCTTACAGCTCCCCCAGTAAGCTTCCTCACTCAGCTCCCCTCTACCTTCTTGAGAAAAAAATAACTGTTTCCTCCCCCCACCGAGACTTATTAGTTGTGTGACCCTGGGCAAGTCACTTAACCCTGTTTGCCTCAGTTTTCTCATCCCTAAAATGAGCTGGAGAAGGAAATGGCAAACCACTCCAGTATCGTTGCTAAGAAAACCCTAAATGAGGTCACAAAGAGTTGGACACAACTGAAATAACTAAACAAGTGGTAGTGGAAGGGAGGGTGAGTTATAACATATAAAAACTACTAGATTGAAAGAATGATAAGGTGGCATGAAAGATAGCTAGAGGGCAGAACTTGGAGTCAGAAGATCTGGGGTCAGACGCTTCCTTTTACCAGCTGCTGTGGCCAGGGGCAAGTCACCCAACCCTTAGGAGTGCTTCTATTTCCTCTTCTGTAACACGGGGCAATGATAATACTTTTACTACCTAACTCTCACCTGTGCCTCGAAGAAGCTGTAGGGTAAGCAGTAGCCACACCTCAATAAAGCCATCTGGGAAGACAGGCTAAACCAGGCTGAGAGTAACCCACAGATCCATCAGTGAGTTAGGGGATAGTCTGCCCCAAGAACATGAAGACTTACCCCAGCAGAATGGGAAGATGAGAACAGTTCATCCTGACAGCCATGAAGGAGGCTGAAACTGGCCATGTGGAGTGTTTATCGCTTGGTCAGACACTGAAGATGCCAAGGTCATCCCCTGCATTCCAGGTCATCACCAGTTGTCCTGACTTTTGTCCTGCCACTGAATTTTGCCACTGTGTCATCAAAGTCATTGTGCAATTCTGCCTCACTTAAACCCAAATCATGCTCCTGTCAAGACATTAGCCTGTAATGTCATTGGTCCTCTTTGAAAACAACAATAACAAGAATGACAATCATGGGATGGTTGTTGTGATATTCCTTTGCAAAGCTCAGGTCCTATAAAATATGAAGAATATCAATAGTGATTATTATCATTATGTTACTTATAGGGTGACATGGAACAATTCAAGTACCCACAAGTCTGAGTGGGAATTTAGGTCATTGATAGACTCCCAGGTACAATCCATCCTTCAGATTGCTGTAGAAAGCAAAGCAGGCAGCTAGGTGAAGCAATGCAGAGAGTGCTGGGCCTGGAGTCAGGAAAACTCATCTTCCTGAGTTTAAATTGGGCCTCAGACACTTACTAACTGTGTGACCCTGGGCAGGTCACTTGACCCAATTTGACTCAGTTCCTCTTCTGTAAAATGAAGTAGAGAAGGAAATGGCAATCCACTCCAGTATCTTTGCCAAGAAAACCCCAAATTGGGTCATGAAGAGTCAGATTCAGCTGAACAACAAAAAGAAGGCATAGCCCAGGAAATGAAGCTAAGTAATTCCCACCAGTATATGGGAATTTGGGGGAGTGGGGGAATAGGGGACAGTAGGGAGGGTGGAGAAGTGGGGCAGATATTCATCTGCACTAGTGCTGATGCCAGTAGTCTCTGAGTCTGATTCCTGTGTGCCCTTTCCTTGCCAATGTCTCAGCCCTAAAGCACTAATTGTCAATTCCTGGACTGTTTCTCATCCCAGCTGGTGTTCTCTAATCAAGCTGCCTCTGAGTACATTGCCATGGAGCTTGTCCACCCACCCTTCTGAAGCAGCAGGGCTCATTCCCTGACACAGTGCCGAGCCACCCAGCCCGACAAGGCTGGGATTTCATCGTCAGTGAGAGCCAAGAAACCTTTGGGGCTAATTCTAGGTTCCTTCCTGCCTCCCTCCTCTCACAGTGACACACCAAGAGTAAGACAAATGCAGTCTGTTTTTGTCTCCTTTTTCTCTCTTGACTCCCTTCTCTTTACCTATACTTCCCTTTCTGTCTAAATTGAGATAATTTGTCAATTGGCTAGTAAACAGGCCTGTTCCCCCATCCCTAAAACCTAAATGGACTAGAATTCAAGAGACTGTGAGACAGTATAACTTGGATAGTATAATTTTGTTCAAATCACTTCATCTCACTTAAAATTCAACATCTTCATACCTAAAAAGATGAAGTTGGACTATATGTTCTTCTAAGTTTCCTTCCAGCTCCAAAATTCTGAGTCTTATAAATGTTGAAGACTCTTCACTGCAGAGAAGAAGGGTTTGACCAACCCTGACTTCAGAAGGCTTGATTAGTCACCTTTCCCTCCTCCTGGCAAAGAGGTACAGATGGAATGGAGATGCAAAATGCAACATGCATCCTCAGATATGGCCAACACGTTGATGCTGTTACAAAAGAGGGCTTCTATTTGGAAGGGTTAGAGATAGATCTTCCAAAAAAGAGAATGTTAATAAAACATTTTAAATGCACAAAAGAAACAGCAAGCACAGAAGGAGACACACAGATTAATTTTTTACTCTCTTATTAAATTGAACATATATTTCTTTTTTAAATGACATATAATAGAAATTCATGTTTTCTCTAGCAATCCTTTTTCTTGTTCTCTTTGCATATTGAAATGTTTGTGTTTGTTGTAAATGGTCAATAAAAATAAATTTAAAACAGAAAATAAATATTTATTTTTAATAATAATAATAAATAATAAAATAAATTTAAAATAATTTTTTTAAAAAAGAAAAGAGACCATATGAGTCAGAGGAAGGAAACATTTGAATTTTCTGTGCACTCTACAGATTTGTTAGAAAATGGAGTTAACTCTCCTAGAATGTCATTAAGGACAAAGAGCCCCACGTATTACTCTGGAAAGTAAACAAGAAGCCTATGGTTTCCTAAAGGTATTGATTGGAGAACCAGAGAAAGAAAGAGTGAAATAAGCAGTCACAGTCTGCCTGGACAGCTTGATATGACATCAGGAACAGTTTCATACTAATAAGAAAATGGGTTTTAAAGACTCCATCAAATGGAGGTGGCATGTGTATCTGTGTTTCTACTCACCACCCCAATCTCAATCTCTTCCTTAAGACTCTGCCTTTGTTTTCTGTTTCTCCTCCTATGTTTGCCTAACATATTATGCAATATTCCACGTGTATATCGATGATTTGCATGTGTAAGTTCCTGAAGAGCTAGAAGTCACACATTTTTTAAATAATGAATATTCTTTTAAAGATAGTAAGAGAGCTGATAATTTAAAAGGAATTCTGAGATGAATACTTTTATAAGCCAAAAATATATTTTTACAAATTAAAGATTCCCCACACCATTCCATTATGTCAACTTGGTTAATGTGTGTACTTGAGTGTCCAGAGTTCTCTGAAAGCTACACAATCTGCATTTGAACTGTATGTATGTCTGCCATAATGTACTATGATTTATCAGATTAAATTAACTTAAAAGGAAAAAAAAAACTTTCCATAATGAATGAAGAGAGCTTGTCTTTGTTCAAACCACAATTGGACAATTGTGCACCAGAAAAATACACCTAATATTACAAGCAGCCCAGATGAGAAGGGCGATTTTTAAATGCCTTACATAATAATAATGAATCATAGATGTAGGGCTAGAAGGGGCCTTAGAGACCCTTTCATTTTACAGACAAGGGAACTAAGACCCAGAGATATTGAGAAATTTTACCCAAATATTAAGATAATTTACCCAAATGTACCTCAAATTCAGAGTTTTTTCCACTGCAACAAACTATTTGTTACCTGCCCAATGTTGTGCAAGGAGCTGTGGGGAACACAAAAGAAGTTTAAGGCACAGTTCCTACCTTCCCAAAACTTACAAACTGGTTGGAACCATGAAACAATAAAATGCATATGATCAAATATTAAAACATTGTGACAATTTATTAAGTGTAATTAGGAATTAGTAAAAAGTGAACATCAATTTGGGCAAGAGTATTCTGGGAAACCTTCCTGGGTAGAATTTGATCTAAACCAGGGATTCTTAAGCTGGGATCTGTGAACTTGGGTTTGTTTTGGTTTTAAGTAGCTAGTTAGCTAGAAAGACAGATAAAGTTAACGAATCCAATATAATTGGGTTCCTTTGCAACTTCATATGTTTAGAAAAATGATTCTGAGGAGTCTGGAAATCTCATCAGGCTGCCAAAGAGGTCCATGACACAAAAAAGTTTTGGAACCCCATATCTACATGCAGAAGGATGGTGGGGAATCAGAGTAGGGAACTGCCTGTGGGAAGACTCCTTCCCCCAATGCCTGTCTTCAATTCATACAGTCTTCAAGAGTGGCTTGGAGCACTGAGTGGTGAAGGGATGCATCCATCCATGGTCACCCAGTTGGTGTGTGTTATCAGAGGTTGGGCAGGGAAGAACCGAGAAGACACCCCCAGGAAACGATGGAAGAAGTAAAGAATACAAGCCCCTCCCTCTTCCTTAGACAGCTGCCTTCCTGACCCTTTAGCCTGAATTTCTAGCATCTGGAGTAGCACCTACCAGATTCTGGTGTGTTAGAAAAGGGGGAAGCCTCTGCTTGAATGATCCAACTCAAAATGGAACAAAATGTCTCCCTTGCACACACAGTACCCCACCCCAACTTACTTCCCATAGCAGGCAGGCAGGCTGTAGTTCATAGACCTATCTCAGTAAAGGACACTCAAAACCATCATCATCAGATGTCACTCATATAACTTCTACCTCTTTCTCCTCCTTCACCTCTATTTAATGATGAAATGCAGTGGCCTTAATCCTTGCCAAGGCTAACTCCTCTACCTGCCCAAGTAATTCCATTCCATCTCCTCTCCTTTAATAGCCTTCCCCCTCTGTCATCCCCACTGTCATTTATTTTCACTCACTCCTTGTCTACTGGCTTCCTCCCTCCTGCCTAAAAACATGTCCATGTTTCCCCTATCCTAAAAGAATAAAAACCCTGACTTGATCCTTCCATCCCAGCTAATTATCTCCCTTATCTTTTCTGCCTTTTGGGACTAAACTCCTTGAAAAGGTCATCTACAATAGGTACCTCCACTTTCTCTCTTCCCATTCACTTCTTAACCCCTCATGATCTGATCTCACAGTCCCACTGAACTTGCTCTCTCCAAACTTACCAACGATCTCTCTTTACTGACAAATCCAACGGCTTTTTCTCAGTCTTCATTCTCCTCAGCCTCTCTGCAGCCTTTGCCACTTTGGATCTTTCACTCCTCCTTGATACTCTCTTCTCTCTAAGTTTCTCAGGACACCTCTTTCTGCTGGTTCCCCTACTACATATCTCATCATTCCTCAGTCCCCTTTGCTGAATACTCACCCAGACCACTCCCTCTAACTATAGATGGCTGTCAGGATTCTGTCCCGGACTCCTTTCTCTTCTCTCTCTATTTCACTCAGTGATCTCAAGAGTTCTCATGAATTTAATCGTCATCTCTATGCTGACGATTTTCAAAAATTCTATCCTGCTCTAACCTCTCTGTTGACCTCCAATTGCACATCTCCAACTGCTTTTCAAACATCGCAAACTGAATGCAAAGTAGGTATCTTAGCTTTAACATGTCCAAAAAAAAGAACTCAAAATATTTTCCCCTAAACACTCACACTCTTCCCCTCTCTCCCTCCCATTCTCTCTCTCTCTCTCTCTCTCTCTCTCTCTCTCTCTCTCTCTCTCTCTCTCTCTCTCACACACACACACACACACACACACACACACACACACACACACACACTTTCTCTATTACTATCCCAAGGTGTCATTCTCTACTCCTCACTAACATATCCAATCTGTTGTCAAGACCAGCCAATTTTATCTTTGCAACATCTCTCAAATATCCTCCCTTCTCTCCTCTGACACTGTCACTACTCTGGTTCAGACCCTCATCATCTCACTTCTAGCTTATAGCAAGAGTCTGCCTGCCTCATGTCTCTTCCCACTCCAATCCACTCCATTAAGTCACCAAAGTGATTTCCTAAAGCACAGGTTCAACCATGTAACACCGCCCCCATCCAATAAACTCCAGTGTCTCTCTATTGCCTCCAGGATCAAATACAAAATCCTCTGATTTTAAAAGCCTTTCATAACCTAGTCTCCTCCTGCCTTTCCAGTCTTCTTCCACCTTACTCTCTGACATGTCCTCTTCAATCCAGTGACACTGATCTCCTGGCTGTTCCACAAATAAAATACTCCGTCTCTTGGCTCTGGGCATTTTCTCTGGCTCTCCTCCATGCCAGGAATACTCTTCTTCATCTCTGGCTTCCTGGCTTCCTTCAAGTCCCAACTAAAATTCCATCTTCTACCCAAAGTCTTTCTAAACCCGTCATAATTCTACTGTCTTCCTTCTGTTAATTATTTCCTAATTATCCTGTAAATAGCTTTTTTTTTAAATATACATGTGCTTGTAGTCTCCCTCCTTAGACTGTGAGTTCTTGGAAGGCAGGGACTGTCTTTTACCTTTTTTTTTGTATCCTCGGGGTTTAGCATGTGCCTGGAACATAGTAGGCATTTAACAAACATTTTTTGACTAGCAATAACCTGTATTTACACTGCACTTTAAGGTTTGCAAAGTGTTTCACAAATCTCATTTTGTGTTATCCTCATAACACCCTGGAAGGTGAGTGCTAGTATTATTCCTATTTTACAAATGAAAAACTGAGGCAGACAGAAATTCAGGGGTTTGACCAGGCTTACACAGCTAGTCAGTGTCTGAGGCTGCATTTGAACTCCCTTTCTGACTCCATGCCCAGCATTCTAAACCAGAGCTGAGGTACAGCTGCCATGGTTAACTTTGTCAAGAAGGCGTAAGGAGATCTAGAGGAGAAGAAAGGGTCAGATACTAGGCTGATCACAGTCCTTAGACACTAGAAGCCATAGGACAGGTCAGTGAGAAGAGGGGGAAAGAACCAGCCTGAGAACTCCCAGTGCAGACTGAAAACAGGCTGGCCAGATGCCAAGCATCGATTAAACTCATGAAAGTGAGCAGGGCTCTTTGCGGCTGGTCTTGCAGTCCCTAGGACCCAGGACCTCCCATGCACAAAGGCAGTGTTTCTGATTAATACATCCTCTCCAGCCTTCATCAGCAGTTCATTCCTCTAAGAAAGGCAGGAAGAGATGAAAGTCTGAGCTGACAATGACAAGCAAAGCCTCTCTCTGTGTCTGAAGTACATCCTCTGCTACTTTTCCAAACTCATCTGGGAAACCCCCACTTAAACAACAACAACAATGTAGGTATGTTGTAGATGTTCAGTCATATCTGACTCTTTGTGACCCCATTTGGTGTTTACTTGGCAAGGATATAGAAATGGTTTGCCATTCCCTTCTCCAGTTCATTCTACAGATGAGGAAACTAAGGCAAATAGGGTTAAGTGACTTGTCCAGGGTCACACAGCTAGTGTCTAAGACCAGATCTGAACTCAGGTCTTCCTGACTCCAGACTCATGTGCCACCTAGCTAACCCTGCAATACTTTATAAGCACATTGAGGTTTGCAGAATGCTTTAAATACAGCACAGAATATTAGCATTACAAACATCCACCATTTGTGACTGATAGAAAAACTGGACAATTTTTCCTTCTTCCTCTTTACCCCTTCCTCCTTGTTCAGGATTTTTCCTCTTTTCCTCCAACTTATTGAAGGCCATTTGAATGACCTCCATACTACCAGCCATATAGTGCCCAGGATCCTTGCATCCCAAAGCAATCCACAGTTTTGGAAGGGGCTCCTCTCTATCTGTCCTCTGGCCTTTCTATGTAGATCAAGGCTAAGAATAGTGGCTGCCAACTTGGAGCTTCATTTGGAAGATAAAAAAATGTCTTTACTAGTGTTATTCATCCATTCTCCCACCTTCAGAGACCCCGTTTGATACCGAGATAGGGCTAGGGGCTGTCATAAATTGTTCATGGATAAGTAATAATAAAAATAGAGTATATCTATCTATCCAGATATACATATATACAACACATACACCTATGGCATGATGCCCTAGAAAAAGCATAGAAACTAAATGCTGTGTCCGTGGGTTCTGGTCCCAGCTCTGCCACTGGCAATCAGAGTGACTTTGAGTGGATTTGTCATTTCTGTGGATGTCCCTTCCTTCCTCTGCAAACTGGGGATAATACCCCTCTTCCCTCACAGATTGGCTATGAGGGCAATGTATGCTACTATATGAAAGTGCTCTGAAAAAATATAAACAATCATAAGATGTTAGTTCTCATCAGTATGTGGCACACACCCTCCCTCCTCCCCGCATGCTATGGAAAGCTAATTCTAGGTGGCTATGGTGAGGAATCAGGCACCCCCTGTATCTCATTCCTGTTAGGAAATCTCACCTGACCCTGCTACACACTCTCTCTCTCTCTCTCTCTCTCTGTGTGTGTGTGTGTGTAACCCAGTGAGGAAATATAATGTGTCACAGCAATAATTATATTCAGAGTTGGGAGGGACCTCAGAGGCTATTTAGTCTGACCTCCAGTTCATTTCACAGATGAAGAAACTGGGGTCCATCCAGAGTGAAGAAGCAACCAGCTCTAGGTCTATGAATCTATCAACAAGAAGCAGCCTTGTCTAGCAGGAAAGGGGCTGGATTTGGACATGAGAAGATAGGGGGTTCAATTCCTGTCTCTGGAACATACTGTTTGTGACCCTGGGCAAATTATTTGTCTTCTTTGCATCCCTTGTGCCTAAAACAGAAGTTGTGAAAGAACTGCCAATCTGCACCAAAGGAGGAATCTTTCTCAATAGGAGTTCTGTTCACTGATGAGATGACAGAGAAAGAGACAGAGACAGACAGAGACAGTGATAGAGAGAGATATGTGTGTATATGTATGTATATATGAATGTTATAAATATTAAAATACACAAATTATATAATATCAATTTCTAATATGTTTATAATTTATGTGTAATATAGAATTAATTTTATATAATTAATCATTAATATATGGTTATTTTATATGATTAACATAAATAATTTGTATTTGCTTTTTGCAATGCAAAATTCTTTAGTTCATGGGAATGTAAAGTGTTGTATTAACATCATTTAGGCTGGAGGGGGAGAAAAGATCCCCAAGTGCCTTCATCTGGAAAAGGGATAAAAATAACTTGCTTGCCTGAAGGGAGAAGGCTAAATCAGATGATCTCTTGAAGTTCCTTCCAGCTCTAAAAGAGACATGGTTCTGTGATTCCCTTTGGTTCTTAAGCCAGGCAAGTCAAGCGAGTTAAAGGACCCAAAAAGTGAATTACTGAGCCCTGTCAATGAATGGCAAGCTTATCGCTGGGGAGACAGATTCCCTGGCCTGTCCCGTTCCCGTTTTAAATCCCAAGCATGAGGGCTTTTAAAGCCACTGATCTCAGGCAACATGTATGTATTATACATAACCCTGGCTTGTCCACAGCGCCACTGTGCAGCAGCAGGCTGCATTCATAATTCAGGTGACAGGCAGGGTGTGATAAGCTGGCTGTTTCCAAGCCAGTCCAAGGAAGAGCTGAATACCGCAGAGGCCTCACAGACGAACAAATGGAGAAGCCGGTGGTCAAGCCGAAACATCAGAGAACTCTGCATGAGAATATCCTACATTTCACGAGGAAATTATTTTTTTAAAAAGCTTTCCCACTGACAGTTTCTTCACAGAGAGACAACTGTTCCTTTGAAAGGTCCCTATTTCCCAAACACAGATAAGAGGCTTAGCCCTGCTTAGAGGGGGACTTCACATGTTCACTTCTATACATTAATCTCCCCAAAGCCCAAGGCTCAAGGGGGAGTGGAGTCCAGTGTCAGGACCTCTGGCAGGAGGTGACCTGAAGATTCTGGGCCATGGGGACTTTCAAAGGGAGAGGACCATGTCTGACCTTGAGCGTGACTGAATCTGCCCATTCTTGTTCTCTCCCTGCCCCCTCCGTATAAGCTGCACTTTTTTGTTAGACTTGTGCTCAGATCCTGAATCTAGACATTTATTAACTCTGTGATGCTGGGAAAGTCACTTCATCAGCTGATTCTCAGTTTCCTCTTTTGTAAAGTGAGAATAATCATATTTTGATACTGTTGCCCTCAGAGAGTTCTTATGGAGAAAGTGGTTCATAAACTGAAAAATACCACATAAATGTATATGCCATTGTTGTTAACACCTTTCACATGAAGTGAAAAGATGGCAATAAAAGTGTAGACTTAATTCAGACCTCATCTCTGGGCTCAAAGGCATTGCTATGTGGCATGGAAGACACTGGCATCAAGGATTCTGGCTTGCAAACAATCTGATTGACCTTAGAGTTGGAATGGAAAGTCATTGCCAGCCAATTGGGAACCCAGGCCTGAAGCTCCCTCGATTCCTTCCAATAGGAGAAAATTTAAAACAAAATCCCAACTCTTCATGGTTTCTCCACACAGAAGATCTCAACCCAGGAGGCTAGACAAAGCCTCACCATACCAGTACTTTTTAAAAAATAATTATTTACCCCCAATTACACATTAAAACAATTTAACATGTTTTTGAAGTTTTGATTCTATCCTTCCTTCTCTCCCCTTCTCCCTCCATGAAACAATAAGCAATCTGATATAGGCAATATACAACACTAGTATTTTTAAAATAAGTCCCTGTGAGGGGACTTAGGGACAGATGCCTTCAGAAGGATTCCCTCTTCAGCCTGATGATTTTAGGAACTCCTTGGGTCCTTTAGGATTCTGTTAATACTGACCATGTTAAACCACAGAGCCAGATGTGTGAGCTTTAGCTGAACACCTGAATTCTTCCCCCCGCCCTGGGCTTACCCACCATCAACACAGCAAACGGAGTTCTGCATCTGGAGTCAGGGAAGACCAAATTTCAAATCCAGCCTCAGACACTGACAAGCTGCATGACCCTGGGCAAGTCACTTAATCTCTGTTTGCCTCAGTTTTCTTGTCCATAAAGGGAGGGTTAATAATTCCTCCCTCACAGTATTACTATGAGGATCAAATGAGATAACATTGGCAAAGGGCTTAGCACAGTGCCTGGCACACAGTAGACTATATAAATGTTAGTTATTCTCGATTCTTACTTCTGCCCCTGGGCTCTGAATGGCCAGAGCACATTCAGCAAGTGGAGGCATTTCCCTGGGTGGAGTATGAATATGTACTTGAGTGGGATCCTACCCCTAAGCATTTATCACAGAGTCAGGTTTTAAGGTGGAAGGGACTTTGAGGTCATCTAGTTCAGCACCCCCTGATTTACTGAGATGTAGAGAGGTTAGGGCAGGTAGGGGGCACAGTGGATAGAGCGCCAGGCCTGGAGTTAGAAAGATCTGAGTTCAAATTCAGCCTCAGATGCTTACTAATAGATCCCTTAGCCCTGTTGGCCTCAGTTTTCCCATGTGAAAAATGAGCTGGAGAAGGAAATGGCAAACCACTCCAGTGTCTTTGCCAAGAAAACCCCAAATGGGGCCATGGAGAGTTGAACACAACTGAAACAACTAAACAATAACAGAGAGGTTAAGTGATTTTCTTACAGTCACACAGGTTGTAAGTGGCAGATCTAGGATTTAAATCAATATCTTCCATTTCCAAATCCAGTGTTTGTTCTACACTATCGTGCTGCCTGACTCCCATTCGTGCTGTGTGACCATGGACTAACCATCTCCCTAAGTCTTTCTTCATCTGTAAAAATGGAGATAATGTTACTCCTACCTTGTCTGGTTGTTATAAGGAAAGGACTTTGTAAGACTTGAGGTGCTCTGTACATTTCCAGCCTGACTCCAAAGTCCATCCTTTCAATTCTAAGAAAAAACTTATTTCTCTTTCTTCCCTTGCCTTCTCACCTTCCCTCTACCTCTAGCAAGGGCAGCCCAGAACCCATCTGGACCACTTCACAGTTCACTGGACTTATATGAGATGGGAGTCACTAACTATGCCTTCTGGTGAGAGGAAGGATCACTAAGCCTTGTCATCTGCTCTTCCACCATCTCCGAAGGTTTTCCTGGCCTTGCCATCTGCCCTATCTCTATGTCCTACATTCCCCTGACATTGTTATCTGACCTACTGACTTAACCTAAGGCCCCTGACCCTTGCTTACCATCTGCCCTTCCACAAGCCCCTTGGGGTTTCTGGGCCCTTCTTTCTGCCCTAAAACTCAATTTGATTTTTTGTATTCTCTCAATTAAGAGTGTGAGCTCCTGGAAAGCAGTAACTAACACACTTTTTCTACTTTATCCCCAGCCCTTAACACAATGTTTGGCCCATAGCAAATGCTTAATAAATTATTTTTCATTTATTTCATTTAATCATTTATCTCATTTCATTTATTCATTTATCTCTTCACAAACACCCAAACCCCAATTCAGCCCATGCCACCTTAACTCTACCCAACCAGCCGTTTGATGTTCACAACACTTGACTCAACTCCCTTTGAATTGAACATCCAGGCTCTATCAATCCATGGCTGGAGTCCCTCAGGTCTATTTCATTCACTCTTTTCTCTTCTCAACTTTCTCAATGAGACTTAGCTCCAGATTCTCATCTCTGAGACTCATCTGAGTCCTTCCCGGTTTCTTTTCCACTGTTACTAGAGGACAACGGTAAATCTGCAACTCAGTGACCTTTCACTTCCTCTCTTTCCAGGCAGATTTAATGACACTGATTTAGGGAGAGTGGCTCTTTTTTCTTCCTTTCTTTTTTTCCTATAACATTGATTAAAATGAACTTAGGGAGTGAAGTATAGAAAAATATCCCATTAGCATCAAGCTGGCCTTGGTTTGGGTTGGGTTCCTTTGCCACCAGATCTCAGAGCAAACAATTTTTCTAGAACTAAGTTTATTGGTAGTTTTTTCCTATTTGAACTTGAGTATCTTGCTTCTGATCATTCCTCATCCTGAAGATAGAAAGCAATCTCAGTAAGTACTTAGCTGAATAGCTTCTCATCCACACCCTCTGCAGTGCTCTGGAAGACTGAGAGTACTTCACAGAGGTAGAAACCATTTCCTAAGACTGCCTCACAGCAAGATCAAGACCATCTGTGCAAATAACAATTTTGTTTTCTTTGATAAGAGGTTCCTCACTTCTAGCCTGATCCCACTTTCTTTCTTTGGGACCATCTGGACTTGGATACAGCCTCTGACTCTCACATAGAAAAGCTCTGATTCTGGAAGGACAATACCTCTGTGATGGAGAAAGCTTGTGGTTCAACTTACCAAGCGATTAAGAGAAGATTATGATTATGTTGAGATGGGGAAAGGGTAAAAGCTATGCTATATAGCCCTGAACTTTTAGGATGTTCATTTATATTAGAGAGAGTCAGAGAGAGAGAGACAGAGAGAGAGAGAGACACAGAGAGAGAGAGGTGGAGTTTGAGTTCAAGAAAAGCAACACGATATAGTGGATAGACAAAATGGCCTAGGAATCAGGAAGAACTGGGCTTAGGTCCTGCTTGTGACACATGCTGGTTTAATGTCCCCAGGTAAGTCCCTTAACCTTTTAATGGCCAAGCAAGTCACTAAGACTATATAGTTTCAGACCTCAAGTTGACCTACCTTTGTTCTCTAGGTCCACATTTTGGGTCCAATATTTCAGCAAGTGAGTGTGTGTGAGAGACAGACAGACAGACAGAGACAAAGCAGCAGGCTGGGAGGGAGAGAAAGTAAAGAAAGTCAAAAAGACCTAGGTTTAAATCCTGATGGAGGCACATACTAGCTGTGTGAACCTCATCAGCTCATTTAACATCTCTCAGTCTTAGGAAACTTCTTAGAACTTAGCCACTGAGTCATATGGATTGAGATCTGTAGTAGTGAAGGGAGTTCTCACACCAGTTCTTCATGCTGACAGAAGCATAGATCTTTTAATATTTGCATATATGCCTCTCTCCCTCTGCCATTTCTAGCAGACAAATGAGGAGGCCAAGGCCCAGAGAACCATGGCCTGCATAGTTTGTTACTGACAGAAATGGGATCAGACCTCCTTTTATTTCCTACCACATGGACTGGTGATACCTTTTTAGCACTCTTATTCCAAATGATTTTGAGGGAGTTTGGGTTGGTCCAAACCCTGGGACCTGGGATCACAACCCCACTGAGAGATACCTCTAGATCAAACCAGGTCCTTCTAGAACACTCCAGAACAACTATGTACTTAGGGCATACAGTCCACTTGTGACCTCTGCCCTGCCCATGTGCCCTCTGCAATAGGCTTTCAATTCTTCCTTCAGGGTCAGTTGGGGGCCATGCCAGCACAACATATATAGGGCAATGCCAGGAAGGGACAAGATGCTGACAAGGGGTCAGAGCCTATTCCCTGTTCTCCCAGCATGACCCTGAGAAGGGAAAGGATATAAACACCATCAAATGACCTGGGCTCTAGTCTCAACTCCACAGACACCTCCATGTTGTGTGACTGTACCTGAATCATAGCTCTTTCATTAATACAGTGAGTATAATCATACTTAAATGGATACATCATGGGGTTGTGGTGAGAAAAGCATTTTTTAATTGTATTGTGCAATAAAAGTGTAAGTTATTGTTACTAGGAATAATTTTTTTAATTGAAGAAAGCCTCTCTGCCCAAATTATAGCTCTCTTTATATATTTGATATGTGAGTTGGCTATAGCTCATTTGGGTGTAGTCACTTATCCACTGAACACTATATAGTTCATGATACTGTGCCTGTCATTTCCATCCTCATTCAGACAAACCAATATCCATCAATTTGACAAAGATGATAAAAAAAATAGAAATACCCAGTGTTGGAAGATCTGAGGGAAAAGAGGTTGTTATAGTTATTAGTGAAACTGAATATTTGGAATTGTGTGAGGAAAAAGTGCTAAACTGCTGGTTTTTGACTCAGCAATACCATTCATTCAGGGAGATCAATGACAGGAAGAAGGATCCATATAGGTCGAAATTATCATTAAAGTACTTTTTTGAGGTTGTTTGTCCTTTGTTTCAAAGAGGGCCAATGATATCATGAAGTAATAGCTTGACTTATGTATGAACTGGAATTATGTGGGGCAGAATTACACAAAGTCATCAGCTTTATTCCCTCTTCCAGAGTCCTCAAAGTTCAGTGGCAAGACAAAAGTCAAGATGACTGGTAATGAATGGTACAGGACACAGTGGATGGCCTTGTGTAAAGGTCACCCCTTGTTTGAGTTATTCAAGTGCTTTTGAGTCTTGCCTTTGATTGTATCAAGTTTTTGTTGGAAATAACATACGTTGTCCCTTAGTAGGACTAAAGGAGTTTGGAGATCTTCCCTGCCCCTACTAGGCCTGTTGAGGTCGGGGTTTTGCCCACTGTTAGGGTTTCGTGATGTATTCTGGTGGAACCATCTCAAAGAATTCAGACATCTCTAATCGAAGTATAAGCATTTATTGAGATTGATGCCTGTCATGAAGCAGGCTAAGTTCCAAGAGGAACCAGAAACTTCAGAGAGAATAAGACGGGTTTTTATAGGATAAAGACACTGATTATACAATCAAGATTTATATAGAATATAGGAATATGATTAATATTAAAGAGGCAGGAAGAGTTTGTTAAGGGATTAGGTAATGGAGGAGGGATATCATCTATGGTTAGGTGATTAAACATTCTGGTCATACTGCCCTCTAATTGGCTAGCTATTGTGGTTCTGCCAGGTCAAAATAGATAGTTAGGTATTGTGGTCCTGTCTTAGGTTAGATGGATGATGTGTTGAATACAGTAACACACCTGTTTCTGTGGGAATGGGTCTGGGGGCAGTGACTAGGTAGAGGCAGTGGCTGGGATCCCATCACATGGACACATCTGCTGTTCTGTGAGAACTATTATTTCATGGACGCATCTGTTGTTCTAGTGAGCAGTGAGGCATATACAAAGAAGTTAAGACATGGTGGGGAAAGGCTAGTTAGGTACAGTAGACCTGCTGTTCAGTAGGGACAGGCCTATAATGAAGTTAGAATATTGGGGCAGAGGACAGCTTTATTAGGATTCCATCAGGCCTAATGCTATCACATAGAGCCCACAGTAGGAGGAGCTTGCCAAAAGAACAGAAGAGGAAGGGTGGAACAGGAAGGAGCAAAGCAGATAAAAGCTCAAGCATGAGCTGGGACCAAGCAGAGCTAAGAGAGAAAATGTTTGTGATGTCAGCACTCTGTTGATACATGTTGATTTTTCAGACAGAAAGTAAATTGAGATGATAGTGTTGGCAATGTGTGTGAACATTGTTATAGCCCTATTGAGCTTTGTTTTCCTAGAAACAGAAACTGGGAAGAACTTGGGGTGGAGCAGTCCCATGAGCTTCAATATGGAACAGGAGCAGAGAGCTGCCTACCTTTGAATCCAGGCAACAGCTGGGTGAATCCAGGCAACAGCTGGGTGAATCCAGGCAAGAGCTAGGAGCATAGAAGAGGAGCTGTGGGGTTTGGAAGCCAGCCTTGAGTCAAAATAAAAGACAATTTTACTTGAATACTCAGTTGTGACTGATGATATTGTAACTTACTATGACCTAGTGGTGGATGGCCTTTGTACTTTCCACTACCCCTTAAGGATGATTAGAAGCCAGTCTCCAATCAAGATGAAAGAAGACTTTAGATGGGTACTTTATATTGAGGGGATTGATTGTGACTTGCTGAATGATATGTTTTGTTTAAGACTATGTAGCCACCTTAGTAATAAGTTGTTATGTTATATTGTTGTAAATGCTGTGCTTTAGTTTCTTGAATGTTTGGTTTAGTTTATTGCTGAATAAATAGAGAGTTCACTATACTATGTGATTAGATCCTCAAAGTTATTCACAGCAGCAGTCCTCAGGATAGCTGCTTGTGACTGGCTTTATACCTTGGCTTCTTATATGTCTGACCCAGCTCTAAAGCTCCACAGCTCCCACAGCACCTCTGTGGCTGTTGGAATAGTTCTCAGCCACTCATTCTGCCAGGGGAAGTCTTCACACGCTTGGAGTAGATATCCCCCTAACAAGTGTAAGACCTGTTGGTTACCCTCAACCTGGTCTAGCCCATCTGACAAGACAGTTTTACTAGGGTGTTGTCACTGTGTATGCAACAGCTTCTTGATGCCAATAGTGATAGTTGAGTGGCAGGTAGACACCAAAGGTGAATGAGCCACCCTGAAAAGAACTCGGCAAGCTCTCACACCAGTGGTTCTAGCTCCCCTTAAACACCAATGAACCCTGGTACTGTACTTTTTTGGGATAGGAAACAACTGGAAACAAAGTAAGTACTCATCATTTGGCAGAAAGGCTAAACAAGTTATCACATATGAAAGTATCGTATCATAAAGGAAAGAGACAAGTAATTTTTTCTTTTGCTTTTTGGAGGGGGGAGGGCAGGGCAATTGGGGTTAAGTGATCTGTCCAAGGTCACACTGCTAATACACGTCAAGTGTCTGAGGCCGTATTTGAACTCAGGTCCTCCTGACTCCAGGGCCAGTGCTTTATTCACTAGGCCACTTAGACGCCCCAAGACAAGTATTTTTTAAGCTACCTTTTATGTGCCTGTCATTGTGCTAAGCACTTTACAAATATTGTCCCATTTGATCCTCCTAATAACCCTGGGATATATGTGCCATTGCCCCCATTTCACAATTGAGGAGAATGAGACAAACAGAAGTTAAGTCACTTATCTAACAACTAGTCAAACAATTAGCATGTCTGAGACTGGATTTGAATTCATGCCTTCCTAGCCCCAGGCTCAGAGCTCTATCCATATGTAAGAAATGTGAAGATAAAAATGACAAGATTTGGAAACAGATAGGGTGAGAGAGAGTAAGGAGTCAAGACTGATACCAAGATTGCAAATCTGTGTGATTAGGAAGATGGCACTACTATCAACAGTAACAGGGAAGTTCACAAGAGGGGTGGATTTGGGAGGAAAGATAATGACTTCTGTTTTGAACATGTTAACTTTGAGAGCCCTATATAGGACAGTCCATTTGAAAAGTCTAAGAGGAAGTTCATAATGCAAGACTATAGCTGAGGAGAGAGACTGGGCTAGAAATATAGCTCTGTACAGAGGTCATTAAACATGTAGGAGCTGAAGAGGTCATCAAGTGAGCAAAAGGAAATCATGCTCTCTGTAGGAAAAAAAAAGGACCTAGCTCAGCTAGGGATCCATACTTAGAAGATAATTTGAAAAATGATCCAGAAAAGGGGAAAAGGAAGCAGAAGTCAGAGATGTATGAGGAAAGCTAAGAGAAAGCAACGTCATGAAAACCCAGAGAGAAGAGAACATCTAGAAGGAGTGGTCAGTCAATAAGGACGACTACTGAGAAAAGCCCATTGCATCTGAAAATTAAGAGATCGTTGGTGACTTTGGATAGAGCGGTTTTAATTAAGTGACTGGGTCAGAAGCCAGATTGCAATGGAATTAGAAGAGAGGAGGAGGAGCCAGGAAGGGGACATAATTTCCCTAAGGAATTTGAGGAAGAGAAGAGAGATACAGGAACACTTCATTGTCATGGCTTAATATAATTTTAAGTTTTCCAAAGGCTAAACGATATCATTTAATCACATCATCAATACTATTCACAGTAGCATTTAAAACTTGTTTTAGAGTTCCAGAGGAAATCTCACCTTTACTTCTGTGGTTATGGGTTAATAGGTTACTAACGCTTCCCACTGCTTTGGGAATAGGAAAGCATCTCAGGTTACTACTGTAGTATAGTATTTTTACCGTATAGTATTTCTACTTCCCGTTTCTCTGTGCTAAAATAATGCACAACTGAGGGAGGAATTACATTCTCCCTTCCCAACCTCAAAAAAGCTCAGGTTCAGGTTTCAAAGAGAATTTTTAAGTCAGTTCTTGCCTGGGACACAGAAAAACATCAGGAATATTGCTGCAGGATCTAGGGAGGGCCCTGAAGGAGGAACAAGATAACACTGTCTCCCAAGTTCTCCCACTCATATTACAAACATCAGATTCATCCCAGGCTTAACCTTGGGCATCATTCAGAACAGAAGCTCCCACAACCCCCCTATTATTGAGTAGACACCTGGAGACAACATGGCCATGGAAATCATGTTCTGCTCTGACATCCCATAAATCCACAGCAAAAGCTGCAAGTAGAAAATGAAGACTCTGCATAAACCCAGGCAACTACAAGAGAGAAAGACCCTTTGTTTCACAGCAAAGAATAATGCTTATAAACATACGTATTTTACATAAATATGTGTGTGCGCACATATTTAGGTTGGAGGGAGGAAGGTATCAGCAGATATGCAGATTTAATTGTTCGGTCTGCTATACCTGAGAATCTTCTTAGAGCTTTGGGTACTTCTGTAAAAAAGGAAGAAAATGTCAAGTTTCAAAAAGGTTTTGAAGATAATTTGTAAGTTCCTAAGTGGACCCAGAAAATATTAGGCCCCATTGTCAAAAAATAAAAATAAAAGCAAGGTGGGCTGTCAGTTTTCTGAAGCAAAGTTTCCATTATGTTTATGTCTCTTATTTCCTATTCTCTTTCATCCTAATTGCTGTTTCCAGCCTTTGAGAAAGAAGATTCAGGGGCTCTGAAAGGAACTCCAACAGAGCCTAAGGTCTTTCCTGCAGAGTATGCACTTTGGGGGCTGATCTTTCCCCAATCAATTTCAGGAGAAGGCACAATTCAGCATCCAGAAAGACAGAGATGCTGAAAACTTTTGAGCAGAAAATTGATATAGCCTAGTCATTTTGTTGGATTGTTTTGCTTTTGTTTGGTGGGTTTTTGTTCTGTTTTGGTTTGGGTTTTTTTTTTTGGTAGAGAAGCCTGGATCCTTATTCCTAAGTGGTGTCTCCTGCTTTTCTCATTGGGTTACTCCTCAGTCTTAATTGTCTCGACTGGCCCATCACCAGTCATCTCGACCTATTTCTTGTCCCTGGACTCCAATCACTATGGAGGAGAAAGTGAGGTTGATGAGTTTACACAGCCCTACCTCACTCAAATCCAATTCTTTTGTAAGTCAAAATGATGTCATTAGTGCTCTCTGAGAACAAAAAACAAACAACAGCAACAAGTCTGATATACAAGGGAAAAGAGTCTGGATCTGGAATTAGAAAGCCTGGGTCTGAATAACAGTTCTGCTACTTTCTCCTTGTATTTCCTCACCTGCAAAGTGAGGGGGTGGGTTAGATGACCTCTACAGTTTCTACTAGTTCTACTGATCTATGCTTCTAAGAGAAGGGAGGCACTAGCCCAGCCCAGCCCCAGTTGTTTTGGAAATTAATCAAAGATGAAGGATTTGTAACTTCAGTTAAGACATATGGCACTGAGAATACAATGTTGTTGATGACATGGCTTTTGAACTTCTGCAGAGAGTGGACATTCTTAACATATGTATATTATTTTATTTTGATATGTTCTGCTTCTTACCTAATAATTGTTTCAGTAACACGGAAGAATTGGATTGAATGGATTCTTAGGGAAGAACCAAGATTTCTTTTTTCAACATTTTTGTTTTGTTTTTAAGGCAAATCAAACAATCATTGCTGATGGGACTGTCTGCAACATCCCAGCACTGGATATTGCACTTTAGGGGATACGAAGTATAGTCCCTGACCTCCATGCACTTATAATCTAATTGGGGAGAAATAACCAACAGAAATAAAACAAATTATAATTTACAGCTAAACTCTGTGGTGCTGATTTAAAATATAATGGAAAGTCAGAGAATGGAAAAGTTGTGGGATGGTCATGGGAGGTTTCATGGAGAAGTTGGGGCTTGAACTGAGATTTACAGAACTGGTAAATTTGGGTAATTTAAAGGGAGAATGGAGAGTACTTCAGAGTAAGTGAAGATAGACAGGAAGGAGCTAGTCCGGTATATATTTATATTGGAGAACCTGCCTGACTGGAGTTCACATTAAAGAACAATGGGAAATGACTGGTGAGGTCAAGTGGGACCAGTTTATGGAGGGGCTTTAAAATGAGACAGGTGAGTATGAATTTAATGTAATAGTCAATAGGGGACCACTGTACATTCTTAAGCAAGAATGTGTCTGATATGATGAAAAAAATAACAGGAGAATTAGCCTGGCATTTTTATATAAGATCATTAGGGAATGGGTAGAAATCCTAGAGGCAGGGTGATCATCAATGAGGCTTGCACAATGAATAGAATGCTAGCCTTAGAGGCAGAAAACTTGAGTTTAACTCCACCCTCAAATGCTTATTAACTGTGGTCAACTGTAAAATGGGGATTTTACAGCACTTACTTTGCAGGGTTATTGTGAGGATCAAATGAGATAATATTTGTAAAAAGCTCTCAGCACAGTGTCCAGCACGTGATAGGCTCTACATACACGCTTATTCCCTTCCCTTCCCCCACTTCATGCACACTACGAGCAGCAGCAACTTAGAGCCCTGGTCATTGGTCAGTACTTGGAGAAAAATATCTCTGGGAGGAATGGGCAATACTCATAGCAAGGCAACTGTTGTGTCTATACTTCCTATATACAAAGAGTGCATTGTCTATGTATTATCTATTGTAACAGGTCTACAGTTGTAGTAGTGGGGTTAATTTGGCAAAATAAAAACAATTTCAACATGGCAAATCCTCTACTTAGACATCTTGATCTCTATGCTATTCAATATGTCACTAAAATTACTTCAGTATCTACTTTATCCACCTCTTGAAGCCCTGATGATCCAACTTTTTTTCTAGAAGGTTAATTACTGAGGTGTCAATCTAATTCTTATCAAATATATAGGAAGACTCAATTGATAAACAAGTATTGCATAAATACCTACCATATACTCAACACTGAGCTAGTCACTAAAAGAGGATAGAAGAAAAGACATGGTCCTTACCCTCTAGAAGTTTATAGTCTGGTTGGAAAGATACAGCATGAATATATAATATAATCAGAAAATAACTGAAGTTAGTATATTAATTTAGCACCTAGGGAAACCCTTAACTCATAGAGTACATCCTCAAGACAAGACTACCCAAGGTTCAAAGTACTTTGTGGTTCCACATCCACTCAAAAACACAACTCACAAGCCCCCATTGGTGTGCTTATGTTTCCTAGTCAACAAAAAGATATAATTAGTTCAAAGCAAAAAGTATTTAATGAAATAAAATAGCAAGAAAAATAACAATAAAATGTATTCTCAAAAAACCTAGAGTGCATTTTCCTGCAGAAATGCACATGCCATAATGAAGAGACTAGACACATACAAGGAATTCAAGTGACCAGACAGATGGAGTGTTACACACATAGACTTTTTATTTGGTATAAATTTATTAAGGACCTACTATATGCCAGGTCTTGTGCAAGGGCTAGAAATACAAGGACAATTACAAAATAGTCCCTGACCTCAAAAACTTTATACTTTGTGGGGGTAACATATAATCAGATAAATATATACAAAAATAATTTTGGGAAATGCAGGGAATGAAGAACACTAAAAATTATGGAGCTCCTGAATACCTACTACATAGTAGGGGCTTAATAAGTGTTTATTTCCTTCTTTGCTATAACATAAAATGTTTCTCTGTCACCCTGTGCTTTGGTTGGCTGGATTTGGCTTTTCCTTCCCCAAAAGGAGATTTTTTTACCAACCTCTTTGGAACACAGAGCAGTTCTACCTGCCTAAATTATCTTTTTGAACTGAATTTCCCTACTACCAAAAGCTATGTCTCAAAAACCCCCTATTCTGGTTTAGGGTCAGAAAAAAATCTGTATAATTCATTGCTTAATTTTCATTTGGAGATTTCACACCCCAAAACTAATTTCAGGGAAACTCTGTCATAGAAATTCCCACAGAACTATATGGCTCTGATCCTTTGAAATATTTGAGGGAACCCAACATGCTTTGAACTTGCAATGCAAGTGAATCTAAACAAGCATAAAAACTAGCCCAGGAGGTGAGGTTAGTGTCTATCTCATGCCTAGGCACATTCTTGGTCTTTCATAAGTATAGGTGTCCAACAAGGAACTTTCCTTACATCTTTCAACAAATACTTAAATTATATGGTACAGAGTAAAAGCCATAGGTGGACAGAAAAGAGAAATCCTTATAGGCTAGGGTAGTCAAAGAGGAGATGAGAGCTGATGGGAACCTTGAGGGATGAGTAGAATTTGGATAAATGGACAGAAACAAAGTCAATAGTGAGTCAACAAGCATTTATGAAGTATCTACTACATGCTATGTGGGAGGCACTGTGCCAAGCACTGGATAGACATACATAAAAAAAAAAAATCAAAAAACTGTCCTGCCTTTAAGAAACTCAGAATCTAAAAGAAAGTTATATTTGAAAGGATGAGAGTCACTGTGGTACAGCAGACAAAGAGCTACCTCTTTGGACGTGGGTTCAAATTCTGCTTCTGTCTACCTGTGTGACTTTGGGCAGCTATTTCTCTTCTTCCTAATCCCCTGTTTCCTCATCTATAAATGAGAGGCTTGGATGAGACACCCTATGAGGTCCCTTCCAGCTCTAAATCTCTAATGTTATGGTCCTTGGGGGTCAACTCATACTGATGACTAAGCAAAATACAAGGAAAAGAAAAATCTCTACTATGAGGGAGATAGAGAGTGAGGGTCCAAATCTATAGCCAAATAAACTTAATACAAAAGAGCAGGCAGGGTTGGTGCCAGGGTTTGGTCAGGATGCTAAAATTCAATTTGCTAAGGGAGGTGGGAGATGGGGCAAAGTATAACCCCAGTCCCAAAGTCCATTGGTCTACAATTCTGTCCTCATTGGTGGAGAACCACGAATGCCCTGCACCAAGTGAGGGGAGGAGCAAAGTTGTGAGTGCAAGAAAGACAATCTTCTTCAAGTTGTTGAGTCTCTTTGGGCCCTCTGGCTTCCAACTTTGAAATAATATGGCCAATGCCATCAGGTTGCTGAAGGAAAATACTCTGGAAAGAAGCTGATATGGGAGAAGCAGACATTCCCCATGGGGCCCTATACACCGCTTGCTACACTGGAGATTTTAGGGAACTTCTTTTTGGTATATATCTAGGGCTCTCTCTAGTTGAGCTGTTACCTTGCCCTCAATGGGAGAACTCCTTCACTCTCTACTGTCTGGTATATATTCTCAGGTTTTCTCTGACTTCTATTTCCCTACCAATTTGGACAGATGGGTATCTTGGCTAAGTTCGATGGTATGGGTATTTGGTGGGAGAGGGGTCAAACCTTGGATATAAAGCAGAGGGGTGTCCTGTTCCCTAATGATGAATAATGATCAGAAGTTAGATTGACCCTGAAATCATATCCCCTGACAAATGAAATTTAAAAGAGAAAACAAATGTAATTCTAATCTGGTACCCTCTCTCAGGGGAGAGCAGGATGGCAGCTTCTGGCCTCATTTTCCTGCCCCCCTCCTAGAAGGAATTTAAATCTCCTTTGGAGAAAGGTACAGGGAGAAGAGTCTAGAGAGAGAGAGATGCCCACTCTGCTTCCCTTCAAATCACACAATGACGTCCCAGTGCTACATGTGGAGGACAGCCTTCATGTGTGGACTCTTCACTACACAAAGAAAATCAATGGGCACAGAAGGACCTTCAGGCCCCAAAGGCAGCATGAGATCAAAGAGGAAAGGCAAGGGTCATTAGAGAAGCCGGCTTTGCATGATTCAACCCAAAATTTCAGTCTTTTCTATCATCTGCTTTTGTTCCCCCTTTTTCTCCTTTCACTAACGTGCCAGTGACACTATACCCTCTCTTGACTCAGCCATGCCAATATGCCATGGGCCAAGGTGAGAGGTGGGAAGAAGAGTTCAAGAGACAAGAACATGCCCAGCAGGGAAGGCAGACCTGACTAGATGAGTGCCAAAGATCAGACTGGGCTCATTTATAAAGATACTTGAATGCTGCCCCTGAGCCATGTGCTTGAACCATGTCTCCAGGTCACCATAAGCATTCTCAGCAAGAAGCATTTGCCAAACCTTTTCTTATAGTACTGTGCATACTACAAAAAAAAAGTTATATAGATGGAATCCCTGTCATCCAGGAGTTTATAAACCCACGACTCTACTACAAAGAAAAATAAGTGTCAAATTAAGCCAATTCAACCCTCTCTAATTCTGATACAGCTCCAAATGCCTTATTTAGCCCCATGTAACTATGAATCTAAAGTTCATGGTATGTCTCTGCTCATGCTGAACACTCAAAATTGTAACTGCAGGTAGAATACAATTTTTTAAAGTTTTAACTCAGTATAGAATTTGGTTTAGAAGTCATTTGATAATGTTTACCCCCTCCCCCCCAAAAAATGTGCTTAATTCCACATAGCCATTCAGAAAGGACCTTCTTAATTAAACAAAGAAGACAGAATATTATATACATTATCAGATTCAAAACCATATAAGTTGGTTTTGCTTAACTGTTTTTCTTTGTTACATAACAGTATTCGATTCTGGATATTTGATTCAATAAGGATACATATCCAGGAATTACGATGATATAAAAACAAAAGGCATCAATATTTTTTTGTAATAAGATCTTCTCTACCTCCTTTTCCACAGCTATTTTCACTAAGCATCTGAGAAGAGCAACATTCAGCATTTTCATAACTAGGAAAAAAGGATAGACTTACATGTTTCCCCACTCACCAATAACTCAGATCCAGCTCATAAGGTTTTTGTTTTGTTTTGTTTTGTTTCCCGTCTCCCTGGATTTCCAGTAATCATTCATTTGCTGTTGGTCAGAGTTTGTGCATGTAAGGTCTCTGCACTGGTGTATGATTTTTTTAGACATCAAGGAGAAGGATGAAAACTGAATAGTAATGGAAGCAGTCATGAAACTTCTAATTACAAAGTTGCCACAGTAAGCACTATAATGAAAGGCTTATTTAAATCAAAGATTTGTTGACTTTCCTTTAAGATAAAAATGTATTCTATCGCTTGTTTCCCCACAAATGGATTAAGAAGGCATCTCTGTGCAATAGTGGGTCTTCTGTGTTTCTCTGGCACCAGTGCTAGGCTACTGTGACTCCCACTTAATTTAGGAACCTACATAGGAACCTCAATCTGGCCCTGTCTCACTGAGGGCTACCACCATTCATTAATTCAGTCTCAATATCTTGAAGGGAATGCACAGGTCAATCAATCTATAAGGACTTAATGAGCATTTACTATGCACCAACCATGCCAAGCACTAGAGATACAAAAAAATATTTTTAAAAAATCCCTTCTCTCAAGGAGCTCATGATCCATTGGAAGAGACAACACACCAACAACTATAGACGAACAAGATAGAGGTAGGATAAAGTAGAGAAAACCTACAGCAGGGAAGCATCAGCCTTAAGGTGGATAATGAAAGGTATCCTATATAAGGTGGGATTTTAGGGGGTCTTGCAGGAAGTGAGGAGACAGAGATGAGGATGGTGAGAATTCCAGGAATGGAAGACAGCTAGTGAAAATGCCTCGGGTTGGAAGATGGAATGTCTTATTCAAGGAGCAACAAGGAGGGCAGTATCACTGGATTGAAATATACATAGAAGGGAGTATAAGAAAACTTGAGGGGATGAGGCTATGAAGAGCTTTGGATACCAAACAGAGGACTTTGTGTTTTATTCTGGAGGTGATATGGGAACCACTGGAGTTTACTGGATTGGAAAATGACATGGTCACACCTATGCTTGAGGGACATCACTTTGACAGCTGAGTGATGGACTGGAATGGGGAGACACTGGAGGAATGGAGACCCACAAGGAAGCTATTGCAGTAGGGATCAGCTGACATAGCAAGCAAGTGAAGTCCTTGCTCAAAACAAGTCTATTCCCAGTTTTTCCACCAATCGGCTCTGTGGAATTGGGTCAGTCCCTTTACATCTCTGAGCTTGAACTCTAGGGTTCCCTCCAGCTTCACAACAGGATAATTCTCTTATTCTGAGTCAGGAGGAAGGCCAGGATTAAACCTAAGCCTCTGCTCACTCTATTAGAGGAGGCTGGCTCCACGCAGATTATCCCCTAAGGAACCTAAACTAAAATCATGGGTGGTGAATTTCCTCCAATGGGCCCGAGGGACTTTCCCTTCCCTCCCTGCTTTGACATTCCTTCATATTTCCTACCTTTGCACACAAGCTAATGACAGGAATGTGCTTTGAAGATGAAGAGATTTATAAAAAAGACTAAGCATTATTATTTATTCTCCTTCCCATTGTTAGCAGACTAATTACTGTACCTACCACACAGGAGTGTTGAGAGGATTAATTCCTTAATCTTTGCTAAGTGCTTTGAAGAGGACAGCCCCATACAAAGTGCTGAGTATTATTAATATTGAACAATTAGAAGCGCACACACACACACACACACACACACACACACACACACACACACCCCTGAATAGGGGCCTATTTCAACACATAAAATTATTTAGAAATAAAATGAAAAGGGAGCTTGTGTTTTGTGTTGGCTAGCAGTGTGGTAAGAAAGAGAGGGTGCTAAATTTGGAGTCCTGAACTTGAAGTAAAGAAACCTATGTTCCAACACTTACTGCCTGTCCGACACTTTACATTTCAGAGCCTGTTTCCTCTTCTGTAAAAAGAAGGACTGGATTAGATGACCTCTAAGGTCCCTTCCAGGTGGCGAAGTAGACCAAGTACTGGGCCTGAAGTCAAGAAGACTCCTCTTCCTGAGTTCAAATCTTGCCTCAGACACATACTAGCTGTGTGACCCTGGGCAAGTCACTTAACCTTCTTTACCTCACTTTCCTTACCTGTAAAATGAGTTGGAGGAGGAAATTGGCAAACCACTCCAGTATCTTTGCCAAGAAAACCCCAAATGGGGTCACAAAGAGTCAGAGAGGACTGAAAAATGACTGAACAAGGTGTCTTCTAGATCTTAGGACTATGGGCCTAAGTAAACATTAGACAAAAAACCCAACCAAGAAAGAAAAGCCATTCACCTAGAGGAGAGGCCATACATAGCATTTTAAAATGTGTGTCACTGGCATAGGAAGAGAATAGAGAGTACAAAGCAGCATGTATTGTCAAAAAGCCAAGCTGTGAGGCATGCTTTATTTTCTAGTGTCTTCTCTAAACTTTGCTTCAAATAGCCCCTTGAACCCACTTGTCAACTATAGTGCAGCAAAGAAAGACCCTCTACACCAACTATTCACTGTCCGAGGTCACCAGAGCAAGCAAGAACCAGGGGGTTCAAAGTCAGATTGTTCTTTGATGCATCTTCCTTGGGCAAGATAAGTTAATGTTTAGACTGCAAAGAGGAAAACACTGAGATAATCCCTCATTCTTGGGGAATGAGGATGGAGGTTATGTTTGAATAGTCCAGATAATTGACCTAATTCTTTATGGTGTGTTGTATGTTTTGCTAGCTGGAAGCAGCTATGGTATAGCCAAAAGCAGGCCAGATTTCAAGGTCAGCAGATGACATTTAAATCCTAGTCTGGATAACTTCTAGCTGTGTGACTCTGGTGAGGTTGCTTCTCTCTTCTCATTCTCAATTTTCTCATCTGAAAGATAGAAATAAGAATACTTGTACTCTCAGGAAAATGTTATAGAAATGTGATCTACTAGCATTGATAAGAACCAGTTCGAGTCTTTTCACTCCATCTCTGAAAAGTCTTGGCAGATTCCAAATTTATCCTCCCTCTTTAAATCTAGTCTAAAATCTCAAATGACTATAACTCACTTTATCATATTACACTTAACACACAAAAGAAAGGATTGGCCCGTCATCATTGAAGCAGCTAGGTGGCTAGTGGATAGAGGTCCTGGAGTCAGGAAGACCTGAGTTTAAATCCTGCCTCAGACACTGTCTAGCTGTGTGACCCTGAATAAATCATTTGCTCTAAGACTATTTCCTCTACATAAAATGAGGATAAAAATGTCACCTACCACACAGGATTGTTGTGAAAGTCAAATTAGATAACAGATCTAACTTTGCTAACATCAGAGTATTATATAAATGTTAGCTTTTGCTATCATTGTTATCAGCATTCCTATCACATTCCCATAGCACCTAATATTAGGAGAGTTCTCATCAATCACTTTTAATAGCAGGACTTAAGCCAGAATATTCCATATCAAATACTCATCTTTGGTAGATCAAGATAAAAAGTTCCCCTGAAGACAAAAAGTCAAACTCTCCCTTACCAGGTCCAGCACCAAATGCTTTTCAGTAAAGACATTTAGATTTTCCAAATGCAGCATCTAAGCAAGGTGGTGTATGGGTTGTAGCTAAAGTCAGTCAACTGATTCACTGCATATAAATGGTCATTTTCACTTTAGGCTCAATAACTGATCTGCTATCCTCATTTAGGGGTCCTTAGCAAAAACAATCCCTTTGGGGGAAATGACCCTTGAGAATAACTGCACACGGGCATAAGAGAAAGAACCCTGAACTCAGAGTGAGGAGACCAGTAGTGCCATAGTGATCTACCATTTCCTTTTGCAAATCATATAATCTTTCTGGACCTCATTCTCTTCATCTATAAAGTAGGCATGATACCACTTGTACAACCTACCTCAAAGAGCTATTAAAAAAAAATATACCAATATCTAAAGCCCTTTGATATTGTGGGGTGCTCATTAATGTAAACTATTATTACTACTATGCAGCATTTATCTTTAAGTGTTGCTATTAATATCTAACCATAATTCTGGTAACAAACTGGGCAGAAATAACCTTATCCTTCACAGGGAAGGCCTTGTTGTGTAGGTGCCTAGGATTTGAAATTTATTCTGATATGCTTATACGTAGCTATGGAAATTAGACGACATGACCGGCCATAGTTTCTCCTCTGGGGGAAAGGTGGAGGCAACCATAGTATAAAGGGAAAAGCTCAAAGTTTAGGATTTTTTTTAATTTTTAGTCAATTTATTTTTAATTGCTGGGCATTTTTTTCTCCCTCTCATCTATCCCCATTAGGAAAAAAAAGAGAAAGAAAATAAAGAAAAACAAAATCCTTATAACAAATATTCATAGTCTAGTAAAAGTAAATTTCTACACTGTCCATATTTTAAAATGTCTCTCTTTGTTAATCTTTATTGACACTTATCACCTTTCCGTCAGGAGGAGGGGAGTATGCCTCATCACTGGTCCTCTAAAGCCATGGCCGGCCATTGCATTGATAAATTTCTTAGGTTTTTCAAAAAATGTCTTTAAAAATAATGTCAAGTTGTGGTATATGAATGTAATGGAATACTACTGTGCTTTAGGAAATTATGAGCAAGCTGATTTCAGAGAAACTTAGAAAGACTTAGATGAACTAATGCTGAGTGAAATTAGAACCAGGAAAACATTGTACACAGTAACAGCAACATTGTGCAATGACCAACTTTGATAGACTTAGCTCTTCTTAACACTACAATGATCCAAGACAATCCCAAAAGACTCATGATGGAAAGTACTATCCACAGCCAGAGAAAGAACTAAGGAGTCTGAGTGCAAATTGAAGCATGCTATTTTGTCTTTTTTTTTTTTTTGGTGTTTGTTTTTTCTGTCTTGTGGTTTTTCTCCTTTGTCCTGATTCTTTTTTTATAACATGACTAATGTGGAAATATGTTTAATATGATTGTACATGTATATAGCCTATATCAAATTGCTTGCCATCTTGGGGGAAGAGAAGGGGTATAGGAGGGAAGGAAGAAGAAAAAAATTTGGAACTCAAAATCTTTTAAAAGTGAATGTTGAAAACTATTTTTACATGTAATTGGAAAAAATAAAATACTATTAAATGGTGAAAAAAGATAAAATGTTGTTGTGTGAATTATTTCTTCTGGTTCTACTCATTTTGTTCTGCATTACCTCATACAGTCTTTCCAGCTTTCTCTGAAACCATTCCTTTTAATGTTTCTCATGGCAGAGTAAACTTTATATTCATCTACCTTTGTTCAGTCATTCCTCATTTTATGGGTACCCTCATTAGTTTTCAATTCTTTGCTACTACAAACTGACATAAATATTATTGTACATCTGGGCTCTTTTTCTCTTTCCTTAATCCCTTTAGGGCATACACATCATAGTGACAAAGCTGGGTTAAAGTTTAGTGACTTTGGAACACAGTTCCAAGTTTCTTTCCAGAATGCCTAGAATATTTCACACCTCCATCAACAATGTATTGATGTTTCTGTTTTCACACAGCTCCTCCAATATTTGCCAGAATTTGGGCATTGATATGACTCAGGGGACAGAGTGGTGAACCTGGAGTCAAGAATATCTGAGTTCAGATATGGCCTCAGACATTTCTTAGCTGTATGTAAACAAAAATCAACATGTTGGCTGTGTCTAACAGGATATGCCTCATCCCACACCTATAGTAACCATCTCAACAATGGGAAGGAATGTCTAACTATGAGTCTTTAGAAGTCAAGATTATTCATCTCATTGAGCAGAGTTCTGATTTCATTCAACATTTAGAAAAAGAGTTTTTATATACCTCCATCAGGACATGGAGCAACACCTGCTCTAAGACCTAGAAAGAACTAAAATGCATGGATTGTGGGAACTCAGAAGAAAGATGAGGTACTTACTTCTGTTGCTGTTTTCTGCTAAACTAATACTAATACAAAACTAGAAAAGTATGAGGTCCCCTTCTCCTTGCTTCTACCTCAGTGCTTGATGATCATGGGAAAAAGGAAAGTAAAAAAAATACTCTCTTGACCAGAATCTGGGTGTAGGGAGAGGACATTTAAGTGAGGAAAATACTTTTTTTTTATATTAACACTCTGAACATATGCAAATGTATGATAAACAAATTTCATATCAACAAAGGATAGAGTTTCATTATTGTTCCCAGAGAAGTTATTGAAATAATAGATTGATTTCTTGCATGCAAAGGGTCAGGTTCTGTCTTCTGTTAATGTAGGAAAGGGGCTTCTGAGAGGGACTCACTATGGAATGTGACAGCAACACAACTGTGTTCATGAAAAGCACAAATAAACAACCAGGAATGAGATTGTTTGTGTGTCGCCTTTCTTTGAAATTTCAGAAAATAGCTTACAGAAAACCACAGGGAGAATCTCTTTCCAAGCAATTTAACTTTCTGTATCTATAAACTCAAACAACCAGCCAGTAAACAGTTACTAGATGGCCTGTATAAAGGTTGATTTAGTCTTTCTCTACCTCCCCCTTCTTCTCTCTTTAACCCCAAAGCTGCATGCTCAATAAATACTTGCTGAACTGAATTAATTGCAATGACTCAGAATCTACTTCAGCAAGCCTCCACTGGACTTCCCACTGGTTACAGGAAGGATATTTCAACCATACTATAAATCACTATCATGTTATTAACTTATTGTCCAATTTATTTGACAACTGTTTAAATAGTTGGGAGAGTGGGAAGAGAAAAGAGAGAGGAAAGGAGTGGGGAGAGAACAAGGCCACATACAATCACTGCACCACCAACTACTAAGCTTAAGAAATCTCTTGAGAAGCATGAAAAAACATCATTAGAACAAGGAGAAGTAACTAATCATTTTTATACCTAGAATAAATACCACAAACTGAACCCAAGACAAGTGTCCTGAAACACACTATCAGCAGTTGAGGAAGGGGGAAAAGAAACAGAAATCCCAGGACACCAATTCAAGGCCATTTATGTGAAGGCCATCATGGCAAGCGTAGACCAGTTCATCATATAACAGCTTCCTATTTTGACTCAATATTTTTGCTAAGGAAATGCTAAACTCTGCTGCTTAAGAATTCATTAAAAGCCTGACAGTTCCCTCTCATTCCAGTGTAGTGGAACAAAGCCCCAAGTACCCCAACCTAGTCATGTCTCTATTTAAGCAGTTTGCAGAGAACTTTCTTGAACTCACCCACCAATAAAGGCTTGCTTCCTTCATTCCTTCCTATTATCTGTTATCTTCTTCCTGACCCATTAATATTAGTGTTATCAAGGTGCTAATCTTGGCCCACTTTTATAATTTTTTGGTGCTCTCTCCCTTAATGACCTTATTCAGATCTACAGCTTCAAACATCACCTCTGCCTAGATTGCTCTCAAACCTATATCTTTACCTAGCCTTGACCTTCCTCCATTGTTTCTTTATGAACAGATGTATCATAACACTCATCTGCTTAAAACCTTCAAAGGTTCCCTGTTGCCTAAGCTCAAACTTCATTTGGAACTAAAGGCCCTCCACAATTTGTAGCCCCCTACACATTTCTAGGATTATCCTATACTGTTTCTCTTATTATATCCTATACTGTAATGGTAATAGAAATTTGAAGATCTTCCCTGACCCTTAATAAGCCTAGGTGAATTTGAGGACCTTTCCTGATTTGAAAATGTACTCTGCCCCCTAATGTGCTGCATGTGCTCACCTGGAGCCTGTAGTGGGAGGCTTATTTTTAGTAACTTCTGTTATTTTGTAGTCAAGTGAATCATGAGGGTTATGATGTTCTCTGACCCTGGAGAAGGTTATATATACCTCTGAGGCAAGGTTTTGCTTTGGGGCTCACTTTGGGAAGAGTTGTGTGATTTGGCCAGATGAGACTCTGGGCAGCTGTTGAGCCCCCCAGCTTTGAAAACCCAGATGTTGGTGCTTCTCTCTCTGCTGACTAACTAGGTATGGATGTAATGGTCAGGCAACTAGAAGCCCTGTCTGCTGAATTGTGTTATTTTCTCTGTATTTTTGTCTGCTTGTTATTCTGTTTGTATTCTCTGAAGTTCAGGGTGCTGACTTTTTCCCCTGAACTAGGTAAATGATGTATATTTGTTTGATTAAAGTAAGATTGTTAATCCTTTTTGAATTGTTTTCCTATAGAAAAGCAGATCAAGGAACTTGTGCTAGCAGCCATCCTGGGTATGCTACAGAGCTTGCTGTTACATATATTTAAGCCATACTGGACATCTCTCTATTCTACCATACATATCCCTCACTTTCTATCCTCCATGCCTTTGCTTATATCATTTCTTATGACTGGAATACCCTCTCTTTTATCTCTACCTATTGAAATTCTGTCCTTCAAGCTCTATCTCAAACATTACCTTCTCCATGAAACCTTCCATTACTCTCTGCAATCCTAGTCAGTAATAACTTCTCTCTCCTCAAACCTCACATAGGTTGTTGATTGGGTTTTTTGTTTTGTTTTTGTTTTTATTTTTTGGTCTGCTTCTTTCTTAAGCACTTACATAATAAGAACTACAATATATTCTCCCTTAGTGTAGCTGCAAACACTGCCAACAACTAGATCTCCTTCCCCCTCTCCATTCCCCTGTGCCCTTTGGAAAGCTTTTGCAAATGTTCCATGGAGTAATTTGAAGAACTGGGTCCAGCTACCTGAAGGAAACTGGGAGACAAAAAACTCAGAGACAGAGAGAGACTGGCAGACAGAAATAAATACCCTCTAAATCCTAGGATTCAGTAAGGAGTACTGAAATGGATGAGAGGCATATTACAGGACATAGAACTAACTCACCATAAGCCATCGTGAAGTTAGAAACAAAAACTTGTGTGAGTAGTACAAAAAGATAATATTCCTGTAATCTTAATAAGATATAGAACCTGGATATAAAAAATAAAAATAAATTCTAATTTTAAAAATGAAGGTACTCTGACCTAGGAATATATATGTGTGTGTACATATACATACACACACACACACACACACACACACACACACACACACACACACACACACACATATATATATACATATATGCTATAAACGCAGGCTGAGACCTAATGCTCCAGAATGGTTACTCTTAAAAACCAGTTTCTAGAGACCTAGACTCCTAGAAGAGTTGACCAGTGCCATTTGCCAGAGAGGGGAAAAACTGAAGAAGGCAGTACTGAGGCTGAACTATATTATAAGGTGGTAATAGCAAAGAAAGAGAAAGGTGGATCAGTAGAACAGAGTATACATACAACACATAGTAGTAAATTATTATAATAATCTTGTGCTTGACAAATGTAAAAATTTAAGCTTAGGGGATAATAATTCACCATTTAATAAACATTGCTGGGAAAATTGGAAAGCAGTCTGGCAGAAATTAGGTATAGACTAGTATCTTATACTATTTGCCAAGATAAAGTCAAAATAGATACAGGACCTAGATATAAAGGAAGATGCCATAAATAAATTAAAAGAATATAGAATATATTACCTATTTTATGTATGGATAAGAGAAGAATTTATAAATAAGCAAGTGATAGAGACCATTGTGAGATGTAAAATGGATCATTGTGATTATATTAAATTAAAAAGGTTTTGTACAAATAATACCATTGGAGTTAAAATTAGAAGGAAAGCAGAAAATGTGGGTGGTAGAATTTATTGACAATTTCTCAGATAAAAGTCCTATATCTCAAAAATATAGAGAACTTTGTCAAATTTATAAGAACATGAGTCATTTCCCAGTTGACAAACGGTCAAAGGATATGAATAGGCAGTCTTTCAATGAGGAAATCAAAGTTATAGGTAGTTATATTTTTTAAATGCTCTAAATAATTATTCATTGGAGAAGTACACATTAAAACAACTTTGAGACATCATCTGACACCTATGAAGTTGATTAAAAGGATAGAAAAGGAAAATGATAAATGTTAGAGGGGATGTTGGGACACTAATACATAAATTGGAAATTGGGACACTAATACACTGTTGGTGGAACTGTGAACTGATCCAACCAATCTGGAGAATAATCTACAATTATGCTCAAAGAGTTATAAAGCTGTGTATACCCTTTGACCTAAGCAAAACCATTATTAGGTCTGTTTCCTAAAGTGATCAGGGAAAAAGTAAAGAACTTATATGTTCTAAAATATTTATAGCAACTCTATTTGTGGTGACAAAGAACTGGAAATTGAGGGGATGCTCATCAATTGGGAAATGACTGAACCAGTTGTGTTAAATGATTGGATGGAATACTATGGCACTGTAAGAAATGAAGAGCTGTTTGATTTTAGAAAAACATGGAAAGACTTGCATGAAATAATGAAGGGCAAAATGAGTAGAACCAAGAAAATGATAACTACGGCAACAGCAACATTGTTCAAAGAACAACTGTGAATGACTAAGCTATTCTGAGTGTTATAAATATTCAAATCAACCACAGTGAACCTATGAAGGAAGATGCCATCCACCTCCAGAGAAAGAACTGATAAGTAGAACTATGCATGTATGGGTTCTCACAAACACACACACACACACACACACACACACACACACACACACACACACACACACTTTCTGCCTTCTTTGCCTGAAGATGCTAGTGAACAAAAAGCAAAGCCACTAAGCAGCTGACTTGGAAGTCAAAACCAGACATTTGAAAGATACACAAACTGAAGCAGCTAGCTCTCAATAAGCATGAGATGACTGTGTCGAGGCTTAGAACAGATCTGATAGATACAGATATTCCCTATGCCTGGAAAAGTTTTCATTTTCTATGTCAACCCCCATAGTGTTCAATCTGAGAAGGACCTTAAAGGTCGTCAAGTCTGCCTCCTTATTTTACAGAGAAGGAAATAAGGCCAGTGAGTAGAAAATGAGTTGTGCAAAATCACACAGTTAATACATGGCCAATCCTATATATAAACTCAGGTCCTCTGACTCTAAATCCAAGCTTATTTCCACTCCATCAATGTTGTCTATTAGCAATGAGGATCTAAGTTTTTACTAAGGACTTCCTTCCTCTTTAATAAAATCCTTTCTTCCATTTTTCTCCTTCACCCACTTATTCCTCTATCTCCTACTCTGAAATTATCATACTGAATTTGCAGTGTCGAAAAACCTACATTTGACCCAAGAATGCAATTTCACAAGACACTGCATTCATACTACAAGCAAGAAAAACTGGATGAGCAGAGCTTGGAGGATGAAACTTAATTAAAAACAGATTTTTCCTATATGAGCAAAGTTAAAAGAAAGCAATAGCAAACCAACTCATTTCTAAGAAAGAATCATTTCACCAAGGATCATAATTTTTTCCTTCAAGTTGGTTTCTGGGCAAAAGTCCTTCTCTTCAGCTATTTGTGATAGGCTTTATAATTCTTTTAATCTAAAGTAGACTTGTAATAACACTGGAGTGTCAGAAAAGCATCAGAGACCCAAAGCATTACATACCTTCTTTAAGAAATTTAAGTCTCTTTAGCTCTTTATTTGTGGCAATCCTAGATCATGTGAAGAATAACAACAACAAAAAGTTAATTAAATTAATCAGATTAGAATTAATCAGATTAGAAATTTAGTGTCACACAAATCCTACTTGACTCTGGAAATTCTGGCTTCCCCAGGTCCCATGTGTGATATTTTGGGTCATCATAGTTATGTAAATATGGCTTTAAGTCCCCATTCCATGCATTTTCCACTAATGAACCAGACAGGAATTATAAATCAAATAGCAAAGAATTTAATTAGGATACAACAGCAAAGAAAATAACAATGAAAATATCACTCTTCACTCCACCCACTCACCCTAACACAAGGTGTACAATCTCCTACCAACTCTCATATTTGTTGGGGAGGAAACAGTCCCTGGAAAATCCCCATTCTTTTTTTTTCTTTTCTTCTTCTTTTTTTTTTTTTTTTGGCTTTTTGGAGGGGGAAGATAGGGCAATTGGGGTTAAGTGACTTGCCCAAGGTCACACAGCTAGTTTTTGTGTTAAGTGTCTGAGGCCGAATTTGAACTCAGATCCTCCTGACTCCAGGGCCAGTGCTCTATTCACTGCACCACCTAGCTGCCCCCAAAATCCCCATTCTTAAGTGATGATAGGTTGCCTTAGAGCATCTCTCAAGGTCAGTTCCCAACTCCCTAGTAGATGGCTATGTCTCATTGCTTCTCAACTCCACCTCTCATAGCTCCTTGGCACAGTCGAGGAGTACCTCCTTGTCACTGTTGCCATTCCACCTTCCCATCTGCTATTCTAACCATTTCCATAGTTGTTATCTGTTCCCTCTCTGCTCTGTCTACAATGATGCTCCTCCATTCTGCTTCAGGAGCTGCCATTCTTCTCTGCCTCTTGGGCTGCCATTCTCTAATTCTTGGCTGAGTTGCTGCTGCCATCTACTGGCACCATCATCTGCTACTACTCTGCTCCACTTAGCTGGGACCACTGGCTAAAGTTGTCATCAGTGGCTACAACTCCCTCTTCCTCTTTTCTGAGACTGCCCTCGCCAATATGCCTCAGCAACTAATCTATATTTCATCTCTTTGTTGGAAAGGTCTACACCATACCCAACTAACATAGAAAAGGGTCATCACCCCAGTAGCTCCAAAGACTTTTGCCATTCTTCCCCCTGCATAAAGATCCCAAGTTCTCACCCCTTTCTGAATAGGGCAAATAAATTCCTTTCATCCTTTCCCTGACCTCTGCAAACTTCATATTACATGACCTACTACACAGTCCAGAATACCTACCATGCTTGGGATAAACATATGTACTACTTTTGATCTGCCCTTTACATTTCTAGCATGTTACACACCAAACTACACAAATTGCTTTAACATTTCTAATAAGTTTCGTGGAAGCACTTAGTACTAACAATGATGATGATGATGATGATGATGATGATGATGATTAGCATTTATATAATACCCACTATGTGCCAGGCACTGTGCTGAGCATTTTACAAATATTAACTAGAAGGATGGGGGGGCACAGTTGGTACCTTTTGTTGTACATTCATGCCATCTAAGAGCATAAAAAACTGATTCTATATTGCATCAGCATTCTGTGGAGGTATAAGAATTCTATGGCATACTACAAAATAGCAAAGGGCTGTGCAGCAAAATTCTGACTAAAAACAGTCTAATCCAAAACATAACCCTTATTTTCATCTTCATCATCATAGAATGTTAGCTCAAGAAGGGACCTCAAAGATCATATGGTTTGATTCTATCATTTTTCAAATTAATAAACTGGGACTATGAGAATGAAAGGAACAGGCCAAAGGCATCATCATTAACAAGCATCTACTAAGAGCCTCACTGAAGATCCAATCACTGTTCTCAATGAAGCTAATGAGAAGGGAACAGTAGAAGGGGAACCATTTAAAATGGTTTAGAAAATGGCATTCCTTATGTTTTTATTTGTCTTACCTCTTACCTTATCTACAGTAGATTTCTATGCAACTTTTCCTCCCCCTATGAATAAACAAATTCTACCCTACCTCCAAGGCTTAGATCAAGATCCATTTTATCAATCCATACTGATTTCTCCCTTCACTAAACTCGCAGAATCTCAGAGCAGAAAGAGACCTCAGAGATTATCTGGCCCAATCTCTACCTGAACAAGAATCTCTACCACATAAGTAAAAATTGATCATCTAGCCTTTGTTCAAACATCTCCAAGGAGAGGCAGCTCCTTCCCTCCTAGAACCGCCCATTTCATTTTGTAGCAGCAAGCACCCCAGCATCCCCAGGGTGACTGCCAACACAGATTCTTAGATCTGCTTTTCTAAAGGAAAGCAACTCAAAATGGTTTAACAATCTTGCTTTAATCAAATATATCATTTACCTTGTTCAGGGGAAAAAGTCAACACCCCGAACTTCAGAGTATACAGACAAAAGTTACAAAGCAGAAGTTACAAGAAAACAGAAAAATATATCAAGCAGACAGGCCTCCAACTGTCTTGACCATTACATCCATACCTAGTCAGTTACCAGAGAGGGAAGCATCAACATCTGGGTTTTCAAAGCTGGGGGGTTCTCGATGGCTGCTCAAAGTCTCCTCTGGTCAAATCACACAACACTTCTCAAAGTGAGCCCCAAAACAAAGTCTCACAACAGGGTTTATATAACCTTCTCCTGGCTCAGAGAATGTAACAACCCTCTTGACCCCACTACCCAATCACAAAGTGTCCCCTGAAAAATAAGCCTCCTGCCACAGGCTCCAGGTGCACTTAAGCCTAAGGGCGGGGAAGATCTTACACAAGAAAATCTTAGAAAGATGGCAACAACATAAATTTACATTTCTATTACATTTGGCCCCAAATGTAATAGTAATGAAATTTAAAGATCCCCCTGTATTGGCTTGGTTTTTGGGTTGTGTTAAAACCCAGAGCTTGTGAATCCCACTTGTGGAATGGACTTGTTGGCGTGAAAAGAGAGGGCTGAACTGGGAGGAGCTGGTGCCATGGATTTAGAGAGGCATAAGCAGAAGAGAGGCAGAAGAATTTTTGGAAGCAGCATCGTGGAGGCAGAGGAGGGAGGGAGGGAGGGAGGAAGGGGGGGGGAGAGAGGGAGAGAGAGAGAGAGAGAGAGAGAGAGGATTGCTGAGGGCCAGTTAGAGTTGCCCAGGACTTTTGAGAGCTGCCACCCAGAGGTGCCAAGGACTGAGGAGACATGGCTGTGATGCCGGTACTTTGTTATGATATTGTTTTGCCAGATTCGTCTGTTGGTGAAGGCCAGTGCTGTTGTTGCAGAGGTCCTGGAACCTTGCTGTTGGTTCAGAAGCCCTAAAGAAGGATTTTCTTGTTATATGTTTACAAAAATCCTGGAAGAAGGTCTTGCTAATGTTTTCAGGGGTCCTAGGACTGTTCTGCAGACAGAAATTTGAATTAATGATGACACTGTCGATGTATCTCATGGCCTTGTTAAGCTTTGTCTCCCCAGGAACAGAGATTGCTGAGAACTTGCCTCTGGTCAAGATGAAGAAAAGACCTCTCTTTTGGTATGAAATGCTGTGATGATATCTTAACCTTGCTGTAACTCAGGGGTAGATGGCCTTTATGCTCTCTACTGCCCCTTTTGAGAAAGTGCTTGGCTTTAACTGATGATAATTATAATTCAGTTGTGATCCAGGGGTGGGAAACTTTTGACTTTTTTTTTTTTTTTGTGCTCTGTGACTGACCAAATGAATGTATTTTGTTTATGATTGGAAACTAATCTCCATTTGAGAAGAGGGTCTTTGGGCTTGACTAAATGAATGTACTGCCTAAGGGTGGAGTAGTACTTGGAAATTATTGAATTACACTTGGTGAATGCTGTATTTTGAAGGCTGTATTTTGAATTATGCTGTATTTTGATTTTTCTCTGTTTTTAATTTGTCACTGAATAAAATGGAAAGTGGCTATGCTGGTATTTTGAACCTTGGGAAGTTGCCTTTGCTTGACATTACACATGTTTGGACAGGTCAAATTGTTAGGGTGTTTTTCATTACAGCAAGTTGAAATCTGTCTGTCCACAACTTCCAGCCATTCTTCCAGCTCTCACTGATCTTCCCCTTCTTTGCAATCGAACAGCCTTTATAGCACATAATTTAACACACTTGGTCATACACTGTGTTATAATATTTGATAATTGTTGTATATGTTTCTCTTTTCTAACTAGCTTAACTATAACCCTCTTGAGGGCAGGAACTATGCTTTACATTTTCTTTTGTATTCTCCAGAATCTCCAATAAAATATCTGGAATATAGTGGGTGCTCAGTCAGTACATATGTGTGTGTATCTCAAGGTCTTACTGGTACAATCCAAGGGTACTTTGGGGGTTTTTGCCAACCATATGATTAATCTACAGTTTTCACAGCAAACAACTCATCACTCATGTGGTGACTAATTCCTGGAATCATTCCCCTCCCTTGGCCCCCAATGAACAATAAATTCTCTTAATACCAGGCTAAGTAGTATGGATAAGGAAGACCTTCCTGACATTAAAAGAAATTCAATAACATTGAATTATCTATTCAAAAAAGATGCTGGACTTTCTACCCTTAGAGACTACAGACAATATACTATTATCTTTAGACAGCATAAGTATGATCCTTTATGGAGACATGGTAATAACTATATGGGCCCTTGACTTCCTTTCTAAGTTCTGGGGCTCTCTCATTCAGTATCCTCGGTACAGCTTACTCAGCTGCCAAAGGAAGAGATCAAGGGAAAACCACAGAAAGGTTACTCAGAAAAGGAATGTCTGGAGGTCAAGCTAAAGAAATCGAAATAAAACTCTCAGGGTCCTTCCCTGACTTTGTTGTTTCCTTGGGGTAAAGCTTTTGAGTGCACAACATGGTCTGCTTATGCCTTGCTTTTCTCTACAGAACAGGATTAGCAACACAACATTTCATTTGCAAAGCCTTCTAAATCCAGGGGCTGATCTCTTATCAAATGTAATTATCTGTTTTATTATTTATTAATATTAATAACGATGCTGTCCTTTACATACAAAGACAATGCTGTTAACCCACCATTAGTAGAGCAGAAAGTGGTTTTTCTGACAGTGGAGATGGACTGGTTCACATACACACTGTATTGCCAGTTCTTCCTTCTGATCAGTTCTACCCTTTAGCAAAAACAGAAGAAGAGAAAAGCCAACTACCTCACACTGATAATGGAATACATGACTTTTACCTCCTTAGCACTCTGCTCTAAATATCTGTTTCAGATTCCTATCCAGAGCCTAGTACAATGCCGTGCACATAGCAGAAGTTTATTAGATTTTTGCTTAGTTGAATTGAATTTACATAATCATAGAATGTAAGAGAAAGAAGGAACCTTAAAGGGGTGGCTAGGTGGTGTAGTGAACAGAGCACTGGCCCTGGAGTCAGGAGGACCTGAGTTCAAATCTGGCCTCAGACACTTAATACAAAAAACTAGCCTTGTGACCTTGGGCAAGTCATTTAACCCCAATTGCCCTACCTTCCTCCCCTCAAAAAAAGCGGGGGAGACCTTAAAGATCACCTGGCCCAATTCTAGCATCATTAACACATCAGTTAACATTTATTAAGCACCTGCTATGAAACAGACACCATGTACAGAGTTAGGGATACAAACACAAAGAATTAAACAATCCTTAATCACAATGAGCTTATGTTCTCATCACTCTGCATTTCTAACTTCCTCTCCTAATACCTTTCTCTATCAAAACAGGACCACTCTCTCTTTCTCTACCTCCATGCAATCACTTACACTGTTCTTTACACTTAAAAAGACTTCCCTTCCCTTCTTTGATTATTTAATTCATGAATCCTCAGTTTATCATCCTTGTTCTTGATTCATTTTTGTATCTTCACTGTTTTGACCCTAAGGTTGACCAGTTCCACTATATCTTCTACCCTTGACTGCCTTACCCAGTTATACTACTGACAATTGACAACCTGCCATTTTACCCCTAGTTGACCACCATCATTCATCTTTTCCCTTTATACTCCCAAGGTGCTAAACACTGTTTGAGGAAGTCACACCACCATGTCAACCACAAACGACTCTAAGTTCATGTTATCTAATATCACTTGAAACCTCACAACTACATGTTAACCTATTTATTCTTGCTTTATTGACTTATCACAGACTTCTCAGAAACTGCTTTCAAAGATCTCTTATCAAACTCCTAAAAACCCCTCTTACCTTCTATTTAACTGAGAGAATAGAAGTCATCCAGAAATTTCTCTCTTCTTTTATTCTATATACTCCCAAATCCCTCTAAATCTTCATTCATCCTTTACTCCTGTGTCAGAAAAAGGGGGCTCTTTTTGCTAAAATTCACTCATCTACCCAAATTCTTAATCCTATTCACTCCTGTCTCCTCCACGAGTTTGGCCAATGGAACATTCTCTCCCCATGCCTCATCTTCAGTCTCTCCTTACTCACTGGCTATTTCCCCACTTCCTATAAGCATACTAAGGAAAACCTTCCCTTTGCCCAGCTAGTTTCTCACCCTATCATAGTCTCTTCTCCCTTCCTTCTAAGTGCTAATGTCCTGGAAAGACTCCTTTACATTCACTGCCTCCATGTCCTCACTATTCTGTCACTTCTCAATCCCTTGTGATCTGATTTTCAATCCCACAAGCTCATTTAAAACTACTCTCTCCAAAACCAAATTTTTGACAAGGACAAGCTGAAGCATATCCAGAAGAGGGCAAACAGGATGGTTAAGTGCCATTTTAAGGATCAGTTGGAGTAATTAGGAACACTCAACCTAGAGAAAAAAAGGCTTAGGGAGGATATGATGATGTCTTCAAGGATTTGAAAAACTATTCATGTGAAAAAGGAAATCAGCTTGTCATTCTTTGCCCCAGAGGGCAAAACCAAGTTGGGTGGATACTGCAGAGTTTTCTTTAAGCTTGCTGGAAAGTGCCTAATGATTAGAGTTATCTGCAGTATAACAAGCTGCCTCAGCTGGTAGTAGAATCCCAATCACTGGAGACAAAGTTGGTATCAAATTGATTAACTTGAGACAGCTTGGTGGTGCACTGGATAGAGAGTCAGTCCTGGAGTCAGGAGGACCTGACTTCAAATTCCACCTCAGACACTTACTAGCTGCATGATCCTGGACAAGTCACTTAACCTAGATTGTCTCAAATTAAAAAAAAAAAAGGTGATGAACTTGGAAGTAATTCATCAGCTGACAGAATCAGCCTTCAAGAAGCAATGGGAATATACCCTCAATTAATTGTAGCTTTCTTGGGGGAGGGGGAGGAGGGAAAAAAGAACAAAGTAAAAAGTGCTCAGCACAGAACAAAAGAAAATTTACAAGGAAGCATAAGAAAAGACAGCTTTTGGGCAACTGGGGTTAAGTGACTTGTCCAAGGTCACTACTATCTTACCATAAAGGCTTTCATGAAATGGAAACTTATTGCTGTATATTTTGAATCCTCTCATGTTCTGCTGTGCACATTGCAGTGCTTTTTTTCTTTTCTTCTTTTGTATTTGTTTTAATATTTAAATTAATATTTCTTTTTCTTTTCTTATTGTGTATTTAAATTTTAATATTTAAGTTTCAAAATTAAAAAATATTTTTAAAGCAATGTGGAAGCCACTTGTCACTTGGGTTAGGTACATGTTGGACTTGATAGCCTCTAATGTCTTTCACAGCTTTTAGATTCTTTGACTTTCATTCTATGGGATCACTATGGGCTGAAATGATCAGAAAAGGCTTCTGGGGAGGTAGACCTTGAGTCAGGCACCAAAACATAGTTAGGATCTTAGATAGGGAGAAAGGGAATAAGCATTTATAAAACACCTTAGTATGTGCCAGGCACCCTACTAAATGTTTTTACAAATATTACAAATGATCATTTGATCTTCGAAACTGTTACCATCCTCTTTTTATAGTTCAGAAAACTGAAACAACAGATATTAAGTGACTTGCCCAGGGTCACACATCAAAGATGGGATTTGAACTTAAATCTTCCTGAATTCAGAACCAGTGCTCTATCCACTGTGCCAATAGGAATAAGAAAGAAGAGGGGTCATTTCAGGCCAAGGAAATAACATGAAAGTGGGGAAGAGCATAAATTAGTAATTATAAAACTGTGAAGGAAAGCTAGGCCTGACTAGAGCAGAGGTTTGGGAGGAAGAAAACTAGAAATTAGAAAAGTTATGTTGGTACCAGATAATGAAGGGTCTTGGAAGATTGGAAGAGACATGTATGTATAATGTGGTAGAAAGTAGGAAGCCACTGTAAGTCTTGATTCAAGGAACAACATGATGAAAATGGGGCTATAGGAAGAAGGCTATGTGTAAGGGAGCCAGCAAAGACTAGAGTCAGGGAGACCAAAGTAATTCATTTTTTTCTTTTAAACGATGAAACTAAGACACTGGGAGGGTAGAGACCTCCCAGGCAGCAAGAGAACGATGACATTTCTGTCCCCGACTTCCCTGCTTTCTGAATCTGCACGAATGCCATATGGCATTCTCTTTCCTTACCTCTTGCAGTTGTGCCTCCAAATTAATGAATTCCCCTTTCTCCAGAGCTTAAAGCATAAAAGGTGCCATTCAGGAATTCCATCATCAGCAAGATTCAGCAGTCTACTTCCACTCTCCATGTGTCTTCCCATTGCTTTCTGTGTCACCTGAAATTTTTCTTCTTTTGAGACAGTCATGCTCCATGATTCAGTCATAGAGCATCACTGGGAAAACATTAGCATAAAAATATGGGGTCTTGGAGTATGTATGAACACTTTAGCTAATAGAATTGGGATACAGCTTCTGGTTGTTGTTCAGTTGTGTCAGACTCTTTACAACCTCATTTGGGGTTTTCTTGGCAAAGATACTGGAGTGCTTTGCCATTTCCTTCTCCAGCTCATTTTACAGATGAGGAAACTGGGGTAAACAGGGTTAAGTGACTCGCCCAAGGTCACACTTTTAGCAAGTATCTTGAGGCCAGATTGGAACTCAGGAAGATGAGTATTTCTGACTTCATGCCAGGAACTTTATCCACTGTGCCACTTTGCTGCCCTAGGTATACAACTTAAAAGGTATTAAAGAGTAGGTTAATAAATCCAATATGACATTTTAAAAGGATCAATGTAATGTCCTGTATAGACCCCAAAAGTCAACCATACAGTACCATAAGGTACTCATAGTTATATAACAGATCAGGTAGAAAATAGATCTGGAGTTCTAAATGGATTTCAAGTTCAATGTAAGTCAATAGTATGATAACAACAACAAAAAAGTAACCAGAATGAAAAAGGTGGATGGTCCCAGTGCCCTCTACTCTACTCAGACTACCTCTGGAATACCATGTTCAGGTCTAGGTGTATATGTTTTAGGAAGGACACTGACAAGGTAGTGTGCATACAGAGATAGGTGACCAGTATGGAGAGTCAAATGAAAACTGTAGTCTACAAAGACCATTTGAAGAAACTAAGGGTATTTAGCCTGGAAAAGAGAAGACTAGAGGTGGGGGAAGGAGCATAAGAATGATCTTCAAATAATTTTTTAAAGATTTGGGAAAACATCCAGACCTGGGATTTCACTTGCATAGCTAACTCTGAGAGGAAAACCCCTCCACCAATACAAATTAGCAACAGTCTAGCATCTTTGAGTCTTAAAGAGCTTCCAGAGAGCCTGAGACAATAGGCATCTTGACCACGGTCACCCAGTTAATATGTCTCAGAGACAGAACCTGAACTCAGGTCTTCCTGACCCATACTTTTTTAACCCATAGTCACACTGTATTTTATATATTTATATATGTAATATATTTATATATAATATTATATATGCTAGATAATGTGTATATAGTAAATATATGGTAGATAATAGATACAATGTTATATTATACATAATATTTTATATTTTATATAATATTCTGTTTTATTTAATAGTTTATATTTATATATTTTATATATGGGAGACAATTGGTGTTAAGTGACTTGCCCAGGGTCATACAACTACTAAACGGCCAAGGCCATATTTGAACTCAGGTCCTCTGACTTAAAGGCCAGTGCTCTATCCACTATACCACCCAGCTGCCCCCATACTGTATTATAGTAAAAAGCTTACATTCATATAGGCTTTCAGGTTTACAAAGTACTTTACAAAACTACCTCACTTGATCCTTACAACCCTGTGAGATAAGGAATGCAGATATTATTCTCCTTCTGTTTAGAGATAAGAAAACGGGTTTAAAGAAGTTGTTGTTGTTGGGTTTGGGTGGGGGGGCTGGGTTTGGGGTTCTTTTTTTCAGAACTTAACCTAGAGACATGTAACTAGTAAGTGGCTGCACTGGGCCTGACTCTGATTTCCTGATTTTAGTCTCATTTTCCCAGTGCTGTATCACTGCTTCATGTCAAAGAATAATAGTTTGCCTAAACCTGGAGAGCAGAAGTAGGAGCAGTGAAGGCAAACTGCAGAAAGGTAGCTTTTTCATAGGATATGAGGAAAATCTTCCTACCAGTTAGAGCTGCACAAAATTCAATAGCTAGAGTTCCTCCCCACCCTTGCTCACCTCCTCTCACCTCACCCCCACCCCAAGGTGCTTGAGCACAGGCCCAATGCTGAACTCTCCAGCAAATTGTAGAGGGAGTTCATTCTCAGGTATGAGTTAAATTCAGTGACCTCTCAAGTTCCTTCGAATCTGGAGCTTCTGTTATTCTAATTATTATTATTTTTAGAAGAGAAAAAAAATCACTCAAATTTAGAAAATGCAGAAAGCATTAATATCTACAAAGAAGGGAAATAAATGTCATTCTGCTGTTCTCCCCTGGCCTCCTGTTTATAACCTGTCTCTGTTTAATTTAGATTGGGAGCCCCCTGGGCAAGGAGTATGTCTAACTCTGGATTCTAACAACGTCTTGTGCTTCTACCAGTATACAATCGGTATAAAAAAATAATAATAATGAGAGTCATTATTCTTGGGGGCCACCCTTGGTACAGGTTCACAGCACCAAGCACAGTGAAACCATAAGTGAGGGCACAACCCCCACAGAGTATTATGTGTTCTTTGGAGAAGCTGCTTTGCAGAAAGAGAAAAATGCAATGTGGTCTCCTGTAGAGCTGTTCATGCCTGAGGTGCCCTAATGGGTTTTACACTTAGATAGGACTTTGCAAGGATAGAGGGAAGAAATGCAGCCCTGCTTCAGTCCTTATGAGGAGACTCTGCACTCCTTCATGGGCTGGGTGAGACTGCCACGCCCTATGTGGACCTGTTCACAAAAGTAGGAATGGGCCACTGTACAAGTGCCCCCCCCCCACACACACACACACATACTATCTATCCTACCCTGCAGCTTGTGCATGGGCACCAGGAGAAAAGCTTGCCTTCACCAGAGCAACTGGCTTAGCACCCTGAGGGCAGAAACCAACTAAGAAGCAAATTTATGGCTATGAAAGTTGGAGTTTGGGGAAGGGAACATTGCCTGAGATCCTTGGATTCCCCTAATCTTTAATGATAAAGGGTCGGGTTATAGTGTTAACAGTAAGCTGGCAGAAGACAGACATTCAGATCAGTGGAGCCAGGAGTAATGTGAAACTCAGTTGACCAGACTGAAAATAGCAACCAGGTCAGAGCAAGCACAACACTCTTCCGGTTTGCTGGGCGTTCAGAAACACTTTTTAAACAATCTAATTCCCCTTCCTGGCAAGGTACGACCAAGGTATGCTTGGGGATAGCAGAAGAGCAAGACAAGAGACAGCAAGTTATCTAGTCAAAATTGTAAAGTGGGTCATAATTTTTGTTGTAGCAAATAATTGTAAACAAAGTAGATAATCATTAAATGGGAGAACAGCAAAGCAAATTGTGGTACATGCATGTAATAGAATATAACTGTTCTTTAAGAAACGAGTATGATGGGGGTGGCTAGGTGGCGCAGTGAGTAAGAGCACCGGCCTCGGAGTTTGGATGACCCGAGATCAGATCCGGCCTCAGAAAATGAGCACCCACGCATAAATCAAATGACTAGCCCTGTAACCTTGAGCAAGTTACTTAACCCCAATTGCTTTAAAAAAAAAAAAAAAAGAAAGAAACGAGTATGATGAATACATACAAGCAGAGAACAACTTATAAAAAGCCATGTGAAGTAAAGTAGGCAGAGCACAGGAACACAAAAGACCCTGTGACAACAACCATGTGAATGAAAAGGAAAAAATAGTCAATACTGAATAGTTTAGTTCTAATGACCAAGGTTGGTCCCATAGGAGAGATCTAACAAGTTAACCTCCCTACCAAGTTTGAAGAGGTTATAGGTACAGTCAGACTTGGTTGATATGTTGATTAGTTTTGCCAAATTATTTTTTCCCCTCTTTTTTATTCTTTGTTAGAAGGCATGGGTCTTTGGAAGGGAAGTGGAAGGAAATGTTTGTGTTTTTGTTCTTGTATCTTCTAAGTAAATATCACTTTCTAAAAGTTAATCTAAAGTTATATGGAACTGGAGTTTTCGATTAAGACATTAAAATTGTGTAAAAGAAAAAGATATCCATTTTTTAAAATGTATTAAAGTATACAAAAGTTCATCAAAAATTGTAAAGCATTATACAGATGTGAAACATCATTATTATAACATTGACTATGTTGGCCCCACTGTCTAAGAGCCAGGTCTGTTATATTTTACCTCCCCTCCCCCTTTACAGTACCATACAGGGTTATTAAAAGGTGTTTCTCTTCTCTGTCATTGGCTTGAGCTCCCACTGATCATGCCCCCCTCATTTTAGAGACACAGTGACTAGCACCTCAGTTCCATCTAACCACTTAATATCAGATTTGATTTTTTAAAAGGATTTTTCTAAGATACAGTAAACACAAGCATATAAATATTTCCCCCAACAGTTTAGAGTTGTAATCCCCCCATACGGCCCTGGTCTCTTGGGAGAAGAGGGAGGTTAGCTCACTTCCCATAAAATATTAGTCCACCAAGTTCAAATCCAAGCTTTACTGCACTAATTTCCCAGACCCTTGCTCCTTAAGGGTTCCCTATTGTGCTGGCTGTAATACTGGGTCTGGATTCCTAGACACCCAGATCCTCATGGCTTGAGCTCCTGGGTCAGAAACTCCACTCTCTACACCAAGAGCTGAAAAGAAGGAAATTTTTTTCAGAAAAGACTAAAATTCCTGGTCCATTTTCAGCTCTTTACTGCTTAAGGGGGTTAGGTGGGGATGTGGCCCTTAGGCCCTTTCACTTTACCACATGGTTGGCTGTTGTACTTCATTCTCTAAAAGCACCAAAACGACATCACTATGTTAAGAGTCAAGTTATGATGCGTCCGGCTGTGGTTGATCAGACCAATACAAGCATGGAATGCTCTTCCACAGGTTGGGTACAAATGTCCCACATGAGGAGAGCTGAGGATGTGTCTATGGCAGCTAGAGAGAACTGACAATTGGCCACATGCTGAAAAATTGAACAAAAAATCATGCAGACCCAAGTTTGAAAAACTTTTGAACTCTCAGCCACACAGTAATAGAAGTCCAAAAGAAGGAAGATGAATCACACAGCCCGCCTCCTGATAAAAAGAAGAGGAAACTGAGGCCCAAGAAAAACTAAGTGATTGGCTCATAGTCATCACAGCTAAGCAAACATGCAACTACAAAACTACTTCAAACGGGGGCCGCTAGGTGGTGCAGTGAATAGAGCACTGGCCCTGGAGTCAGGAGGACCCGAATTCAAATATGGCTTCAGACACTTAACACAAAAACTAGCCGTGTGACCTTGGGCAAGTCACTTAACACAACTGCCCTACCTTCCCCACGACAAAAAGAAAAAACAAAAAAACAAAAACCCTACTTCAAACAGATCTTTTAACTATACCACCATGGCTATCCCATCCTCAGGGCTGTTGAAAGCAAAAATCTACCATTGTAAAGAGGAAGACATCACATAAAGCCTCCCTTTCTCCATCTACTAACTTTTAGGCATGACTTTACAGACTTTTCTTGTACAATATGGGTTGGCTTTGTAGGTGGCTAGGAGAAGGGAAGCATGCAGAAGAAAATGGAGCTCCAGCTGACCTATTATCATTCAACCCACAAATACATTCTGGAACCACATGATACAGAAAGCTGCCCCACAAGAAACCTTACTCTGTTCCTAACCATACTTAATAGAAACAAACGTGACATTTTTTACAAGAAAAAAATTGCCCATGTGAATATTTGGAGTGGATTCTGTAAATTTCTGCATCTTACGTTTCTTTTGATCTGCTTCCATTCTGCTTTGCTCATAGAGCCCAGCAGCACATTCTCTGATGAGGACATGTCATGCTGGGGGCTGGGGGGGTGCTGTGTCAGTGCCTCCCATGTCACCCAATCAATTGCAAAGTTCTTAAGAGAGACCTTGAGAGTGTCCTTGCAACACTTCTTGTGACCACCATACCATGTGAATGCTTGCCCTGTGGGAGTTCTCTTTCAGGCAAGCTCACGTGTGGCATCCAGAGTTGCGCCCGCTGCAGCAGTCTGAATGCTTGGCAGTTTGACACATGCATTGCTGGAGCTAGCTTACTGTTTGGGAGACTCCATATGAAAGTGAAGAAGAGAAGTATTACACTACCACATGGTATCAATACTGTGAGTGAAGGGACCCTGCACCCTTAGATGTAAATGCAAGAAAAACCCAGCCTGGATTCATTCACATCATTTTAAAAATGAAAACAATTTCAACTATGAAGCCAATGGGAAAAACCTATTCCCAACCACATAGCAGGCCAACACCAAGTGTTCACATATGAAGCAGTTCTCCTGTCTCCCAGAAGCATGTCCCTCAGCATCTGCCATGTGGATAATACCATTTGATGTGATCCAGGGATGTGCCAAAACTTCATCACATCATCATCATTACTTAGAGGCTACTTAGCATAGTAGATAAGAGAGCTGGCCTTGGAGTCAGAAAAGCCCAGGTTCAAACTGGGAAACATACTAGCTATATGACTATAGGCAAGTCACTTATCCTCTTGGGACTCCCGGTGGCACAGTGGATAGAACACCAAGCCTGGAGTCAGAAAGACTCATCTTCCTTATTTATTAAGCACTGATTATATGCCTAGCACTTTGCTAGGTGCTGGAGATACAAATACAAAAATGAAATAAAACAGCCCCTACCCTCAAGGAGCCTACATTCCAAAAGGAGAAACAACATATAAATATATGTAATATCTAAGCAAAGTAAATAGAAGATAATTTTTCAGGGAAGGAGAGACATTAGCAGCTAAGATCAGGAAATGCTTTATGTAGGAGGTAGCATATGATATGAGCTTTGACTGAATCTAAAAGGTCTAAGAGATAGAAGTGAGAACAGAGTACATTGCAGACATAAGAACTGGCCTGCAAAGAAACAGAGATATAGGTGGGATGTTATATGTGAGGAAGAACAAGTAAGCCAGTTTGGTTGAACCATAGGATGTGAAGATGACAGGAAATAAATTTTTTTTTTGTAAATTTTATTTATAATTTGAAATTAACACAAGATTGGTAGCCTCAACTACTTAGCTAAATGATATTTAATTAATTAAACAAATGCTTTATTAACTTCTGGTTTATATCATTCATTTCCACCAGATTATGAGTTACATTTTCCCCCATTTTTCCCTACCCACCACCCCAGAATAGCAGTCCCACTAAATATCCCCTCATCCAATCTGCTCTCTCCCATATCTTCTCCCATACCCCCTTCAACTTTGCCATTAGGGCAAGGTGAATCTCTGAGCCCCAATGCCTGGACATCTTATGAAACATTTAATTTTAAAACTTCAATTTTCAGATCCATTCCCTTCCTCCCTTGTCACCCACTCCCTCTGAGAAGATAAGCAATTCAGTATGTGTTGTACATGTATAGCTATGCAAAACATTACCATAGTAGATATATTGTAAAAGACTGCTTATATTTCCCTCCCACCCATCTCACCTCCTACCTGGTCCATTCCCTACTTTGATCCTGTCCCTCTTTGATAGTGGGTACTTCCAATCTCCCCTCCCCCCAGAATGCCCTCCCCTCCATCATCCCCCCTCTCATCTCCCTTTCCCCTACTCAGGAGAGTGAGTGAGGGTAAGATATTCCATTTAGTATGTATGTGATTCTCTCCCTGAGCCAACTTCAATGAGAATATGCTTTTGCCTTTTTGCCTTCCTGTTCTTCCCCTCCCCTGCAACTACTTCCCCTTGCCTCTTCTACATGAGATAGTTTACCCTACCCTGTCTCTCTCCATCTCCTCTTGCCACTTTCCTCTCTCACCTCTTGACTTTACCCCTTAAGAATCATCCCTTCCTTGGGGCGGCTAGGTGGCACAGCGAGCAGAGCGCCGGTCCCCGGAGCCAGAAGGACCCGAGCTCGGATCCGGCCCCAGACACCCAACACACAAACAAAAACCCAGCCATGTGACCCCGGGCAAGTCACCCAACCCCAATTGCCCTCCAAAAAAAAAGAATCATCCCTTCCCATCAAATTCAACCTGTGCCCTCTATCCATGTATACCTGTGTACATATGCCATGTACCCTTCTTCCATTATTTTCATAATGAGAAAGGTTTCATCAAACACAGTTATTGTTTTTCCATGTAGGAATGTAAATAGTCCAACTCTGATAAGTTCCTTTTGATTTCTTTTCCTTGATTACCTTCTCAAGCATCTCTTGCTTCTTGTGTCTGGATGTCAAATTTTCTATTCAATTCTGGTTTTTTCATCAGGACTGCTTGAAACTCCTCTATTCCACTGAATGACCATATTTTCCCCTGAAACAAGATACTCAGTTTTGCTGCATAGGTGACCCTTGGCTTCAATCCCAGCTCTTTTGCCCTCTGGAATATCATATTCCATGCCCTTCGATCCCTCAGTGTAGAAGCTGCCAGGTCCTGGGCTATTTTGATTGCGTTTCCACAATATTGAAATTGTTTCTTCTTGGCTGCTTGTAGTATTTTCTCCTTGATCTGGGAGTTCTGGAGCCTGGCTATAATATTCCTAGGAGTTTTCTTTTGGGGATCTTTTTCAGGAGGCAATCAGTAGATTCTTTCAACCTCTATTTCCCCCACTGGGTCTAAAACATCAGGGCAATTTTCCTTGAGAATTTCTTTAAGGATGATTTCTAGGTTCTTTCTTTGATCATGGCTTTCAGGTAGTCCAATAATGTTTAAATTATCTCTCCTGGATCTATTTTCCAGGTCAATGGTTTTTCCCATGAGATATTTCACATTGCCTTCTATTCTTTCATTTGTTTGGATCTGTTTAATAGTATCTTGATTTCTTATAAAGTCACTAGCTTCCATTTGCTCCAGTCTAACTCTGAAGGAATGAATCTCCTCAGTGAGCTTTTGAGATTCTTTTTCCATCTGGCAAATTTGACTTTTTAAGGCATTCTTCTCCTTATTACCTTTCTGAGCCTCTTTTGCCATTTGAGTTAGTCTATTTTTTAAGGTGTTATTTTCCTCAGTCAGGCTGCTGACTGTCATTTCATACTTTTCTTGCATCTTTTTCATTTCTCTTCCCCAATTTTCCCACACTTCTCTTATCTGCTTCTTAAGGTCCTCTATGGCCTGTAGCCAGCTTGTATTTTCATTTGGGGCTCTTGGTACAGGAGTTCTGACCTCACAGTCCTCCTCCATGCTTTGAGCCTCTTTGCCCCTAAAATAGGAGTCCCATGTTGAACTTTTCTGTTTATTTTGTTTCATTTGCCTAGGCATGTTGCCACTTAATTACTTGATTTTTGGGCTTGTTGCCACAGTAGGACTCTGCCACCAGACAGGGGAGCTTCCACCCAAACGTGGGGTCTTCACAACTTCTGCCAGTTGTGTGGCCTCTGTAAAGCCTCCACCCACTCTGGCAAGTTGGATACCCACCCCAAACTTCCCCCCCTCCCCCAGACCACAATCCAGATCCAGGCAGTTTAAAGCAAGAGCGATTAACCCCCAGACTGATTGCTGGATCTCCCTACAATTCGCAGACCAGGAGCTAGTGCCACTACTGATGCTGCAAAATGGCTTCTGTGCAGCTATTTCTTCAGCAGCTTTTCACCCCCAGGGGAGGAAGCCACACGTTCCCCAAATACTGGTCCCAAAGTCCATAGGGCACTAACCTCTCACTTTGTCCTAGGCATATCTGTGCTGATAATTCTGGAATCGCCACAATGGCTAGTGTTCTGGGGTCCCTCCAGCCGGCTGCTGGCCCAGCCGCTCTGGGACTAAAACCGCGGACCTGGGCTCAGCTCTGCAAGCTGCGCTGTTGGTTCCTAGCATGCTGTGCTGCCTACTCTCAGAGCGCTGCGCTGGCCGCTCCCTGCAGGGCTACTGGGTTGTCCTCAGCAGGAGGTTAGCTTCTCTGTGCCATTCTGTGGGTGCTGGGGCTCCAGAAGTTGTTCGGAGTCCCCTTTCACATTGTTTGAAATTTGTGTGGGGCAGAGCACATTGGAAATGCTGTTTCTACTCCGCCATCTTGGCTCCACCCCAGGAAATAAATTTTATTGAAAATTTCTTTGTTATGTGAAAGGCATAGGATATTTTTTCCAACCTTCTTAAGTTATTTGGAGCCCTCTTGTAAATGCTATTGTCCTTTACATAAGGTTTTACCTGCTCAGTCATTTTGCCCCTCCTCTAACTGGTCCCCACTCTGTCTTTATTCCAAGCAAGAGGAATAGGATAGGAAGAAGATCATCTGATCTATATCTTTGCATTTCAGAAATTAAAGACAATAAGGCATCAGATTTATTAAAGCCTCACCTTCAGAAACATGGGTTTATGCATGCCTCCTTCCCTCTAGTAAAGAAGATGGAATCAGAACTTTTTGCTTCCTTATTTCTACTGTTCTTTGAGTTCATAGTCTTCTCTTTGTCTTCCTTCTAACATCTCCTTGCATCAAGTTTCTAAGTAATCATATTTACTGGTTTCTTTTGCTTGTGCTAAGTCTTCATTTTCTGAATTGAGTGATACCAAAAATAATATCAAACAACTTATATTTATATTGTGCTTTGAAGTTTGCAAACTCAGTAATCTGTAAAAGTATCTTGATGCTTATTTTACCAATGAGGAAACCAGGGCTCATAGATTGCTATGACCATGGTCATGTGGTTAGTGGGATTTGAACCTGGTACTTCCCAAATTCCAATCTAGAACTCTGTCACAACTCTACCAAGTTGCCTCTCACATTATGCCATCCATGATCTTTCTCTCAAGTCTAACAATCATAAAGCAGCCAGAGAACAGTATAAGGCAGTCTATAATCAAATGAAAAACTGAGTGGTACAGACAAAAAAATGGATAGTACAATGTTACAGATGTTAACAGAAAGGGATATGAATGCCGGCTAAGAGATCTTGGACAAGTCTTACTCATAATTAGGACTTAGGATGCACCTTGAAAGACAGATGGTTTATGGATAGTCCAGAAGTAGAGAGGAGCTAGATGACACAACAGATAGAACAGTGGGTTGGGAATCAGGAAGATTCATCTTCCCAAGTTCAAATCTGGCCTGACACTTTCTAGCTATGTGACTCTGGGCACGTCACTTCATCCTGTTTGCCTCAGTTTCTTTGTCTGAAAATAGCAAACCACTCCAGTATCCTTGCCAAGAAAACCCCAAAATGGGTCACAAAGAGCCAGACACAATTGAAACAACTGGATATCAACAAAATAGGAATCAACAAAATAGGAATAAAAATACCTGGATGACTCAAATTCTAAGGTTATTTTAAGAAAAATATTATGTAAGTCTTAAAAAGCTATAGCATGGGTTCCTAACCTAGGGCCTATGATTTTAATAATTTGATAACTGTATTTCAATATTGTTAACTTCCTCTGTAATCTTATGTGTTTTACTTTTTGCCTTTAAAAACATTATGCTGGTAAGGAGTCTATAGGCTTCATCAAAATTTTGAAAGTATTCAGGACACAAAAGTTTAAGAACCTCTAGGCCAATATCATCTACCCTCACTTGAGCATAGATCTTAGTTTCCCTAGACAAAAATTGCTTCTTCCCTAGTCCAACCAAAATTCTAACTGCCTCTCAGAGTACTACTGACCTCAGTTAGATAGTAACTTGATGGGAGTAATTTATACTAAGTTGTTAAAGACTGATAGATTTAATGTACCCCCATATATATTTTTAAAAGAGGAGCCTATTAATCTCTAATTGAAACATGTGGAAGAGGCATTTTTTTTAATAGTCAGCTTTTTTCTCAGCCTACAGCCACAAATCATCCACACACCTAACTCTCACATCTTTAAGAGCTCTGTTAAAACATAAGTCAGCTCTTCAGGAAAAACTAGAATTGATATCATATCAGAGCATATAGGTAAGTGTTCTTAACCAGAGTATAAACTTGCAGGGTTTTTTTTTCATATTTTGATAACTGTATTTTGATATAATTGTTTTCTTATTTTTAATCCTGTCTTTTATTATGCATTTAAAAACATCATTCTGAGAAGAGGCTTCACCAGAATAGGCTTCACCAGACTGCCAAAGAGTTGAGAGAGTGAGGTAGGGGGTATGGAGGAGAGGAAGGGGGAAAGGAGAGAGAGGTGTTAAGAACCCCTGATCTAGGAAATATTGAAAACCCTGGATCCAGAAACTGAAGGTAGAAAGCATTCCTGGAATGCCAAACTCTGAGTAGTTAGTAGATTTATGGGTACAGGAATGACCAGACTTGAGGGGTGGGCACTCCAAGCAATAAGAAAAACAACCAAGATGAGCATCTAGGTGGTAAATATTGACTTATTAACCAAAAGGGTACCCTGAGAATAAGCAGCCCAAGTTCATGTCTGATTGGATATATAAAGGAGAAACTCTCAGATGAAAGCTCCCTCTGAGCTCAGCACTCCTGAAGTCAGTGTGGAGTATTCCTGCACTCATGCATAAGATCTTGGAACTGGGAAATTTAACAGCCCAGTGCCACATAATGTTCTGTCTATTGCCCATACATAACAAGGACATAACCATGCCCTATCGATGCTACTTCATGCCCCTTGGCAGTAGGTCGAAAGGTTTTCCATAGGCCTTCAGGCAGCAAGATAAGGGGAAAATAATCAATTTATTCCCCCAAAGGCAGTACTAATGAACTTCCACAAACTGACCCCCATGCACCTTTCCAGCCTCATTTCCATGCTACACAGCTGAATGGATCAGATGAGTCTGCTCACTCACTCTAAAAACAGCCTTTGAAAGTCCTGTACTTGTACCTACAGGCTTTGGTCTAACCAAAGCCTCTTCACCCTTCAAGGCCTGGCTTAAGTCCTCCTGCTTCCTCTGTAACTTGACCACCTACTTTCTATTCTTTGACTTCAAAACATCTGAACCAGAATACTATCTCCCTCCTGCAAGTTTTTCTCTCCTTCCCTTTTCCAGACTACATATTACTAAAATGAAATAATAATGTATACATAGAGCAGTTTACTCTTTTGGGCACATTTTTTCAATAGTCGGAATATTAATAATCGGCATTTATATAACACTGCAAAGGTAAGAGTTGAACTGATGAGTTTGAGGGATGGCTGATCTCATTTCACTTTCACAATAACCCTGAAGGAAGTACTCATTACCCTCATTTTCCAGCTGAGGAAACTGGGGCCCAGAGAGGTTACATGACTTTCCACTGTTGCACAGCTCGTAAACATCAGTTTAAAAACATTAAAACATTCAAACCCAGGTGTTCCTGATAGAGATCAATGTTCTTACCCACTCCCTTATTCTACTTCAAAATAAAAAGATTCTGTATCTAATTAGATACAGCTACGTAGGCCTTGTCTCCTTTCTCTAGTGCAAGCTCCTTAACTGTGGGTCTCATTCACATACTCCATAACACCTACCTAGCACAGGGCTTTGCTAAGAGAAATTCAACCAGCACTTATTTCAATTGATCAATTGATAATAGAGCAGCAGAATAAACCCCTTCTATTGCTACAGCAGACCAGGTACTAAAAGACCTCAGCTTGACCCCCAAATGCCTTCATTTCACCTTCTCCCCTCCTTCCTTCCACCCGAGTAAGATAAGGACTGGCAGAGAGAAGCAGAACCCTGGCATTAATTAAGCTGCAAGGAGTACAGCCGTATCTCTGGGGCTGAAAATGGACTTGCCTCCGGGAGAACACTCTTCAAGGAGAGCTCATTCTTGGGAAAATATTACCCTCCCAGTGCTGCCAAGGCCAGCCCTCCCAACCTCTGCCAGCACCACCCCCACAAGTTGGACCAGCCCAGGATGCCAGCGTAGATGAACTGATGAAAGAAGTTTCCCCCAGACAGATAGGCGATAGTCAAGGAATTCTGAAACCACTCATTCCGGGCTTTGTCTTTCCCTCCCCACCACCCCCAGAGGCAAATACCAGTCTGCTGGCGAGAGGCAGACTGTGGGGTGCTGTTGTCAGAGCTGAACAGCATAAACACGGACTTGGGAGGCCCAGGGCCCCAGTGTATGGTTGCCAGAGTTCCTGAGGGCTGTCCTTGCACGCCTCGGTTCCAGACTCCCTCATTGCCAGCTTGTTTTCACTCGTGAGGTTGAAACTTTTAAACCTCAAGGACAGGAAGCTGCCCAGTCTCCCAGGTGCAGGTGCTAATTATAACCAGCTGCACTGAGGAGTGCCGTTCTCAGGCCCACTTCCTTTCTCACAGGCTGCTGCTGACAAACCCACTCCCGGGCTGCCTCACACCTTGCTTGGTTAGGGTGGTTTTCTCCAGCTATGAGTGAAATTTCACCCTTCTGCCTTCATTACTATATTGGTTTCTTTAGGGCAGCAATTCTCACAACGTGGTCTATGGATTCCTGCTTCAGGGGGACCCTGTGATATCAAAACCATTTCATAATAATACTAAAATGTAATTTAGCAATTAAAATACTTCTCCCTTTTCCAGCCATATATTAGGTGAGGCCAGATCTTTTCAATATTCTCCAACTAAAACAACATACAACAACAGATTGAATGCAAAGCAGATATGAGAACCCAGCTATATTCTGTTAAGCAAGACATTAAAGAGAATTGCAAAATATGTAAAACAGTAACACTTCTCACTAAGTGTTAAAGAATAAGTCATTTTTTGTTTTGAAAATTACCATCATTTTCATTTTAAAATATTATTTATATTAACATGCAATGGGTTCATCCACAGCTAGGTGGTCCAGTGGCTAGAGCACTGACCCTGGAGTGAGGAAGATCTGAGTTCAAATGCTACCTTAGACATTTCCTAGCTATATGACCTTGGGCAAGTCACTTACCCTATGTTTGCTTCAGTTTCCTCAAATGCAAAATGGGGATAATAATAGCACTGACCTCCCATGGTTGTGAGGATAAAATGAGGTATTTTTAAGTGCTTTTCAAACCTTAAAGCACTGTATAAATGCTAGCTCTTATTATTTTTAATGAATTAATAAATATCTTCAAATGAGTCAGCTTTACTTTCTAACATGGTAAATACCAATAGATATAACCCACATTAACAAAAACTCATTGGGTTCCTAAATAATTTTTAAGAGTGTAAAGGAGTCCTAAGACCAACAAGTTTGGGAACTGCTGTTTTGAGGGGTGGGAAAGCTATGGCACAGATGGCACAGAGGGGCATTTGAAAGAACTCTTGGTAAGCTTTTTCTAACCTCTTTCTTCTTTCCTTCTTCCCCTTCTCTTTGCTTCCTATGAAGGAAAAGTCCCAGGCAAGATGCAATCAGCAATGACAGCTGTCCCTCAGCTTTCCCCCAGCTCTTCCTACGCTGGGTTTTCACTTAACATATCCAGTTACACCAGCCCCAGCCCAGGAACTGACACAGCTTCACCCCACCCCCAAACCAGGCCTCTTCAGGGGCTTTTGATAGAGATACTATCCTGACAAGCAGGGAGAATTTAGACAGAAAAGTCGGTTATCACCAATATCCAGCACAGCCTCATCAAAAACAGAATCAGAGAAGCTCAAAGTTGGAAAGGAGTCTCAGAAGCCATTCCACCTTACCTCAGACTGAGCAAAAGTTCCATCTTTAATACCCCCAACCAGTGGCTGTATAGGCTTTTCTTAAAGACCTCTAGGGAATGGGAGATGGCTTTCTCCAGATGTAATCCAATTAACTTTTGGAAGTTTTTCCTTACATCAAGTTGTAATGGGAATGGCAATTTGAAGATATTCCCTGCCCCTTAATGGGCCTAATGGGAATTTGAAGACTCTCCCTGCTTTGAAAGTAAACTCTGCCCTCTAATAGGCTGAATGTAGTCACAGTGAGCCAGTGAGAGTAGTTTGCTGAAAGGTAGAGCCAAAGGAAGCTAGGAGTCAGAGCTAGCTAGAGAGTGGGAGAGAGAAGAGCTCAGGAAAGGAGATAGAGAAGTTTGTGAGTAAATATTGACCTTGTACTGGTATGTGGGAAAGCTCTCTGTGTTGTTATGATTTGTTAATTTTTTTACTACTATGATGGAATCAGCTTGCTGGTTTTGGGGTTTGGTTTCCTGTTGTCTAAATAAATGCTTCAGTTCTGTCCTCTATATGGAGAGTTTGTTATATTTTTGCAATCAAACAGCATAGTCATGGTTTTTATCATGATCATGGGAACTGTAAATATTGTACTGGCAATACACAAGTCTAAGTCTGCCCACTGCTCCTCATTCTACCTACTCTGGGACTAGGCAAAATAAAGCTAATTTCTCTTCCATATGACAGCCCTTTGAAGACTCACAGATATTTATCATGCTTGCCCTAAGTCTTATCTTCTCCATTCTAAACAATCTATTCTTCACATGGCATAGTGGCAAAGCCTTTCCCTGTCCTGATCATCGTCCTCTGAATAATCTCCAGCTTATCCATGTGGCTTTGGCTAGTGAACATTACTGTCTTAAAGAAGCCTGGCCAAGGCAGAGTACATCGAGAATATCCCCTTCCTATTTTTAGGTACCGTGTCTTCATTAATGCACAAACTCTAAGCTTTCTTGGTCACCACATCACACTGATGATGCATGCTAAAACCTGAAACCCAGCTTATACTTGTGAAGTTGAATTTTTGAACCTGGACATTAAAGAGCTAACAATTATATAGCACTTACTACGTGCCAGGCACTTTGCTAAGTGCTTTACAATTACTATCTCACAACAACCCTGGGAGGTAGGTGCTATTATTATCCCCACTTTACAGATGAGGAAACTGAGGCAAACAGAAGTTAGTATTTTAGTATTATGAAAACGGTTTTGATGTCTATCCACTGCATGACCTATTAAATTTGTGGTCAAATTACCTTTATCTTTAAATGAACCAAGACATGGTTGGAATTTTTTTCATTTCTTGTTTTGTTTTGGGTTTTTTTTTTTTTTTGTAGTTTGTTTGATTTTTAATTGTTTTATTTTGTTTGAGATTAGATCTCCCTATCTCACCAAGGCCAGAAGTGTAATAGCTACTCATGGGCTAAATCTCCAGCATGACACTCTTGACACACTCTTTCCACTATGGGCCAATTCATCCCTCCTTGTACAGCCTTGGGGCGCCCCCCTCCCAGACACTCACTCTATTGATGCCTCACTTAGTACAGATACTTGATTGGCTTTGGCCCTACTGTGGCTCGGAACTCCTGAACACAAGAGAGCCACCATTCTCAGCCTCCCTGATAGCAGATACTACCAGGTATGCCCCCATACCTGGAGATTTGGGATTTTTCAAGAATTTTAACTACTAGATTATCCCTAAAGACAAAAGGAAAAGACATGTATGAGCAAAAATAACTATAGTATCACTTCCTCCAACAGTTACAGACTGTCACTTAGTGGATGGTCTTCAAGATGTTCCTTGGCTGAAAATTAAATCATTATCCCTAGAGACCAAACTGGTGTTGAAAGTCCATAAGCTTCACTAGGCTGAACCTTGGATAATACAAACACTGAGCACATACAAATGTCTTATCCTAACATAATTCAAATGTAGCCAAAATGTGCCTGGGCCAACATAGCTTATGGAAAGTTATAATCATTAATAACAGTCGTTATCATCATGATTATTAACATTATCTTTTTTTTTTTTTTTTTGCTTCAACCTATCTGGGTCAGATATTAGGTTGAGCTATGAAGGTTTCTTGGCTTGAAGGTCCAGCCTGGCCCCAATACTGGATGTAATAGATTCTCTGTCCATTCCCAGTTTTATATCAAGGTGTGGGACTCCAGGATGTTCCCTCTAGCTGCAGGATGGCCTGTACTTTTCAAGGAGAACATCTTTGGTCCTCTAGAGTCCTTTCCTAGCCTCTGATCCTCGTGAGTGAGGGAGACAGTTCTCTATCTAGCCCCTAATTATTTCTCTCCTGCACTTCAAGCCATCCTTCCCTGAGCTTGTAGTGGTTTCCTTTATTCTTCTTCAATGTTTCTATAGGTCTGGGTCCTTGAAGACACTTGCCATCACCCTTGTTCTATATCTCCATCCTGGTTAATTTGACTAAGGAGGTCTTGAGGCCATAGGTTCCCCACCCCTGGCTAAAGAATATGCACTAGCTGGTTAATAAGACTTCTCACACATATATACATAATGCTTTCAGGTTTGTGAAGTTCTTTATAACCCTGTAAAGCAGGCCACATAAACATTATTATCCCAGTTTTACAGATGAGGAAACTGAGATTCAGAGAGGCTGATAAGTTTTGTAGCCTTTACTCCAAGCCCATTGTTCTCTGTAGTACCACACCGCCCCTCTTCGACCCTCTGTTTCTTTACCTATTGCTCTAGGCTAGTACTTGGACCTATTATCTCCAACAACCATGTTACCTGAAGGCTTCCACCACCATCCCCAGAGCTTCTCTAAATTGCATTGGTTTCTTTCAGTAGCCTACATAAAATGATCATGTCTTCCTCTTCCAGATCTTGCACCACAGCTCCCCCTTAGACTTCCCATTAAGTGCCTGTTTTCTACCTGAGAGACTCCAGTAACTAACTCTCAGTTCATCTGCTAAGCAGAGATGACTGCCAGGTCCAGAGCTTAATGAGGAAACAATGCTTACTTTCCTTCTATTTTCCCAGGTTTTTTCCCATAATTAATTCAGATGTCCTTTCACTCCCAAGGAATTGACTTTTCCAGAATCATGATAGTAGAAGTTTGCAAAAGAAAGACACATTATATATAATTATATTTTATATATACATGCATATATATTTTATATATACATACATATATTTATATACAATATAATTACATATAATTTCTACCAACAGTAAGAGGGCAGTTGTTTTCTCATATTCCCCTCTCATTCTTTCCCCTCTTCCTCCTTCCCTATTCATTTATTTTATGACAACTTGACATGATAGTTATTTTCAAGTATTTGGTGTAGATAAAACTCTTTGTTTAAGAGTAATCAGAGTGATGTCCCTCAGACCCTAATTAGAATAAGCCCATCTCTCACTATAATATTTATTCTCTTATTACTTGTTAACCAATCAGAGTTTATTTCTACCCTCAGAAGGGTAGAAATATGCTTATATGCCCCTTCCAAGGGCATATAAGCATTGAGTGGGTTTCATGCAAGGTCTTTTGTTTAAAAAAGACAGCCAAATGACCTTTTTATTAATTATCCACTATCCATAATCAATAAAATTATTGTTAATTAACCAGAAACTGTGTCTCTTGAACTTTTCATTCATCACAAAATGAAAGCATGTTGAAGGAAGTAAATATTTGACATCTTGGCAACCACTGGTTAAGAAAATTTTGATGAGAGAAGTTTGATGAGTTTGATGAGAGAAGCCTGGTTGGGGAAAAAAAAAGATTCAAAGCCTCTGTGTGAGGGTGACACTGATAAATGCAGTATAATCAGGTATAAATATACTTAGCCTATGGGGAGGTAGAATATCCCTGTAAGGAAGGCAAGTTTAAGACAAATTATCATTGTTTGTCCATTTCAAAAAGGACCAATGATATCACAGGTGATGACTTGCTCATGACTTGGATTTAAGTAAGGCCATTAGCCTCACTCTCTCTTCCAGAGCCATCAAAGTCCATCAAAGCCATGAAAGTCAAGATGACTGGCAATGGCCCAGATTGCAGTGGATGGCCTTGGTATGTTTCTCTAAGCACTCCCTCGTGCCCGTTTCAGTCACCTTCATAGTCACTGGAACAAATTGTTCTCTTCTACCTATTCTGACAGGGGAAGTCTTCACATGCTTGGGGTAGATGTCACCCTAACCCACTGATCAGTCTGAGATCTATCCACTACCCTCAACCTGGTTTAGGCCATCTGCCAAGACCATTGTATCAGGGTGTGTATGCTATGTATGCTATAGCTTCTTGGAATGAATGGGGTATTGAAGGAGGACTAGCAACTCTGGTGTTAGGGCTTGCAGAGTTCTTTTTGGAGCTGCTCATCCATCTTTCATGTCTACCTACCACCCAAGGCCTAAAGACAAGTTAGAGGCTCATTGAGGAAGGAACATGAAGAAAAGAATGGAAGTTTGGGTTGGAGCCAGAGACTGAAGGTGATCCAATTCTTCCTACTTTGATTGTTTTTTCCTATGGCCATATCTAATCAACTTACTGCAAATGATAGGTTGTAAATTTGTGGTTTTATTTTAAATGATGAGAAAATTGTATTCTTGTGCCTATATGTATTACCTTGCATAAGGATCCCTTTTCTTAATCTTGATTCTAGGAGAAGAGAGGTTGCAAGTGCTTTGCACTAGTAGTAATGTAATAAACATTAATTTGAATTGAATTATTGAATCAAATAGAACTGTGTAGAAATGTGAGCACCAAAAGTGATCCAGTCACAAGGAACCTTCCTAATTTGTCAAAGTTTGGCTTCAAAATTGTAAAATAAAAGTTTGATATCAAATTTAAAATGGATGCAAAGTTTCCTGCTAGAATACTCAGCCAGACCAATCAATCCTAAACCCAGTAGTGAGGAATTAGGGGGAGTAGGGAAAGAAGAAATAAGGGCAGTGTTCTAAGAACTAGGAGTCATTGTTGGGCAGAACTGTGGCAAAAATGGACAACTGGATGTAGCTTTAGGAAAGTGGAGAATCATAACTAGGGCCAAGGATTCTACCCAAGGGACTTGAATTAGGTTAAGACAGCTTAGTAAACAATAGAGCCCTCTGATCTGCCCTGAACAGGGCACTTACAGTGTGACTATCCTATCATGTTACTTTTTCCCCTTATGAATAACCCCTAGGAAAAGATGCACAGAAAGTCAGTGACTAGTTGCCAGAGAAAAAGAAGTAAAATAAAGTTGTCGTAAAATGAGCATACCTAGGCAAGGTGGCAAAAGAGAAACATTGCTATTGCTCAGGGTTAACTGAGACTGGCAGTCTGTGTTCTTGGTTAGGGGCTCAAATATTTCTAGATTATGGAAAGGAAACCAGGACCCAAAGAAGGGGTTTCCTACATTGGGAAAGTCCAGATGCCTGAGTCTAGGGGAATTCCTTGCTCTACACAGTACTAATAAGCGTTTAAGTGAAGTGTAGTGGACAGAGCACTGGTCGGGAAGTCAGGACACCTGGGTTCTGGTCCCAACTCTGCCATTGAACTGCTGTATGACCTTGAGTGTTTCCCATCTCCAGGGCCTCTGCTTCCTCACCCATAAAATGAGGTGATTAAACTAGTTTATTCTCAAAGTCCCTTCCAGAGCCAGATTCTATGATCCAGTGATCCTTCCAGTTCAGGCATTTTGTGATTCTTAAGTGAGCACTTGGTCATTAGTGAGAATGAACTGAAAAAGGAAAAAGGGAGTCAGGACTCTGGATCCAGGGGTCAAACACACAAATTCTTCAAAGTCTATTCCCACTACCAGCCTTATCTCTATCCTTGTGCCATGGGGCCCAGAGAAACTGGAAGTGCTCAGCTAAGTACTTTAAATTTTACCTATCACCAAGATCTGAAGGCATCAACTCTTAAGCCACTCGGTTAAGAAATTGCTATGGGACATGTCATGCATAAACTGAGTGGTACCAGCTGTTCTTTCCCTGCCCCGTCATCCTGATCAAAACCCCCCACAGCCTCTACCTGGGAAATGCCCAGAGCTCCCCAGGAAATGTTCCAGCAGGAGACTGGTGTGCTCCTCTCTACATTTGCTGAGAGATTATCAACAGTTAGTTGAGTTGTACAGTGCTCTATACAGGGCACTGCTAGGCACTGGGGATAAAATAAGGTCCATTTTGTTAATATAATAAATATAAACAGATATAATCAGATAGTGCTATTTGAATTTATATGGCACTCTATGTTATCTCTATTATCTCACCAAATGCACTCATTTAATATTATATATAATATTTTAATCTTATATAAATATGTGCTTTATATATACATATATATATATATATATTATATATATATATATATATATATATATATATATATTCAATCTTCTATATAGTAATTCATAGACTCTAGAGCCAGGGAGGTTCTCCATCTAAGACCGAGTATGGTGGCTAGAGTACTAGACTTGGAGTCAGGAAAGGTCTGGGTTCAAATTCTGCCTTTCATATGTTCTAAATGCATTGCCAATCTGTCATTCCCTACCTTCACAAGATCTCCAGCATATATCCCCTCTTCTCTATTCACAGAGCTACCACCCACTCAGGCCCTCACCACCTCTTATCTAATTTTTTTTTTACAAAATCTACAATTCCTGCTTCAAGTCTCCCCTCACAGCAATCCATCCTCCACTTAGCTGCCAAGATGATTTTTCCAAAACATAGGCTGCTCTCTCCCCTCACCAATGAACTCCAGGGGCTCCCTATTACTTCTAGGATCAAATATAAACTCCTTGGTCTGGCATTCAAAGTTCCTCAGAACCTGCCCCCATCCTACCTTTCCAGTCTTCATTCAAGTTATTCCCCAACACCACACACCCGTGCAGCCAGCTACACCCCTTGTACTTGTTCCTCAAACACAACACTCCAGCCCTATACCCTGTACCAGTCTGCCCCCTCCCTAGAAGGCTGTCTCCTCACTTTCACCACTTAGAGGCTCTGACTTTCTTCCAGCCTCAGCTCAAATCCCTTTCCCAGGCTTCCCAGTCCTCCCAGCCGCTAGCACCAGCTCCCCTGAGATTACTTTCCTTCCACTCTCTATATATCTTGTATGGACATAGTTATTTACCTCTTGTCTCCCCTTTGGAATGCAAGTTCCTCAAGGGCAGGGACTATTCTTGACTTTGTCTGTATTCCCAGGGCTTACTTCATTACCTGGGCACATTTTTGTTGTTGTTCAATCCTTTCAGTCGCATCTGACTCTTTGTTACCCCTTTGGGGTTTTCTTGGCAAAGACACAGGAGGGGTTTGCCATTTCCTTCTCCAGTGCGTTTTACAGATGAGGAAACTGAGGCAAACAGGATTCATAGTGAAAATATAAAACTTGTTGATTGACTGATTGACTTTATCTCTCTGAGCCTCTCTTTCCTCAAGTATAAAGTGAAGGTAGCAGTACCTGAAGTGTGAATTTCATAAGGCTGTTGTGAAGATAGAAATGAAACATGTTTAGTCAGCTAAAATTATCACCTTGTCCAGGCCTCTCTCATTTTACAGATGAAAAAAATTAAAAGTCTTAGAAATTAAGTGGCTTGCCCAAGGAAAGGACCTAGAGGTCATCTAGCCCAACACACTCATTTGATAGATGAAAAAATAATAGATGAAAAAATAAATCTAAAGCCAAGAGAAATTAGGAAATTTGGGGCAGCTAGGTGGTGCAGTGAATAGAGCACCAACCCTGGAGTCAGGAGGTCCTGAGTTCAAATCTAACCTCAGACACTTAACACAAAAAAAAACTAGCCGTGTGACCCTGGGCAAGTCACTTAAACCCCAATTGCCCTCCAAGAAGCAAAAAAAAAAAAATTAGGAAACTTGTCTAAGGACACATCAACAGTAAATTGCAGGGCTGGCATTAAAACACAGATCCTCTGATTCCAAATCCTGGGATCTTCCAACTTGACTATGAATCCTTTCAATAAGAAAATGGAGACCATGGAAGCTATACAACTTGGTTCAAGTCAAATCATAAAGTTTTGACAGAGTTAGGAGTAGAGAGTGTGCACAGAAGCACATACATATATGCACATCTCCCAATTAGCGCTCTCCCCACCATAGAACACTACTTCCCAAGACATTAATGCTTATTCTGAAATGGTTCACCAGAAGCAGTTGTTGAGGACACTTGCTGAGGCCAACTCAATGACTGTTTAATTCTGGAGTCTCCTTCTCATGGCCCAAGTTACTCACTCTCCATTTCTTGGCTCACAAGCCAACCTGGATTGCTTCCACACATTCACAATCCATGTATTTTCACTACATGTGTATCTCTCAAGGAGTGTTCCCTAACCATATGTGTCCTTCCACGTGAGTTCCCTGGATATACACGTTCTCTATGTGTGTGCTCTCTGGTTGTACATTTCTCTTATGAGTCCTCTCCCCAATTTGCAGTGTGGCAAATGATGAAAGATATATCCTTGCATGTATAAGGAAATCTTGCTTGTCACTTATTTTACTAAAATGCTTAGTGAAATATCTTTTCCTTTGAAGTAATGTGCTCTCTAATTGGCCCAGTAAAGGAACCAATTGGTGAAGAGTCATCCCTCAAAGTGCACTGCATTCTGTTCTATGTGCTTTGGGGCAAGAAAGAACAGAAATGAGCTTCTGGCTGTAACAGAAGAAAAAGTTGACTGTGGTGGGTAAAATGGATCAGAGTGAGGAGTAAAGAAGGCAATGGGGAAACCAGTTAGTAAATGATCTCAATAATACAGGAGGAATATTTTGTGTTCTGTTGTATTGCTTCTCATGTCCTGCCTGCCTGAATATTCAAGCCCTTGTTCCTGGTCTCACTTCCTCCTTAAGCCTTCTGTGCCCATTCTAGCACACAGCTCTCTTATTTATGAAAGCATCTCACACTTGGACTCAAGTCCCTTTTTGGCCACTCAATAGTTATGACCCCTTAACAAAGTCACAACTCTATCAAAATTTACTCACTTATAAAATGCAAATAATAACACCTTGTTCTTTTGCACTGGCCATGCCTCTGCCTGGAATATACTCCGTCCTCACCTCCACCTGAGAGAATCCCTCTCTTCCTTTAAGACACAATTCAGGTACCACCTTCTACTTTAAGCCTTTCCTTAGCATTTATTGTCAATTCTATTCACTTGGCAATTAATAGTATAATGTCTTGCATCATCTCTCCTGTTGTCATGTCTGTACTAGACCTTATTTAATTTTTCATATATTTATGCTGTTTTTACTCAGCTAGATACTAATCTCCTTGAGGCAATTGGGGCCCTATAGTTTTCTTAATAGTTCCCATGACACAAAGAAGATTTTTTTTTGAAACAAGTACTCAAATATTTGCTAATTTGGTTTATTTTTCAAAAACCCTTATCTCATTAGTTTTTGTGTAGCATCCTATTAAGTGTAGTTGGCTGTGTCTTAATATGTATCTAGCCCTCTTGATCTTCACCATATGCTGGACCATTATTCTGAAGAGAAAGCTAAACTTCCCAATCCCAAATTAAACTTAATATACTAATAGCTTGCATTTATATGGTACTTTACAGTTACAAAGTACTGTAAATCCATTATTTCATTTGATCCTCACAGCAGCCCTTGAGGTAAGTAGTGGAAATATTGTTATCCCCATTTTATGGATGAGGAAAGTAAGATTCAGAGACCCTAAGTAGCCCTAATCACACAGTAGGTGATAATGTCAAAACTCCCAGGTCTTCTGACTCTTAAGCCCAGTGTTCTTTCATGTTGTACCATGCTGCCTTAAGCGTCTACACAGCAAAGTACAGTGGAGAACTGAAACAAATCTTTACATCAACCAGGCCAAGACTTCAACTATTTGAACATTTCAGATGATGTATTTCTTGCTCGAACAATCCAAATAAATATCTCAATTCCTCATTTTGTTTAATGTGTAAAGACTCAGTCGAAACTTCATCATCTGTCACAAACAGAAATCAAACTCTTTGGTAACACAGACAAAATAAGCACAGAGGACTGAACTAACAAATGTGTATAAGAGGTACGGGGCACCATTAGTTGATTGGGGCATGGGACCCAGAGAACTTTAAAATTTAAAACGGAATTTTATGTATAGGAGACATAAAATGTCAGATCTGCTTTGTACAGCAGGAGAGGAATCTTAAGGAGATCATTACCCCAGGAGGTGGTACAGACTAAAAATATAAATAGCTACTGAAAAGACTTAAACTCCATTCATTAATGATGGCTCTATAATGGGCTATTAAGGCAAAGGAGGGTGTTTGGTTTGGAGATATCCCTAACCTTTGAAACTGCCTCCAGGGAGGTCAGTCCTGTCCTCCCACAATGTATCTTTTCATGCCCTCTCTCAGAGAAAGAAGAATGTGCTGGAAACAATACAGAACTGAAATATTATTAGGTATACCTAATGTAGGATTTCATCATATCTTAGACTCTTATTTATGGAGGAAATAGTGAGGTGGGAAGGGAGTGATGGAGAAGACTGAGTCTAGATAATGTGCCACTCTCATGAGGCAGGGTAGAGCTGGAGCCTTTAGTCAATGTCAAAGAATGTGTTTGGGTAGTGAAGTGAATAGGAAACTCACTTTCATAGTCCTTACTGTCCTCTACCCTACCCAATGTAAAAGCATTGTGCTAGAGGTATCCATTCTGTGCCTTAGCCTGTAGCAAGCATGCTGTAATGGAAAGCATCTCATACTTGGAGCTGGAAATGTTTTAGATTCAAATCCCTTTTTGCCCACTCAATAGTTGTGACCCTTACCAAAGTCATAACTCTATTAGAATTTCTTCACTTATAAAATGCAAGTTTTCTTTTCCACCTTTTCTTTTCTACTTTTCCCTTTCTTTCTTTCCATTGGCCTTGCCTCTGCCTGGAATACACTCCCTCCTTACCTTCACCTCAGAGAATCCTCTTCTTTCTTCAAGACACAATGCAGGCACCACCTTCTACTTGAAGCCTTTACTGACCCATCCACTGCTTGAACCCACGCTCCCTAATTATCTTGCATTTAACTATTGTACATTTATATTCATTCTCTTTATATTTCCTTAATATATACTTGAGACAATATTTGTTTAAAAAAACAAAACACTTAACACAGTTCCTGGCACATAGGAGGCTCTATATAAATGCTGGTTCCCTTCCCCATATATGCGTTTGGTTTGGTTGGGTTTGGGGATTTTTCGTTAGAATATAAGCTTCTTGAAAAGCTGTTGTTTTCCCTTTGTGTTTGTATCTCTGGTGCCTAGGGCAGTCTCTGGTGCAGAGTAGGCTCTTAAATTTTGATTGATTGATTAAATGAGATAAGGCTAGAAAACTTATTTGAAAACCATAAAGCACTGTACACAAAAAGTGATAGTATGCCTTGCCTTCAGGTCAACCTCCTCTCCATTCCCACTGCTGGATCTAGCTAGTTGGAGCTTAGTAGCTTAATGGAGGCAAAATGGGCAACAAGCTATACAGAATGATTTGAGGGATACTGCCTTTATGATGTTCCTCTTCCATCCCCACTGATCCCCTAGACTGAAATTCCATTGCATTGATTTAGTTGGCTTGGACAACAAAAAGGGGAGGCGGCACATAAACATTTTCTCCAATAGTGTGCTGTTATAACATATACATATTTCCACCTGAGTTCCTCCAGCATCATCCCCATTAGTACAATAATTCAAATCAATTTTTCCAAATTATAGTCATGCTGGAAGGCATAGAGAACCTTATGGGATGAGAAGTAGGACCAATCCATTTAAATGAGAAGGAACATCTATAGCATGGTCTGAGCATTTCTAGGCTGAGCTTAGAGGTTGGCAAAAGGTTCATTTACTTGCTTTAAAAGAATGTTGCCCTCTCAAGTTCTGTAGCTGCTGGTAGCCTGATAAAAACCTGGCCAGATGGAAACAAGGAAGGCACCAGCAAAATCCAGCCACATAGAGAGGAAATCAGCAGGTAGGAGAGTTGGCAGCTCCAGGCAAGCCACCTCTGACTCCAGGTTACCATGGCCACCAGCAGTGACTGAATAGAGCTTGCTTTCTCCATTACCCCAGAGATCAGAGGAAGCTGAAACTGACAGCAAGGAGCCCCAGGCTGGTGAAATCAGCACTCCCACAGAAGTGCCTTCCATTAGACCTCACCCAGGATGGGTACAAGCCAGGGACCCACTCTGCTCCAGGGAAGTCCTGCCAGGTTGCTAACAAAGTCGAAGCAGATTCTCTGATTCATTTATGAAGGTCTCTTAAATCATTGGTAGCTTTTCCAAAGTTGCATTTTTAATTTTATCATAGCTAACTCAACCAGGAAAACAGACAAGGAAGATGCCCAAGGAGAAGAGCAGAACTAAACATGGCATCTACTAGGCCATGATCTACGAACATAGCAGCAGGTCCCTTCCTCTCCAAATGAGAGAAGTTTCTCTCCCATGCATTCACTCATTGGTTCATGAATCCACCCATTCATCCATTCAAAAACAGGTAAGCAGCATATGCTAGTGAACACAGTAGAAATCAAGGGACATAATAAAGGGATTTTGAAAATGAGCTGTATTTATAAAAAGAAAATTAGAAAGATGGAGGAAGGAAGCAGACACCAAGTCTGATCATTGTACTATAAGATATTACTGTATTGATAGAAGGAGTTTCCTTATCAGCAGTTCCCTATACTATAGTCATGGCTCTGGCCCCACTTCCTCATGCCTCCCCCAGAAAAAAAATACTGTATAATTGGGCAGCTAGATGGTTCAGTGAATAGAGCACCAGCCCTGGAGTCAGGAGGACCTGAGTAAGTATGTCAAGTGTCAGACACTTGACATACTTACTAGCTGTGTGACCTTGGGCAAGTCACTTAACCCCAATTGCCTTGCCTCCCCCCCAAAAAAAAATACTGTATAGTTTAAGTACATGATAGAGTGGTACAAATAAAAATGTTGTGGAAATTTAGAGGAGGAAGAATTTATTTATGGTTGAGAAAATTAATGAAGATTTTGTGGAAGAGTTGACTTTGAACTGGACCTTGAAAGATAGGTAAGGATGGTTATACTCAAGCTGTCCTCATCTGGCATTTCAGAAAGAGTTTCTTGAGTTGTTGGCCAGATGAGATGCCTCAGATATCCCATAACTGGTAAGAGCCTGGGAGGGGGAGACAGAGTTGAGATGGGAAGGAAGGAGCTTTGAGAGGCCCAGGAGAGCTAGGATGGCAAAAGGAGGAGTAGAGTGCTGAAAATTCAGAAATTCAATTGAATTCAATAAATGTTTATTAAGTACCTTTTATGTGCCAGGAACTGTGCCAGGCCTTGGAAATGCAAAGGGGAAAATTATACAATCCCTGCTCTCCAGGGGTTTGCATTCTACTGGAAGATTCAATATATATAAATGATGGAGGTACCAGGAAAATTTAAGAAAAGAGATGAATGATGAGCAACAATTTCTCAGGGGCAATGACATATGGCCAACCTTTGAAGGAAGACTAAAGTTCTGAGAAGTGGGGATGAGGAAGAAATAGATTTCAAGCATGAGAGTGATGGGCACATATGAACGCATGTAAAGTGGAAGATGGAGTACCAAGGTCAGGAAACAGTTTGTAACAAAAACTGACTTAGAACTGTAGAATTCTACAAGAGGAGCAGGATGAAGTAATCAGGAAAGGCAAAAAAGCTAAAGAGTTTGTATTCTATCCTATAGGCAGTAGGGAACCTGTGAAGGTATTTGAGCAGGCGAGTAGCTGATCAGACTAGTGTCTTAGGGAGATTGTTTTGACAGTAGTGAGGAGGACTGGGGAAACTGGAAGCAAGGATACCAATTAAGAAATTATTGGGCTTCTACTTCTGGTGAACACCAAATGGAGGACAACGCCGGTGCTGTAGGAGGTGTGAGAGGCCCCGGGGGCCCCGGCGTCGGAGGCCGGGGAAGCTTCCGAGGTGGCTTAGGCAGTGGGGGCTGAGGTCGAGGCCAGGGCCTTGCCCGGGGAGGAAAGGCTGAAGACAAGGAGTGGGTTCCTGTCACTAAGCTGGGCCGGTTAGTCAAGGACATGAAGATCAAGTCCTTGGAAGAGATCTATCTTTTCTCGCTTCCTATCAAGGAGTCTGAGATCATAGATTTCTTCCTGGGATCTTCATTGAAAGATGAGGTTTTGAAGATCATGCCTGTTCAGAAACAAACTAGAGCTGGACAATGTATCAGGTTCAAGGCTTTTGTGGCCATTGGTGACTACAATGGCCATGTTGGTCTGGGTGTCAAGTGCTCCAAGGAAGTGGCCACAGCTATTCGTGGTACTATCATTCTGGCCAAGCTGTCCATCGTTCCTGTGAGACATGGCTACTGGGGGAACAAAATTGGCAAGCCTCACATGGTACCCTGCAAGGTCACTGGGTGATGTGGGTCGGTTCTGGTGCGCCTGATCCCCGCCCCTAAAGGAACTGGCATTGTCTCAGCTCCTGTGCCTAAAAAGCCCCTGATGATGGCTGGAATTGATGACTGCTACACTTCTGCAAGAGACTGTACTGCCACTCTGGGCAACTTTGCTAAAGCTACCTTTGATGCCATCCCCAAAACATACAGCTATCTATCCCCAGACCTATGGAAGGAGACTGTGTTCACTAAGTCTCCTTATCAGGAATTCACCAATGATCTTGTGAAGACTCATACTCGAGTGTCTGTCCAGAGGACCCAGGCAGCTGCTGTGACAACCACATAGATTTTTTTTTTTGTAAACAAATAAATTGAACTATGCCTGATAAGAAAAAAAAAAGAAATTATTGGTATAGTCTACAGTAGAAATAATTAGAGCTGGATTAGGTCAGTGTCTATGAGAGTGAAGGCAAGAAATGTTGGGGATTTAGAATTCATTAATCTGGCATCTAATGAATTGTGGGAGGTTAGGGTGAAAGAAGAATATGTGACTGGGGCAATAATAGCGTCCTCAATAAAAGTATAGAGATTTGGAGGAGAAGTGGTTTTAAGAGGAGCAATAATGACTTCCACTTTGGAAACACTGAATTTGGTGAAAAAACTAAGGTTGCCCCTGGGAGTTTAAAAGATTTTCATGGAGTCACACAGCTAAGTATAAAGAATATAAGGAGTTTAAGGTAAGACATAGGTCTTCTGACTCAAGTTTCCAGGCTACTTCAAAGCAAGAATGTTAAAACCCCAGGAAACATTTAACATAATATGCTATGCAAAGCCTGGGAGTGAGGAGAGGGGTGCCAAAACTGTAAATAAGATCCATTTCCTTCAAATGGAGATGAAATTTCAAGGTAAATATAAGACATTTTAAAAACTTGCTGAACTTATTTTTTAAAAAAAGAAAGAAAAAAAGAAAATTGAAAAAGAAAGAAGAATCAAGAGTTACTTACCCTTAATTAAACTTTTCATTTTGACCATTCTAATATTCATGAGCAGCTGTTTATTGGCTGCCATGAGTGAGCAGGTAAATAATCCATAATACTAATAGAGCAGTTAGGTGGTGCAATGGATTAAGCACCAGGCCTGGAGTCAGGAAGGCATCTTCTGACCTCAGATACTTGTAGCTATGTGACCCTGGGCAAGTCACTTAACCTTGTTTGTCTCAGTTTCCTTATCTGGCTCCCTTCCTCTGACCTTCTCAGCTGAGAACTTTGTCTCATACTTTACTAAAAAAAACTTGTTTTTAATTTGAGGCTATTTGTTGAGAATTTCTTCTTCTCCCCTCAACTCACACCTCTCAAATTTCTTCTGCCACTATCTCCTTCACCCCACTCACCTAATGATATGGTCCTTTCTCCTTGCCAAGGCAAATCCTTCCACATCCACAAGTGACCCCATTCCACTCCAATCTTTTCCAGCAGATTGCCCCCTCTATAATTGTAATGGAAATGCAGATTTAAAGATCTTCCCTGCCCCTAGGCCCTTTGATTGGCTTAAGAGACTTTGATTGGCTTTAAGAGTCTCTGAAAACCTTCCTTGATTTGAAAATATGCTCTGCCTCCTAATAGGCTGAATGTGGTCACATGGAGCCTGTGGTGGGAGGCTTGGTTTTCAGGAATGACCACACCTTGATGCTGTGTTTGGGCAGTGGATCAAAAGGGTGGTTACATTCTTTGAGCCAGGAGAAGGCTATATAAACTCTGATGAGGGGCTTTGCTTTGGGGCTCACTTTGAGAAGTGTTGTGTGATTTGACCAGATGAGACTCTGAAAAGCCGTTGTTGAGAGCCCCCCGGCTTTGAAAACCCAGATGTTGATGCTTCCCTCTCTGGTAACTGTGATTTGGTATTGATATAATGGTTAGACAGTTTGGAAGCCTGTCTGTTTGATCTGTAAGTTCTGTAACTCTGAAGTTCGGGGTGCTGACCTTTTTCCCCTGAACTAGGTAATGTATGTTTGTTTGATTAAAGTAAGATTGTTAACCCATTTTGAGTTGCTTTCCTTTTGAAAAGATCTAAGAACCTGTGTTGGCAGTCACCCTGGGGATATTGGGGTGCTTGCCACTACAATAATCCCCACTCCCTCACTTATTTTCAATTTCTCCCTGTATACTGGCTACAAATGTGTCTGTCTCCACATCCTCAAAAGACCTTCACATGATCCATCCACATTCCTGCTGGCTGTTGTCCCATATCCCTCCCCCTTTCATAGCTAACCTTCTTAAGAAGGCTTTCTACAACAGATTTTCCCATTTCCTTTCTTCTCACTCCCTTCTACATTCTGACTCCTAACCTCATTGTTCATCTGAGACTTCTCTTTCCAAAGTCAATAATGATATCTTAATTACCAGCTCCAGCGGTCTTTTCTCCACCTTTATCACTCCTGACCTACCTGCAGCCTGTGACGCTGTCAATCACTCTTTTCTCCTGGACGCTCTCATCTCTCCAGGTTTTCAGGACAGTAGTCTCTTCTGGCTCTCCTTCTACCAATCTAGCAGCTTCTTTTTGTTCTGCTGCTGGGTCTTCATCCAGGTCATGCCCAGTATCCATAATGTCCCAAAGGGCTTTGGACTAGAAAAGAAAGAAAGAAGGAAGGAAGGAAGGGAAGAAGGAAAAAAAGATTTATTTATCACATACTGTGCTCTGAGCACTTCACAAATATTATTGCATCATAACACTTCCCTCTGAGGTAAGTGCTATTAAACTATATTCCTATTTTCCAGTTGAGGAAATTGAGATAGACATGGATTAAGTGATTTGTCCAGAGTCACGTAGCTATTAAGTATCTGAAGCTGGGATTTGAACCCATGTCTTCCTAACTCCAGGCCCAGTCAGTTCTCTATCTACTTCATCACCTAGTTGCTAGGTTCTCATTTCTTCTCTAAATAAATTTTTTCACTTGGTGATCTCAGCTGTCAAAGTGGTCTTCATTTAGTGCAGATCTTTGTCACCCACATAACATCCATAACTTCCTATCACCGCTAGAATCACATATAAAATCATTTAAAGTCCTTCATAACCTGCCATACACACACACACACACACACACACACACATCTTTCCTGTCTTCTTACACCTTACACCTCCCTCCATGTATTTTGCAATCCAGAGACATTGGTCTCCTTGCTATTCCTCAAACAAGACAAGCTCCCAGAATTCTTCCTGCCTGACTCTCTCCCTCATCTCCACCTCCTAGCTTCCCTGACTTCCTTCATATCCCAGCTAAAATCCTATCTTTTACAGGAAGCCTTCTCAATCCTCCTTAATTCTAGTGCCTTCCCTCAGTTAATATTTCCAATTAGACCAGTATATAACCTGTGTGTACATAGTAGTTTGCATGTTGTCTCCACCATGAGGGCAGGGACTATCTTTTGCCTTTCTTTGTATCCCCAGTGCTCGGCACAGTACCTGTCACATAGTAGGTACTTCATGTTGTTCATCCTTTGTTTTCAAAGAGGATTAATAACATCCCAGGGTAATGTCCTGATTTGTTGATGAATTGGACTGAAGCTAGGCAGAGCTGCACAGTCATTGGCCTCACTCTCTCTTCCTGAGTAATCAAAGTCCAGGGGCACAATGACTGGTGGTGGCCTGGGATGCAGTGAAAGAACTTGGAGTATTCCATGTCTGACCCAACCTGAGCACTCCACGGAGCCAGCTTCATGGCCACTAGAGCAAATTGTTCCCATCTATCCATTCCAACAGTCTTCACACGCCTGTGGTCGACATCCCCCTAACTCAATGATCAGTTTGAGGCCCATTTGCCAAGACAGCAGTTTTACAGAAGTATGGCCACTGCACATGCTTCAGCTGCTCGGAACCACAGGTGAGAGTGACAGGTGAACACTGTAGGTGGATGAGCAGCCCTCACACACAAGAGACTAGTCCTCCCTGAACACTCCATACACATTATTAAACGTTAACAAACATTAATCACCTGCCCCAATGTAGCCAATGCAATGGCTACACTAAGGCTATATATTATCTTGCTACATTTTATTTAAAGCACAAAAATTCAAACTAATTATATATGTATGTAATATATCTCTAACCAATTAAATCAATAAATATAGATATGGATATGTAGATCTCACATCCTACCATTATTTATTAACATAACCAAAAAAATCACCTTTTTCATATTCATGGCCCCTTTTCACTTTGGAGAGAAAGGTAACAGCAGCTAGGATCTTCACTGGAAATGCAGAAAGATTGTGTCCTGGGCTCTGCTTACTGCCTTCCCCTGCTTGTCCCAAAGGAAGTGGCAAATATCAGGGTAGAGGTTCACCATGGTTGAGTGGAGAGAGCTCTGGATTTGGATGAAGTAGGAATCCCCACCCTGGCATATTAGCTCTGCCACTTAAGAATGTCTCTGGGTCTAACTGGCCTATTTACTGTTTCTCCTTGGTCATAATGAAAGGTGTAGATTCCACTAACAATCTCATCCCACTCTAAATTTATTGTCCCAGCAGAGTAGAATGGTTAAGTGTATCTCTCTGAATTGTTTCCCATAGACCATGAATGACTTTTTCATTGGAGAAGAGTTTTTCTTTGAATAAGAAGATTAAACCCAAACAAAGGAGAGTAATAAACATAATTATCTAGGAACTAACTATGGAGGGTAGGGAAAAGAGAGAAAACCATGAAGAGAATGAAAGAACAGCAGAGATAAGGAAGAACCCTGGGCTTCTGGGAAGAGCTCCTTAATGGAGTAGAAGGTGTGCTTGTAACTTTCTATCTAAAAGCAATCAAGACTGTTGGCTTTTTGTTTTTAGTATCTTGAAATGCAAAGAGACAGGTAGGACTAGTTCTTCCTATCTTGCACTTCTAAACCTAAAGGAATCAGAATGAAGACAGAGGGAGGAAGGACAAGGTGACTGGTTTAGCAGGTAATACCCTCTGTAAACACGGGTAGAATGTATCCCATGGTTCCAAAGAACTTGTGGCACTTGGGAAAAAATTCTCCATGACTTTCACAGATACAGAAATTTTGATCAGCATATGAATCAAGAAACAAGTGTGTATTACTCCCCTTCACCCACACCTTCTGTGGTTCAGCCAAACTGGTCTACTTGCTGTTCCTGACAAACAACATTCCATCTCCTATCTCCATGTTTTTGCAGGTACTGTCCCCTATGCCGGGAATGCACTCCTTCCTTACCTCTGCCTCTTAAAAACTCAAACTGCCTTTAATACTCAGCTCAAACTCTACTTCCTACATAAGACTTTTCTTATTCGCTCTCCTATTATGCCTCCCTCATCCCATTAACTTATATTTACTTTCTCTATATTTTTTATTTACTGATGTAAAGTTTGACCCATTTTGAACTTTAGCAAATTTGAAGTTATAGGGTGCAAAGACAGACAATAAAATACAAATGAAAGGTGAAACCAGTGCAGGGATAAAGGAAACATCTCATATCCTGTAGGAAATCAGTGCTATGTTGTTGTTATTCAGTCATGTCTGACTCTTCATGATCCCATCTGGGCATGAAGATACTGGAGTGGTTTGCCATTTCCTTCTCCAGCTCATTTTATAGATGAGGAACTGAGGCAATTAGGAGTTGTGACTTGCCCAGGGTCACACAGCTAGTAATTGACTTAGGTCATATTTGAACTCATGAAGATGATTCCAAGGCCAGTGCTTCTAGCTGCCCAGTGCTATAGAGCTGCTCAACTGCATATGAAAAGGTCAGGAGAGATAATGAACTTTCCCCCCACACCCTCAGCACAGCCTGCCTCCTAACCTTTTTATTCAGTCATTGTTTAAGCAGATCTACAAGAATTTGAGAAGAGTACTAGGTGATCACTATAAGTTAGGGTGGGGTTGTCACTAAGAAAACCCAGCTTTGAACCAAGAAGAGGTTAGGTAGTACAGTGGGCAGAGTACTAGGCTTGGAATAAGGAAGACCCATTTTCCTGAAGTCCAGTCTGACCTCAGACACTTAGTTGTGTTATCCTAGTCAAGTCACTTAACCCTGTTGAGCTCAATTTCCTCAACTGTAAAATGAGCTAGAGAGGGAAATGGAAAACCGCTCCAATAACTTTGACAAGAAAATCCCAAATGGGGTCACTAACAGGCAAACACAATCTAACAACAACAAAATTCTTCTTCTGCCTCAGAACCAGAGGAAACAGAACTGAAGGGGCTTCTGCTAATCCTAGACCTTTCTGAAAGAGAACAGTAATACTCCAACCCAAAGAACTCAGTAGCACCCAGCCCAGCAAGCCTGAAGTTAGAAGTGGTAGAGACCACAGCTGCCTATTGAAGGTGCCTACTGATAAAACAGCCTATCCAACTATAAAGCCAAGCATGAGAAGCTTTCCAGAGGACTGCTGCTGTAAACAGCTTCAAGATTCTGATTACATAGTATAGTGAACTCTCTATTTATTCAGTAATAAACTAAGACAAAACATTGACAAAAACCAAATTACAGCATTCACAATGTTATGACATAGCAATTTATCACTAATGTGACCACATAGTTTTCACCAAAGTGGCCACATAGTTTTAAGTAAAAGATATCATTCGGTAAGAATTTAACTCAATCATCCTTAAGGAGCAAGCCTCTTTAAGGGACACAAAGAACAAAAGTCAAAGTTCTCCACCCCTAGGTCACAATAAATCATAATTTCTCAGTCAACATTAAGTACTCAAGAAGAGGTCCTTTCATCTTGATTTGAGGCTGGCTCTCAGATTCTATGGTTCCTCTTCCATGGTGCCAGTTCCTGCCCAAATCTACCCAATTGTTACTTGGATCCAAAGGCAGGCAGCTCTCAGCTCCTTGTCCAGCTCCTCATCCAGTTCCCATTCCACACTAAAGTTCACAGTGTCCAGTCCACCTCAAGTCTTTCACAGTTCCTGTTTCTGGGAAGGCAAAGTTTAACAGAGCCACCATAATATTCATGCACATTGCCGGCACCATTACCAATTCACTTATCTACCTGTGAAATCAACACAGACCCACCAACAAGGTCTGAGAACTCAACACAAATCATCAGTAAAGTCGCAGAACCTCCAAACCCCTCCTCCAGGTCTTCTGCAAGCAAACAACTAGAATATCCTCTTTCAGAGTTCCCAGTAAGGTCCCAGGGCTTCTGTACAAAGTATCACAAACAAAAATCAACACAGATAGAACAAACATAGAGTGCTGGGATACCACAAGTTTTCTGCTTCTCAACTCTGCCACCACAAGAGTCCCTTTCTTAGTTCTTCTCAGTTCTGCTCTCTACAGTCTTATAAGTCAGGGTGGGGTTGTCACTAAGAAAACCCAGCTTTGAACCAAGAAGAGACGAGTTGGTGCGGTGGGCAGAGCACTAGGCCTGGAATATAGCCTGGGCCTCTCCTTATATGTGGTCATTAGCTCCTCCCCTTCCTGTTGCATCAGTAACAGGAGCTCACAAATTCTAGGATTCACAGGTTGTAAGGTTCACAAGTTCTGCTTCTCAACAAAGACTTGATACAATCATGGGCAAGGCTCAAAAGAAACTTGAACTGAAACAAGGTGTCAACTAAATAGCTGAAACAAGGTATTAAGTACTTCTTTGTTTGCCAATTACACTGACATAAATTGTATGCCTTATGAGGAGCCAGTTTAGCAATAGGACATCCTGCTTGGCTTAGGCCAATAGTAGATTGATGTATCCAGCAGAATTATTATATGTCCTGTGAAAAGCAAGGGCAACTAAGCTACCTACCCAGCTGAAATGCCATCCCCCATGGGGAGCCATAGCCTAGTAGTTGAGGCATCATCCCAGCACCATCATCAGCATCCATGAACTATATGAGGACTCTGAAGTGAGAAAAAATACATCAATACTTGAAGTATTGATAATTTGTAAGCTGTCTTGGCCATATGTTATATACATGTGCCTCACTACCATTGTACTTTAAAGTTTGTACCCAATCTCCTGCATAGACTCTGTGTATAATTGGTGGGAGAGTGTGCCACAGTTTTTTCAAGGGAAAAGAGGGATGCTTTGCAACTACTGTTCTTGTTATACAATTAAACACCTTTTTTAAGAGTTGGGCTGATTGTTAAGGAGCAGAATTCTAGCATTCTAGCAGAGGAATTACAAACAACAGTATTAGGTATAGATGTCCAGAGAGTTAGCCCTGGAACCTAAGGTAACAGCTCCATGAGTAGCATGTAATATATATACATACATATATATATGTATATATGTATGTATGTATGGGTAAATGTGTATATTGGGCAGAGAAGAGGAATTGTAGATGTGGATGACTTTCTTCACTGGACGTGTGTGTGTATGTGTAGATAGACAGATAGATAAACAGAGAAGAGAAAGAGAACATTTTGCAGGTGGGACTTGGTCTAAGTTTTTGTGGGTTTTTTTTTAAATAGGATTCTATTTTATTCAGCAGCTTTCCTTGAAAGTGAGAAAGGCTTTTTACTTCCTCTATATGGGAGCCCATACTAATGTAGAGAGTTTCATATGTGTATATATACTTCATATACTTATATGGATATATGTGTATACACACATATATACATATGAAACCTTCCACATATATACATATTATATGCATATATATGTACCTCATATGTACAGTAAGTATGAAACTCTATACATACCTTTATATTTGTGTGGAAACTTTCTCATATATGTATACATGTACATATATGAGAAACTCTCCATATTTATAAACGGATAGCTCCTAAATACTGGTAAAAATCATCTAAAAGAAGTTTAGACTGAGCTCCACCTGCAAAATACCCACTAAAAAGGGTAGTCATGTATATTAATGATGTGTCTATAATGATATATGACTTCTCTTACTAGGTTGAGAAGATGGAGGTGATTTACATCCTTTTTTTCTCCCATGGGCTCTAAATCTCCCACTTCCCCAGCTACTTCTGAAGTGAAAAGAAAGTCTACTCTTACTTTAAGACACAAAAACCTCCTCTCCCAGTCTTGCCCTGGCCATCATCATTAACCACACCACTCAGAATTGGTGGCCATCAGCTTTTTTTTATGTTAATGGGAATAAATTTATAATCAATGAAAGACAGTAAACAACTGTCATTTGGAATGATCAGGAAGTCTACCCAAAGGCAGTAGAGATCATAGTAGACTTCTCTCCCTTAATTCCTGCCTTCTCCTAGAGGGAATATAACCAGGAAGTGAAGAGTTGGACAGTTAATAGAGAGCCTCTTGCCTGCCAAGAACAAGGGAGAAGAAAAGTGAGGTGTCAGGGACTGAATATGTGTGGCTCACTAGCCCTTGCCATGAACTGCTGCCTCCACTGGTATCATGCCATTCAAAGCTCTGCCACTCACCCTCCCCCTTGGTTCCAAGGGGCAATGGCCTCAGGCCATGACTTCTGTGCTCTTCCTGAACAGTCTTGGAGGCAATCCCAGTCCCTGGCCAGATTCCCAGCATAGCAGCAGCAACTCTCCATTCTCCTTCCCCTCCACATGGCTAGCCAAGCTGAATTTTCCATGTCCTTTTCCTTCTAGCATCCTCTTCAAAAAATTCAAATGTCAGAGGTTCTTGTGAACACTTGGTAAAAATGTCTCCTCTCAGTAAATAACCTTCTTGCATTTCTCATTACTTCCATACTTCTAAGAAGCAAAAGAGATACTTACTTTTTTTGTTGTTGCTTTCTTTTTGGAGTGGGGGGAAGGCAGGACAATTGGGGTTAAGTGACTTGTCCAAGGTTACATGGCTAGTGCATGCTAAGTGTCTGAGGTCAGATTTAAACTCAGGTCCTCCTGACTCCAGAGTTCGTGCTCTATTCACTGTGCCATCTAGCTGCCCCAAGTTACTTTCTTGTAGGTTCTTTCACCCAACAGAATGTAATTCCCTTTCCTCCTTAAGGGGGATTTTTTTTTTAATATTGATGTTTCCCATTTCTAAGCATAGTACCTAGCATACCAATTTAATAAATGCTTGTTGATTGTTTGATTGATACTAATTTACTCCTTATTTTCAATTAGTACTGTGCTAGATATCTGGAGGGGAAGAAGAGGGGGAGGAAGTCCAAAGCATCTCTCAGTTAATATTAATTCAAACATGTATAGCAAAATAAATATATGTATATGCACAATTTTTATTGTATTATACTGGTGAAGAAACTAAAGACAGGGTTAAATAATTTGTCACAAGTCACAAAGCTACTAGGTTATGGAGTAAAGGGTTGTACCTAATTCATCAGACTCTTAGAGGCAGTGTCAGGTAGCAGATGAGTTCAGGATTTAGAAGCAGGAAGTCCTGAAATCAAATTATTCCTCTGATATTAGCAAAATTACACTGGGCAAGACATTTAACCTCCTTCAGTCTGTAAAATGACGTCTAAGGTCCTTTCCAGTTCAAAGTCTATGATCCTAGAGTCTAATGTTCTTTGCACTACAATGTGCCCCCTAAATAACAAAAGATGGAGGTCCCTGTCTACCCCTTAGGAGGAAGTGTAAGTTTTTTAAAAGAGCACAAGCCTACCCAGAACTCTCATCTGGCTCTGTCATTAACTAGCTATATAACCAAAAATGTCTCCTCATATCTGTCTTAATTTTCTCCTTTGTAGAATAAAGAGGGTTGGACATGACAACCTCTGAAAAATCTCTTCCAAATCTAATGTTCTTTTACTGCCACTACCATTGAGATTATGTGATCAAAGGATATCTGTAACAAGCCTTTGATTTTATATTTTCTTATCTGTCAACAATTTTTGTTTTAAGTGTTAATCTGGTGTTAATAAGGAGACCCAAGCAACCAAGAGGCTCCATGGCCCTAATATAGGTGTTTGAGATACCATGAAGAAGATTAAGAAGTCACTCTGGAAAATATTTTAGAATTATACACAAAAAGTCACTAACCTGTACATAGCCTTTGACCTAGAGAAAGCATGGTACCTCATGGAGGTAAAAGACCACAATAACATAAAGGAAAACAACAGTGAAAGACATTACAGCTGATCAATATAGCGACCGATAAAAGCTTCAAAAGCCAGATGGTGAAGCAAGCCTCCCATTTCTCTGGAGGGATGTGGTAGACTAGAGATGCAGAAGGAGGCATATGTTCTTAGACTCGGCCACAGTATGATTTGTTTTTCTTGACATCACTTATTTGCTACAGGGGATAATTCTATTAGAGAAAGCAGAAACGCCACAGTAATAGAAAACAAAAGGAAAAGAACATAGATAAAACTATTTTAAGATTTAGAGAACTCCTGAGAAATTGAGAATGCAATATTTTTACTGTCCAAATCCCATAGCAAGTAGAAATGAAAATTCCAAATTTCATCAGTTTGATCTTCTTGGCATCTCTTACGTCCATGGCCTCCTCTCCAACTCGCGTGGGCAACGCCTCAGCTCAGGCCTTCATCATCTCCTGCCTAGACCGTTGAAGTAACTTCCAGATTTGTCTGTCTCTCGCTCTGTGATCCATCCTCCACACAGCTGCCTCTATACACAGCCATATGTTTCCATAAACCAACAAGAGAGGCTAGAACAGAAGCCACTCAAGGGCCGGGACTATAGGTTTTGTTTTTGTTGTTTTTGAATTCACACAGCCTAACCCAGTGCCTGGCATATGGAAGGTACTTAATAAATGATTGTTGAATTAGTTAAAGGCCCCAATGAGAAAAAATACGTAAAGTGCTTTGCTAATCTTGAAGTACTATAAAAATAATGGTTATAATTCTAATTAATTAATGTTGTTGATGTTATCTCCTCTCTGGTGAAGGGATTTTTCTTTAAAGACCTGGTCATTAAAAGATGACTAAAAGCTAATTAAACCTTACATTTGACAAAATTGCCAAGCTCTCCAAAGGCAACATGGGGGAAAAAAGAGAGAGAAAGGAAACTACTATGGGAGGCAGAAGGATGCATAGGAAAGAACACTCGGTTTGGAGTCTGAAGTTGTTCTTCAGATGTTCAGTTGTGTCCAGCTCTTCACAACCCTGTGGACCACACATAGTATGCCAGGCCCTTCTGATCTGAGGGGCTCGTCTTCTAATATTATGTCTTCTTAGGATCTTTTTAATACATTCCTTGGAGTTTTCTTGGCAAAGATAATGGAATGGTTTGCCCTTTCCTTCTCCACTTTTATGCAAGTAGAGGTCAAGTGACTTGTCCAGGGTCACCCAGCTAGCAAGTGTCTAAGTTCAGATTTGAACACTGGCCTTTCTGACTCTAGGCCCAGGGTTCTATTGACTGCACCACCTAGCTGCCCCATGAAGGCCTGAGTTCAAATCCAAGATTTCTTAATCTCTTCAATTTTAGATGAATCATTTAACTTTCCTCATCTCTTCTCCATATAATGAGGGTATTCTAAGTATCTTCCAAGGCTCTGTCCAAAGCCCTCTCCTTTTTTCCATCTAAACAACCTCATTTGGCAATTTCATCAATTGAATCAATGGATTCAATTATCACCCCTATGTAAGTGATACTCAGATCTATTTAACCTTTCTCCTGAGCAACAGTCTCTCATCACCAACTTCTTGGATATTTAAAACTGGATGTTCAAGGAGTTTTTGGTTCAGTCATTTCAGTCATGTTGGACTTTGTGACCCCATTTGGGATTTTCTTAGCAAAGATACTGGAGTACTTTGCCATTTCCTTCTCCAGCTCATTTTACAGATGAGGAAATTGAGGCAAACAGGGTTAAGTGACTTGCCCAAGGTCACACAGCTAGTAAGTGTCTGAGGTCAGATTTGATTTCAGGTTTTCCTGACTCCTTGTCTGGCCCTCTATCCACTGGACTACCTAGATTCCCAGATATTCAGTAGACATCTCAAACTCAACATTTCTGAAACAAAATTAGTTATCTGTTCCTCCAACTCCCCCCACCCCATCCAAATTTACTTATTACCCTCAAGGATACCGCCATCCTGCCAGTTCCCAAACTCACAACCTCAATATCATCCTTTACCCTTCACTCACACCACATGCCCCATCTGTTGCCAAGGCTTGTTATTTCTATCTTCATAACATCTCTCAAATAAGTCACCTCTTTCCACAAAAACATCCACCACCTGGTATAGGCCATCATCACATCAATTATTTCAATAGCCTTTTTTATTTTCTTTTAGTCAATCAGGATTAAGTGACTTGTTCAGGATCACACAGCCTGTTAGTGTCTGAGATAGGATTTGAACTCAGGTCCTCCTGACTCCAGGGTCAGTTTGCAATACCCTTCTGATTGGTCTCCCCACCTCAAGTCTCTTCCCACCCCAAACCATCCCTGTTCAGCCCTCAAAATGATTTTCCTAAAGTGAAAGTCTGACAATATCACCTCCCTATTTGATAAATGCTAATAGCTCCCTATTTCCTTATATAGTTGATCCAGCATCAAGTGTTTTATTTATATTATACTGTTATAATAACAACATATTGTTATATTATATTTGACTAAATATAAAATCCTTTGTTTGACTTTTAAATCCTTTCACAACCTGGCCCCTTCCTATCTTTTCAGTTTTCTTATACTTTACTCCCCTGCACATGCACTACAAAGCAGTGACAGTGACCTTACTGTACCTCGTATGTGACGCTCTGTCTCCAGACTAATGCTCTCTTTCCTCATCTCTGCCTCTTGGATTCCCTATCTTCCTTAAAGTCCTAATTCCAGCCCAAGCCTCACAGTCACAGCAGTATCTTCAGAGAAAAGTCTAGCTTTCCCCATCAAATGTCAACTATCACACAGAGGGAAGGCAATAGTAGCCATGAGGATCTGGATTGGGTGATTCATTTGGATTAAATGAGACACAAAGGAGAGGTTCCTGAGTGATGGTGGTGGAAGGACAGTCTGGAAGTGGTAATGAGGAGCAAGGGGTAATCTGACTCCCTCACCATTACAAATCAGTTGGGGTGTAAGAGTGAAAGTACAACTAGAACTGGAAAATTTCAGACTTTGACCTAATCTCAAAAAGATTAATTTTATCTTGCTCCTGGGTTAAGTTGCATCTAGCAGGCTTTTAAAAAAAATGAAACATTTACAATTCAAAATCTGTGTTCCTTGCTTTGATCTTTTAAAAGCTGGGACTTCTCTGGCATCTGTGATGCCACATTTGGCCTCTGTTCTACTGGGTTACCTTTTTTATCTGGTATTTGATACTGTGCTGACCTTGGCTGGCTTGCTTCCCAGCTCTGTATGTGCTCCTGGGAAAATGAATCCTAGATTCGGAGCCAGAAGGGACCTTGGAAGTCATCAGGTTAGTCAACAAGCATTTACTATGTGTCATGTACTGGGTATAAGCACCAGGGATATAGAAAAGGGGGAAAACTGAGCACCTGTCCCCAAGGAACTCACATTCTACCTAATGAATGAGACAACAGGCACAGTATACACACATGTATACGTGTGTGTATATATATGTATATATATATATATATATATATATATATATATATACATACACACACATATATCACACAAAGTATACATGGTAGAGAAAGCACTAACAATAAGGGGAACCACATAAGGCTTTTTGCAGAAGATGGGATTTTAGTTGAGTCTCAAATGAATGAATGAGTAAAACATTTATTAAGTGCTATTAAGTTGTTACTATGTGTAAAACTGTGATAAACTCTGGGGATACAAGTAGAAAAATAAGATAGTCACTTTCTCATCTCCTGATGGAGGAAGCAACACACCTGGGGGATTTCAGTTGGAAGATCAAAGAAAAGGACCCAGGGTCCTTAGGGTGCAATGACAAAGCATCTTTCCCTAACTCTTGGACTCTACATTCCCTTATCTGATCATAATCTGTAGTCATTTCATCTTTCCCTAACTCTATCCTTTCTTACTATCCTTCCACCCCTCAGCCCAAGGTCACACAGCTAAGTGCAGAGCCAGGACCAGAGTCAAGTGTCTTGATTCCTAGACCAACTTTTTCTACTCTGCCACACAATTTCCCTCTGTTTTCACTTACAACTCTGAGTGATGAATAAAAACCTATTCTTTTCTCCAAATATTGGCATCAACAAATCTGGAATGTCCTCTTGTCTCCCCTCCACCTAAGCAGAGCCTACCAATGGGAGAGCAGCTCAATGCTTTGCAGATTCCTAAAATGGTTCAAACTTGGAAGCATGAACTGGACTCCATCCAAAAGGAACTGTCTGCCTGCAATACAAGGCTTACTCTGTTACAAAATGCCCCAGCAAATTATCCTTAGACACATCACAATGAATGTAGGTCTTATGGAACAATTTCCAAACTGTCCTGAAACCTACTTTGACATCCCTGAATGCCATGGATGAGAGCCAAGTGGGAAGCTTATCTCTTTGGAGTTATTTTTCTTGATTTGTACTTTTTTTTTCTTTTTTGGCTTCTCACAATGAGGGAATTTAGGAAGGTCTACTTGTTTTGGGTTTTTTTTTTGTAACTACATAAAAATAGTTGTCAATCATATTTTTCATAAGAGAGGCTATTCATTATATTTCAAAATCTGATAATTAAGAGGATTAAGATTAATTAGAGTAAGCAGCATTGAGGTAAACACACTATATATGTATACATACATATCTATATATATATATATATATATATTTCACTGTATACATATTTTCTCAGCTGATCTGTAAGATAGGTAGTATAAGCTATTAAGAATAGGGACTATGATTTAACTAATATAGAAAATTCCCAGGAAAAGAAACTCAATCAACACATGCCATCACCTTCTCTGAAATTTATAGTCTTGGAGAGTTTTCTACAGTACCAAAGGGTTAAGTGAGCTGCCCAAGATAGGATTTGAACACAGATTTTCCTGAATCAGGGGCCATTCTCTATCTACTATACAATGTAGCCTATATGTATATTCATCCCAATTTTTTTCTTTTTTCCTTTCTTTTTTGCTTTTTCCCTGGTCCTCTTTTAAAATGCAAATACTCCTTGAATTAGAATTATAATCCATTCATAATTCAGTTAAATAAATTTGAGGCTATTTTTTTTTTTTGCTTTTTGGAGGGGGGAAGGTAAGGCAGTTGGGGTTAAGTGACTGGCCCAAGGTCACACGGCTAGTTTTTTGTGGTAAGTGTCTGAGGCCACATTCAAACTCAGGTCCTCCTGACTCCAGGGCTGGTACTCTATTCATGTGCCACCTAGCCATCCCTCCAATTTTTTTCAAATGAGAAAAATGAAGCCTTAAGATTTTAAGTAACTTGACCAGAATCACACAGGTAGTAAATGACAAAACCCAGACTAGAAACAGCTGACTTCAGGTCTCCTTCCCTTTGCATCATATTACTATGCCTTATATATTTGCATATGAAGGTCAATCTTTTTAAGTGAGAAACCTCTTTACTTTTGTCTTGACCTTCACCTTTACCTAATAGTGTTACCACTAAAATCTAAATTGAATTATCACTGGGAGAATATATTTTGTATATCCACAGTCAATTTCCTCAAAAATGTGGCATATTTGAAACTTCATAGTCATTCCTTGGCACCCTATTGCTGAGGAGAAGTTTAAAGGAAATAAACCCAACAATCATTTACAATGTTCCAGGCATGGGGAATTCAAATACAATTGTGACAGTGGCCCTTTCCTCAAGGAGTTTCTATTCCTCTAGTATCTAAGAAGCCTTTATTATAATCTTCAGGTCCTGTGGACTGTTCCCCATGGTTGTGGCCATGTATTGGTCTGGCCTATAGCACCCTTTCATGTCAGCTTGTTACCACTAACATCTTCATTTTCCAGGTCTTTGTTACCCAAAATCTGGGTGCTATAATCCTCTCCTAATTTCTCTACTCACTTTTGAATTTTCTCTAGAAAAAGATAAAGGCTTCAAGTACTTGCCCAGCATTTCCAGCCTACCTAGGTTTGAGAGACTGATCACTGTTTACTTATTCGTTTAATTAATCAATCCAGAAATATTTACAATGGTCAGGAATTATATCAGCAGCTAGGACTACAAAGGCAAAACAAAACATAGCTCTAACCTCAAGGAGCTTTCATGTGAGGGATTGGGGAAGAGTAAGAGAAAGAACAGTATGTATGCATATGTAAGTAAATACAAAATATGTGAAGGATCAATTTGACTGAAAAGTTACTGGAGGCAGGAAGACCTACTAGGAGGCAATCAGAGTAGTCTAAACTAGAGATGATGATGAGGGTCTGAATTAGAATGGTTAGTATGTAGGTAGAGAAAGATGAGAGAAATATTGTGGAGATAGAGGTCAATGAAACGTGATTGGTTATGAGGAATGGGAGTTTGAAGACAAGTAAATGGATGTGAATAGATGGATGGTGAGATCCTCAATAAAAATATGGAAGATAGAAATATGGGCAGTTAGTGGTACTGGAAGACAATTTTTAAAAAAAACAAAAAAAAGTGGTTTGAATATTTAGATCTAGAAGTCATTTGCATAGAAGTGATCATTGAATCCGTGGAAATGGATGAGATCACCAAACGGGAAGATGTAAAGACAAAAAGAGAGGGGGCTCACTTTGAGACGTGTTGTATGGTTTGACCAGATGACTCTGGGCAGCCGTTGAGATGCCCGGCTTTGAGAACCCAGATGTTGATGCTTCCCTCTCTGGTAACTGTGATTGGGTATGGATGTAGTGGTTTGGAAGCCTGCTGCTTGATCTGTTTCTCTGTCTTGTAACTTCTGTCTGTATACTCTGAAGTTCGGGGTGCTGACCTTTTCCCCCTGAACTAGGTAAACAATATGTTTGATTGATTAAAGTGAGCTCGTTAACCCTGACCCCCCCAAAACAAAGAAAGAAAGAAAGGAGAACCTAGAACAGAGCCGTGGAGGACACTTAAATTTAGGGAGTGGTTTATGGATTATTAACCAAAAACCACGATCAACAAGAAGCCAGATAGAGAGCAGAACCAAGAAAGCAGTAACCTGAAAAATCAAGGAAAGCATATCCAAGATATGTGCAGGGGCTAGTAGGGGGGAGAAAGAATGGTCAATATTGTCAAAAGCTATACAAGGCAAGGAGGAGGCTGACTAAGAAAAGTTTACAACATTTATAACTAAAAGATTATTAGTAATCTTGGAGAAAGTGGCTTCATTTAAGTGATGAAGTCCAAAGCCAGATTTCCAGGGGCTGAAAACTGAGGGGAAAAAATGGAACCACCAGCTAATCCATTTTTTTAGTCCATAGAATGTCATAAAAATGTCTAATGGAGCATGAAGAGAGTTGAAATATATGTCAGGAAAGGGAATTCCCACACCAGAGATATCATATGTTCTTGAAACTGAAGCTATGTGACCTTGGGTCTCCAAACCTCTAAGGGCATTACTTCATCACTTATAAAATGAGAATAGTGGACTAGCCAATATTTAAAGTCATTTCCAGCTATAAATCAAATGAGCTAAAATGTCTACTACATGCAAAGGACAATATTATACTTGAATATTGTGATGGCTTCAAAGGGTTCACTTTTGACATAGTGGATAGAATGTTGGATTTGGAATCAAGAAGACAAAGGTTCAGATCCTGCTTTGGATAGTAACTATCTGTGTGACCATGGACAAAATAATTTACCTCTTTGAACCTGTTTCCTCTTTTCTGAGATGAGGACAATAAGACCTAATTTTGCCTGGATCATAGAGTTATATTGAGGCTCAAGTGAGATAATTTGTATAATATGCTTTTCAAGCTCAAGCTCTATATGTCAGCTGCTGTATTATTATCTTATTCTCATCTTTTTCTTTTTTAAAAAATGTTTTATTGATGTGTTTTATTTTTGCATTACAAATATTTATATTACTCCAATTTTATGAGATCTCTTGCAACAAAGTAAAAGTTAAATAAAACTAACAATGCAGTGGTGTCATCCAAAAGCATATAAGACACTTCACATCATCACCTCTCTAAAAAAAAATATAACAAAAAGCTATTTTCTCTCCTTTCCCCCTACCTCACTGGAATAAAAAAGAAAATAAGTTTCTTGTAATCAATATGAAGAGTCAATCAAAACATTCTCTCAGTCACTGATACAAACAAATATATGTCTTATTAGGCATCTTAAATCCATCCTCTATTATGAATAGCATGTTTCATCACTGGTCCTCTGGGATCACAAGGGGTCATTCTATTGATTATAGTTCCTACAGCTTTCAAAGTTGTTTGTCAAAGTTTGTCTATTTTCTTCCCATATTTTTATTAAGGATACCCTCAATATGTGTATAGGCCATTTTCATAAAATTTCTATAGAGGTGAGGAAGTTGGCATCACCATCACTGATTTCTTCCTGGTTACCTTCTCTTTTTGTAGAAGATCATCCATGATCTTCTCTTTTCTTTTTAGAATCATCTTTTTTTTTTTTTTTTTGCTTTTTGGAGAGCAGTTGGGGTTAAGTAACTTGCCCAAGGTCACACGGCTAGGTTTTTGTTTGTGTGGATTAAGTGTCTGAGGCCAGCTCCGAACTCAGGTCCTTCTGACTCCAGGGCCGATGCTCTACTCACTGCACCACCTAGCCGCCCCATAGAATCGTCTTTTCTTTGATAATCTTGAACACTGGTTCTTAAGTTTCTTTAAAATTGTGTCATTTGCTGCTGACTTCCTCTCTCAGTGTTTGGTCAGGGCCAGACACTCTTTCCAATTTAGCTTTCTTGTGTGTCATTGTCCTTTCCTCATACAGCAGACCACTGGGTAATATGCATTAGAGTCCAGATATGGTGGGTCCCCTGACATGCATGAAGAAACCCCATAGGAATGATAGCCAAGCTATTCCATTTCAAATCTGCTCTTTTTCTCTTTCCAGCTTCATCATATTCAAAAGTATTTTGCAAATTCTAAAGTGTCATGTATTATTCAATTATTGTTGTTCTTATTTCCCCACTTAAGTCCGATGCTTCACAGCAGTGTGGAATTCAGAATGGGCTCTTGTATAACAGAAGAATATAAATTCTGAAAGGCCCTACCAAACTATGAAGGCTTTAAGTATGGGTCCAGTGATGGATTGCATGTCTTTATTTTTTAGAAAACCAGCCTAGCTATGTTATAAAAATGGGCTGAAGGGTAATGAATATTTTGGTCACAGGGGCTATCCAATACTATCTCCTAAGTCACAGAAAGCTTTTCATTTGCATTTCTGATGTAATGTCCACACTAACAAAATCATAAGCTTTCAAGATATTGAAACATTATCTTTAAATGTTCTTGAGATAATCTTGTTCATTATTATTATTGGCAATAATAATAATAGCTAGAATTTATATAGTGCTTTGAGTTTTGCAAAGCACCTCACAAATTTTAATCTCATTTTAGCCTTGTAATAACTCTGGGAGGTAGGTATTATTATTATCCCCCTTTAACAGATGAGGAAACCAAGGCAGATAAAAGTTAAGTTACTTGCCCAGAATTTAACAGCTAGTAAGTGCTTGAGGCTAGATGGGAACTCAAGTCCTCCTGACCCCAGTTCCAACAATCTATTCCATTTCTACATTGAGAATTCATTTTGTCTACTGTTCTGCCTTTTACACACTGATACTTCCTTAAATCTTCTATCATTATCATCATCATCATCATCATCATAAATAATGTTGTACAAATGAACTTGTATCCTAAGATAACAGCCTGGCAATTCTGCCATCCTGGGAAAGGAGATCAACTGTTTGCTAGTCGCAGCTGTTTCTAGGCTGTTTGGGCGTCTTTGTTGTAGAAACTACTTTACATCAGAGGCAGCCATGGCTTAGGGTATCAGAGTTAAGAAGGTCTCAACTCAAGTCTCATCTCTGACACATACTGGCTGCTCTGTTCTCAAGGGAACTTTCTAAGACTTAAGTTACAGAGAAGGTTCTGACTTAAAGTGGTAAAGGGGTTTTCTCATCTACAAGTTCCTTGTATCATTGAACCCACAGGTCTAATTCCTAGCTATTTCCTAGACTTCTCTAAGAAAAATTAATAATCCAAGTTAATTGATCCATTGAAAATGGATCAATTTTATCAATTTACAATTTTCAGACTCCGTAGCTGATTTAAGTAGGTCACATTCAAAGAGTTGTAACTGTGCAGAGAATTTCTTTCTAAATACTTAGATTTCCCCTACTTTGGTGTTATTTTTTACTTTTGCTCTCCCTGATCAGTGACCTAACTACACATGAGCTGGTTCTGAAATGATTTGTGTCAATAAATTCTTCTTTCTTTTTTTATTGCTTTTTTTTTGGAGGGCAATTTGGGGTTAAGTGACTTGCCCAAAGTCACACGGCTAGTTTTAGTGTTAAATGTCTGAGGCTGGATTTCAACTCAGGTCCTCCTGACTCCAGGGACAGTGCTCTATTCATTGTACCCCCTAGCTGCCCCTAAATTCTTATTTCTTGACCATGGAGACATAAGCAACTTAATTTCTTGTGATGTTGTGTACTATACCTAGTACCTTCTGATTCTCTTCTTGAAGAAAGTATAAATGAGAAATGAGAATAACACTTATGAGTAACTTCCAATCCTTGGGTCTTCTTTCATCTTTTTAATCCCAAACCACATTTTCTAACACACATTATCATCTTCCTCCCCTATGCCTACTTTTACACTGAAATCAAAAGGTATCACATTACATGCTGACTCAGTTTGTAAGTTCTTATCAAGTCCTTTGTAAAATGTCTTTACCTCTTCATCTTCTACAACAGATATTGGTACATAAATGCAACTCTCTCCATGGTTGTCTATTTGTTTATACTTCTCGTGATCAAGACAGGATGACTAAGTATTCCATGAAAAAGATCTTTCTTGTGGCTCATGATAAAAACCAATTCTGTCTCCATGTGCATCCCTGAAGAAAACCTGTGACTCATCCTTCCAGTCACCTGTAATTCATTTAGGGCTTCTTTTTTCATTTTAAAATAAGAAGGCCAAGTTCATTTTCTCCAGAAAATTATTAGTCCTTAATCAATTAAAGTACTCATTTAATTAAAGCATGTTGCTGATCTAAAAACTGTATAATTCTTATCATCTTTTATCCCTCTCTCCAACACTTCATCATCATTACTAAATAAAGGGGAAGAGGTATATCACTTACCTAGGGTATTTGGGGAACCAAAGACAGTTATAAAAAAAGTTATTTGCCTCTTTCACTAATTAAATCAGGGATTCTTCTTGAACAGGTACATAGATTTCAGGGTAGTCTGTGAACTTGAAGGGGAAAAAAATCAAATCTTTATATTCACTAACATCTAACATAATTTACCATTTCCTGCAATTGCTTAAAAACTCTATTCTGAGAAAGGGTCCATGTGTTTCTCCAGACTTGAAAGAGTGTTTATAATATACACACAGAAAGATTAAGAATGCCTGAGTTAAGTGGAGGATACCAGGATTCCCCCAGCTGAAGGCTATTGTATGGACAAAGAATTCACCTCCAGTGATAAAACAACTTTCAATGAGTTTCCTTGAGAATGGCCCTCATAAAACAGACACAGTCTGATGTAGATCTGGGTCTTCTCAGCCTTGGCTTCCCACCGTATTCTAATTAGCATAATCTACATGTTTTTGCTTAAATCTCTTAAAGCAGCAAAATATAAGGGACTAATAAAGGATGCCCTCCTCACCATACCCAGGGTGTATGTGTATTCACAAAGTGAAGGATTGAGGGACTTTACCATCTGTAGGATGTTCCTTCTAAGCACTTGAGTCACAGAAGAAAAACTTTCTCTACCCCACCCTTCTCTGTACCTTCAGGTCTATGATCCTCCTTCTAGTTGCAAACATATACCTCCAAATCCTTACATGCTCATCCATACTTAGGAAGATTATTTTTTTAAAGGAGAGGAGAGGGGGTACAGGGAAACAAAGGTCTCTATCCTAGAAAAAGGGTTCACTTTGAATGTTTTCTCCCTAAGGCCAACCTTCCTAAATTCCTCCTACCAGTCAGACAATGGCCTATTCACTCCAACCTTGATTATCTCCCTGGAAATAGGATGGCTTTAGCCAGGTGGGCCTCAGTCCCTAGCTCATGGCCCCTCCTAGCCAGCCTTGCATTGCTCTTCTCCATGCCCTAGCATGACACATTATTTTTTCTCCTCCCACCTCTTATTCCCAAGTCAACTTTCCTTTTCCTTTTATCTCTTTTCCTTAGGAACACAAGGGTTTCATAAGTTAGTAAGAAAGGAACTATTTGGCTTAGGGAGGGAATGACATACACACTAAATAGGGTATCCCACCCTACAGGAGAGTAGAGGGGAAGGGGAAGAGAGGGGTGATGATGGAAAGGAGGGCAGGCTGGGGAGGGGGGAGTTGGAAGCACACACTTTTGAAAAGGAACAGGATCAAAGTAGAGAATAGAACAAGTGGGGGGTGGGATAGGAGGGAGGGAAATATAGTCAGTCTTTAACAATTTATCCACTATGAAAATGTTTTACATAGCTACACATATACAACCTATATTAAACTGCTTATCTTCCCGGTGAGGATGGGTGATGAGGGAGGAAGGGAAAGAATCTGGAAACCAAAGTTCTCAAATCAAATGTTTAAAAATATATATACATATTATTATTATTATTATTATTATTATTTTACATGTAACTGGGAAATGAGATATACAGGCACTGGGGCATAGAAATCCACTGCGCCCTACTGGAAAGTCGAAGAGGGAATGGGGGAAGATATGGGAGAGAGCAGATTGGTGGAGTGGATAATCAGTGGGAATCCTGTTTTGGGGTGGTGGGTAGGGAAAATTGGGGAGAAAATTTATAACTCAAAATCTTGTGGAAATGAATGATGTAAACTAAAAAATAAAAAAGAGGGGAGAAAAAGCAACCCTCACAATCAAAAAAAAAAAGAAAGGAACTATTGATACTTATCTAAAAAGAGTAGTAAAATAAAACACATGAAGGTATATATAGAACCTATATTGGATTGCATGCTGCCCTGCCGGGGGTGGGGAGGGATCAGGAAAGAGGGGAGGAAAGGGAGAAGTGGAAAATTTGGAATTCAAAAACTTGTGGAACTGAATGTTGTAAATGAAAAGCAAATAAATTTTAAAGAAAAAATAAATAAATAAAACATCAGGATATAGGAGAAAGGATAGTAGAAAATGGCCAAGAATATTCCCTGAATACATAAAATTTTTATTTTAAGTCCCTTCCCTTTTGTTTTTACAAGATTTGCACATATAGGAAAAGGAAAGATAATTTTTTTCTTAGGTCTTTATGTCATATGTGTGTGTGTGTATATATATATATATATATAGTCATATACATATATGTGTGTATGTATATGTCAGTGGAGCTGTGGTTTTATCATTGTGGGCATTCCTTCCGATAGTACAGAATGCATCCCATCCACAAACTCTCATCTTGTGAAAATATTATCACTATCCCATAAATCCTCCATAGGCATTCTTCCCAAAATGGTAACACCTATCCCCTAGATTTTTTGGCATAAAGTAGGTGTTAATACAAATTATGGCATAGGAATATTAGAAAATATTATCACATCATAAGAAATGACAAAGGGGATGGATTCAAAGAAACCTGGGAAGGTGCTTATGAACTTATGCAGAGGAAAGTAAGCAAAACCAAAAGAACAATTTATTAGTAACTGTAACATTGGGATGAAAAACAACCTTGAAAAATTTAAGAATTCTGATCAATGCACTGATTAGTTACAACTCCAGAGAACTAGTGATAAAATAACTAACATTTAATAGCTATTTATAATCAATGCAATGTATAGTCACAGCTTTGGAAGACTAATCATTAAGCATATTACCCATTTCCTATCAGAGAAGTGAACTATTATTAGAATGTGACATACATTTTTGGACATGGTCAGTGTGTGGATTTGTTTTACTTAATTATGCTCATATATAATGAAAGGTTTAGGGCTGGTTTTGGGATGTTTTGTTTTTTAGGGGAGAGGCAGAGATAGTAACGCAAAAACAAGAAAGTCATTGAAGCATTATTTTAATGCACAGAATAGAAGCTGAGACAGACAAGCAGAACAACTTTGAAACTAACATTTTAGATGTATTATATACTTTGAAAAAACTATATATAATAAAGATTCTTAATTTCACATATTATGCTTTTTCCATTCTTTATATACCTAAAAGTTAATGTTTGTTGATATTTATCAAGTTAAATATAGAAAAAAAAACTAATTTTTTTTTAAGAAAGGAAAATAGCCTTGGAATTGACCTGCTCCACCCAGGCAATGGAAGATGTGTCTCAGCGAAACATGGGCACATGGTTACCACACCAAGTCCAAAGTCATTCTCATAGTAGTCTAAAAAGAAAGGAATCAAAAAGAGTACCAGAGCTTATTAAATTTCCATTAGGCTCTGGGCAAGTACTAATTTACATGGCTGAGTTGATTACATCCTGTTTTAGAGAATCAAATATCCTCTCTACTCTCTGTGATTTGTATCTGAGCATGAAAATAGTTCTAATCACAAAATTAGTGATACCAAATCTGACATGTGACTGCTTTCTACTTCATCCTTTTGCTTACCTCTTTCAGTGGGAACATAGATGATTTTCAAAAAGATCTGGCACAGAGAAGAAATTACAATCAACAGAGTAACAAGCCAAATAGTCATGTGACTATGGAACTGTACAGGAGAATTGCACCTTGGAGAAAATTGGACTCCTCGAGGCTGTAACAAAAAATAATTCTAAGCCAGGTGTGAAGCAGTTTCAGAGAGATCCTGACAAATGCTTAGTGTTGCATCACATCATGGAAAGAAAAAGCAAATTATTAAAATGACAAGACTTTGGTTTGCTGCTAAATGCCAAAATTTATGTTTACCATGCCAGCTCCTCATTTCACATGAATGGACAAAATCATTTTTAATTCATATAAAATAAAGAATGGGAAGGAATATACTAACAGCTATATGCCAGATGGATCTCAATTTCCCAGTTTAAGACTATGTTTATATGCATCCTCTCCTTGAGAACCAGGCGGTATTTTATTAGGAGCTGAGCAGAATTATTAATTCACACACATGTATTAGTTAGATCTTCAGTTTGTAGCTATTCAAGTTGTGGGGGAAGGATGTCATGGGGAAGCAGAAATAGTAGAAAATTATCAGAAAGCTTTTCTGCAGGGGAAAACAAATATATTAGAACATTAAAAAGTGTTTGCAAATATGGAAGAGATCAAATATACCAATGAAACAACAACCTTAAATGCAGGTGTCTACAAAAGGATGCTATACAGAATGTAGTTATTGAACAAAGCACTAGCCATGTGACCTTAGGCAAGTCACTTAACCCTGATTGCCCTACCCTCCCCCCTCCAAAAAAAAGCAAAAAAAAAAAAAGAATGTAGTTATTGGCAGAAGATATCATCTGCTAATTTTATAATTATATATGTGCATATTACATAAGATATAAATATAATTTTAGAATATAAAATATAATGTTTATTATATTTTCAGAGAAAAAAATCTAGGTTGAATGCATTTTAACCACTATTGAATAAAACAAACTTCTCAGAAGCATTTGGCAGTATCATACATTCATCCCTAGGCACTATGTGCTTGCACATTAGATTTCCTGACCATGGAACCTTGAAATGATATAATTTCTTTGTTGATGTTGCTTCCATGGTTCCATCAACATTACCATTCACTTGGGAAAAAGAGCTTAGAGCTATCAGGAAAAAAATGCAGTTTTGTAATACATATGCTTGGCCTCAAAAACAGTAGGATAAAAAGTTGAAAATTAATTCATAATAGACACTGAATACTGAATGTCGAGTGTCTAGATAGTACCAAATGCAGGGAAATAAATATTAATTTCAGTTAACCAGCCTGGGCAATGAAGATACCAAAGGAAGCACAATTTTTTATTGTCTACCGGTTCAAATTAACCAAATAATTTGATAGCACTCCATTTCCCTTTGGCCTAGACAAGCACATACTAATTACCCATGATCTCTCTCACACCAGGTCAGCCCAAAATTTAGAAAGATGATGGGTTAGCAAGGGTCATATTTGCCATGGCTTCTGAGGTTGATCTTCAAAGCCTTGCCCCACAGAACAGTGCTTCCTAATTCACACAATACTGACCTTGAGTAAAACTTATGTAAATTATCTACTACAGATTACTCCATTCACTGTACCCTCAATGTGGGACACTCAGGAAGTAATACTAAATCAGAAAGATGGAGGGAGCAAATAAGAGATGGGGAGAAGAAGGAAAAGGAGGAAATGTTTATAGCTTTCAAGAAATAAGGAACATTAGTAGCAAAAATCATGCAGTGAGTAAAGGAAGAGGTAGAAGTAGAAAGGGACTAGAATTTGAAGTCAGAGGATCTAGGGCTCCATCCCAGCTCTGTCACTTACTGTTTGTGTGACCTTAGGCAAGTCAGTAAAACTTTCTGGGACTCAGTTTCCTCATTTGTTAAAATGAAGAGGTTGGACTCAATGACCTCCAAGGTATCTTCCAAATCTAAATCTATGATTCTATGAAACAACTTTAAATCCAAGTGCCTATGAGACTATACTAGTAGTTATAAAACATAGCTATGAAAGCTACATTATTCCTCCCTTCCAATGTGCCTATAAACACTAAGACAAATCATGGTGCCAGCAGTTATGGCTATATTAGATTACCAGCTCAGTTTTCTCAAGCTGACTGTCAGAACTCCTGATTTAGAGGTCCCCTAGGAGAGTGGAAGCTAGGTGGCACAGTGGATAGAGTGCTAGGGCTAGAATTGGGAAGACTCATCTTCCTGAGTTTGAATCTGGCCTCAGACACTTACTAGCTGTGTGACCCTGGGTAAGTCACTTAACCTTGTTTGCCTCAGTTTCCTCATCTGTAAAATGAGCTGGAGAAGGAAATGGCAAACCACTCCAGTATCTTTGTCAAGAAAACCTCAAATGAGGTCACAGAGAGTCAGCTATATCTGAAAACAATTGAATAACAGCAACTAGAAGAATGAAAAAAGCACTGGGTACAAAACCTATATTTTAATCCTAGAACTGGCCTTTACAGCCTTGGACAAATATCCTATCTGAGCCTCAGTTTCCCTAACTGAGGGAATGAGAGTCAGACTAGCTCTCCAATTTCTTCCAACCATAAAATTTAGTCAATTATGCTTTTTCTATAAAATGTAACTTGGATAAAATAACAGTATAAATATTAATTGTTGATAATTAGGGATATTTGCATAACAAATTTCTGTGGTGGAGAAAACTTTACAGAAAACCAAATACCAAGTTAAGGACCTTCTCTTATTTACTATTAGTTAGTCATGGGTTTGTTTCTTTGAGGAAAACTAACTTTTTCCTCACTGTTGTTTCACTTGTGTAAAGGCCTTGGGCCTCTTGAAGGCCACAGCCTCCAGCTAAACTGTTCACAGCCCTTCTCCATTTGCTGCTGAGTCCCAGACAACACAGGCTTCTTACGTTGCAAACCGGGATTTAGCAATCTCTAATGAAGTTTCTCTCTTTTCTTCCTCTCCTGCTGATCTCAGAGAAGTCTTTAATCTGACTTCAGCTCCACCTACTTTTTTTTTTTTTTTAAATACCATTGATAATAGTTTATTACAGCACAACAGGCCCTACTCTGCAAACACCCAAAATATCCCTGCTCTATCCCAGGCTAAGTGCATTCCATGAAGTTTTGCAAATCCCATCTAGTGAAATAATTGTGACTGATATTTAAGTATATACATACACACACACACACACACACACACACACACACACATACACACACACATACACATATACATATATAGAGATACATATAGATACTATCCCTATAGCTTTGCTCATTCAGAATTTTTTTTTAAGTGCACACTTTATGATTTTGCTCTTAGTCTGCATAAAACTTGGTGGTAGATTTTTTTTTTCAGTTGGGAAATAGTTTCCTTGGCAACCAAGTTATTCCTTTCTCCCAAATGATCAACTACATTTCAATATAAAAGTTATTTTGCACAGAATAGCTAAAGACTGTCTTTTCACTAGCCTAGGAGTTCCCTACTGGTTTGTTTTCCCTTAACATTTTCCCAATAACTCCAGGCCTGAGTTGTTGTTTTTTAATTTACAGAAATCTATTTTCTCTCTCCTACCTCCCCTACATCAGAAAAAAAGAAAAATATGGTGCTTCCAACAATGAATTTAAGATTTCTTAAAGATGTCAAGCTTTTGTTTCCTTCTCTAAACATTTTAAGGACATTAGAAGAGGCAATACAGAACAGTGCTTTGCCCTAATCTTCCTGTGAAGGAAACGTTTTCCTATTCATTACTAATTGCTATAGTTACATCAAATTATTCAATTTCAGACTACTCATTCCTTGTCTTTCTATCAGCCTGGTGCTGAACTGAGTTCCCATCATGTTGGAAGCTCCAAGCTGAGCTTGGATGGGGACTTGAGCCAAATGTGATGACAGTGACAATGGCTGTTGTCCTTATTTCTTGAAGAGGACCAAAGTGACATTACTATGCTAAAGTCAAACTTCAATGTGTCTGCCTGTATTCGATCAAACCAATAGGAGCTCAGAATGCTCTACCACAGGTGGAGCATAAATAATCCATGTGAACATTTGGGGTGGATTCTCTAAATTTATGCATCCTGCGTTTCCTTTGAGCTGTTTCAATTCTGCTTTGCTCATAGAGCATATCACCTTCTCAGATGTGGGCAGTCCATGCCGAGCAGTCCTGTGCCAGTGTCTCCCATGTCACACAATCAATTCCAAAGTTCTTGAGAAAGACCTTGAGAGTGTCCTTGTATCACTTCTTCTGACTACCATATGAGTGCTTGCCCTGTGTGAGTTCTCCATAAAACAGTCTTTTTGGTAAACGTACATTTTGCATTAGAACAACGTGGCCAGCCCATTGGAGTTGCATTCTCTGAAACAGAGTTTGAATACTTGGCAGTTTAGTTGAGTAAGGACCTCAGTGTCTGGTACCTTATCCTGCCAGGTGATCTTCAGAATTTTCCTAAAACAATTCAAATGGAAGTGATTCAGTTTCCTGGAATGGTGCTGGCAAACTGTCCAGGGTTCATAGGCATACAACAGTAAGGTCAGAACAAAGGCTCTGTAGACTTTCAGTTTGGTAGTCAGTCTAATATTTCTTCTGCTCCATACTTTCCTTCGGGGCCTCCCAAACACTGAACTAGCTCTGGCAATGCATGTACCAACCTCAATAACAATGTATATAGCCCTGGAAAGTACATTAACATGGTAAGCAAACTTATCCACAGCATTCTAAACTTCTCCATTTGCTGTAACTGATGGCTCTGTGTATAGATGGTGTGGCGGTAGCTGATGGAGCACCTGGTTTTCTTGGTGTTAATGGTTAGGCCAAAATTAGACGACAATGCAATGACAGCTATGATGACGGTGGTGGTGGTGACAGGCCAGTGATGATGAGGATATGATGATGATAGCTGGCATTTATGTGGAAATGTAAGATTGCAAAACACATTACACACATAATCACATTCGATCTTCTTAACAACTTTTTAAAATAAAGAAGGAAACAAGGGTTTATTAAGTCCCTCTTGAATTCCAGGCATTATGGGAAGCACTTTACAAATGTGATCTCATTTGATCCTAACAACAACCCTAGGGGGTTGGTACTATGATTACTACTTTACATTTGAGGAAACTGAGACAGACAGCAAGTAAGTATGAATTTGAATTATATCTTGTTCTATTCTCCCCAACCGCCATTAAGTTTATAAGTAGCCAGTGGAAAGTGACAAGAACAGGAACAAAAATTACAGAGGAGAACATAGAAGTCACATACCGACCATCCCCAAAATCAAAGGAGCATAATTTACAAAGTGTACTATGTATGAAAATTCATACATCCTGAGAATATGTGCTAAATCAAGGGAAGCCATCGAGGCCTGGCCTTGGTCCTGTGACACATAAATAGAGGCAAATTCCAGACATCTGAACCCAAGTCCGTCTTGATTTGGTGTCCAACACTCTTTCCACTAAACTATACAATACCTCTGAAGTACACCCAAATCCCAGAGAAGAAGCCTTCAAGATCATGTGTCTGGACCAACTGTCTCATTTTTATAGAAAAGGAAAATGAGGTATGAAGAAGTGATGCGGTGTATGCAATGTCACAAACCCACTAACAGACCCAGGTCTCCACACTCCTCATTCAGAGCTCTTCCAAACACATTGAGATATACTAGGGAAACTTTTTTTTGAAAGGAATTCATTAAAAATGTATATAATCGGGGCGGCTAGGTGGCGCAGTGAGTAAGAGTGCCGGCCTCGGAGCTGGGATGACCCGAGATCAAATCCGGCCTCAGAAAATGAGCACCCACACACAAATAATGACTAGCCGTGTAACCTTGAGCAAGTTACTTAACCCCAATTGCTTTAAAAAAAATTTATATAATCACCCCCAAGTCCATCTGATAGTAAATGCTGTATATAAGTTTTGTGGGGTTTTTTTATTGGACCCCAAATGGCTGATCCATTAAAACAAGAGGTGTAAGAAGTGGGGATATGAAAACAAAATGGCCCGATGAGTACATTTATTGGTATCTTGGTGTTAAGAGCCTCACCTCCATCAAGCAGCTCTAACAAGCAACCCCAAAGGACTAGGGATTGGTAAGATAGGCAGCCAGGGGAAAGCCTGTCTCAGAAAACACTATGACAAAATAATTAAGAATGCTTAGGGGACTTCATAACTCAACAATTTAACACAATAATATGAATCACTTACCGTGTGCAAGGCACCATATCATTAGTCTCAGACTTAGCAAGTGTGATGGGATCATAGAATGAAAGGTGAAGAGGTCTCTTCCATCAAGTCCAAATCCTTCATTTTACAGATGAGGAAAGTGAGGTCAGAAAACTGAAATGACATCCCCAAGATGATTTAGGGAGTAAAAGGCAGAGCTCTGACTGGAACTAGGCTCCTCTGTCTCCAAATACAGTGCTCCCTCTTCTTGTACACAACTGCCCCCTGGGGGGCTATGTGCTAGGGAAAACAATAGGACAGTAACACATGCCCGTGCCCATAGGAGCTCATAATCTGTTCAGTGGTTAAATCAAAAGCCAGGTACGGTCATATTTTTTTCCCTGAAATGGTTTAATGCCTTCTTTCTTTTTCATTCTACTTCCTCCCATTTTTCTTATTAATTTAAGTATCTTTCCTTTTGAGGCAGCTAGGTGGAGCAGTAGATAGAATTCTGGGTGTCAGGAAGACTCGTCGTCCTCCTTAGTTCGAACCTGGCCTTAGACACTTACTAGCCATGTGACCCTGGTCAAGTCACTTAACCCTGTTTGCCTCTGTTTCCTCATCTGTAAAATGAGATGGAGAAGGAAATGGCAAACTACTCTAGTATCTTTGTCAATAAAACCCCAATGGGGTCACAAAGAAATGGAAACAAATGAACAACACCAAATCTTCCTTTTGCTTCTTTTTTTTTCACATCTATTTTACCACTTTATTATTAACTTCTGTTTTACATCATTCATTTCCACCAGATTTTGAGTTAAAATCATTTTCCCCCTGTTATTCCCCTACCCAACCTCCCAGAATAGCAGTCCCACAAGATATCACTTCCTCCAGTCTGCTCTCTCCCATACCTTCTCCCATACCCCCTTCGACTTTTCCATTAGAGGAAGGTGAATCTTTGCGTCCCAATGCCTGCACATCTTATCTCCCTATTACAAGCAAAAGAGTATTAATAATACTATTTATACATATTTGAAACATTTAATGTTAAGACCTCCAATTTCAGATCCATTTCCTTCCTCCCTTGTCACCCATTCCCTCTTGGGAGATAAGTAATTCAGTATATGTTGTACATGTCTAGCTATGCAAAACATTATCATAGTAGATATATTGTACAAGGCTGCTTATAATTCCCTCCCACTCATCCCACCCCCCACCTGGTCCATTCCCTACATGATCCTGTCCCTCTTCTATAGTGGGTACTTCCAACCTCCCCTCCCCCCAAGGATGCCCTCCCATCCATCATCCCTCCTCTCATCCCCCTTCCCCCTATCCTGCTGCAGGTTGAGATATCCCATTTAGTATGTATGTCATTTTCTCCCTGAACCAAATTCAATGTGAATGTGGTTTTGCCTTTTTAGCCTTCCTATTCTCCCCCTCCCTTGCAACCACTTCCCCTTGCTTCTTCTACATGGGATGGTTTACCCTACCCTGTCTCTCCCCATCTCCTCTTGCCACTTTCCTCTCTCACCTCATAATTTCATCCCTTGAGTATTCTCCCTTCCCAACAAATTCAACCTATGCCCTCTATCCATGTATAACTGTAACCATATACACACACATTCACATATGTATTCATATGACCACACCCCCTTCTTCCATTATTTTCATAGTGAGAAAGATATCATCAGTCACTGTTATTGCTTTTCCATATAGGAATGTAAATAGTTCAACTTTGATGGTTCCTTTTGATTTCTTTTCCCTGATTACCTTCTCAGGCATCTCTTGCTTCTTGTGTCTGGATGTCAAATTTTCTATTCAACTCTGGTTTTTTCCTCAAGAATGCCTGAAAGTCCTCTATTCCACTGAATGACCATATTTTCCCCTGAAACAAAATACTCAGTTTTGCTGGGTAGGTGACCCTTGGGTTCATTCCCAGTTCTTTTGCCCTCTGGAATATCATATTCCATGCCCTTCGATCCCTCAGTGTAGAAGCTGCCAGGTCCTGGGCTATTCTGATTGTGTTTCCACAATAATGAAATTGTTTCTTCCTGGCTGCTTGGAGTATTTTCTTCTTGATCTGGGGATTCTGGAACCTGGCTATAATATTCCTGGGAGTTTTCTTTTTGGGATCTTTTTCAGGAGGTGATTGGTGAATTCTTTCAACCTCTATTTTGCCCTCTGGATCTAAAACATCAGGGCAGTTTTCCTTGAGAATTTCTTGAAGGGTGATTTCTAGGTTCTTTCTTTGATCATGGCTTTCAGGTAGTCCAATAATTTTTTATTTTTATTTATTTTTTTATTTTTTTTTTATTTTTTATTTTTTTAAGCAATTGGGGTTAAGTAACTTTGCTCAGGGTTACACGGCTAGTCATTTGATTTATGCGTGGGTGCTCATTTTCTGAGGCCGGATCTGATCTCGGGTCATCCCAACTCCGAGGCCGACGCTCTTACTCACTGCGCCACCTAGCCGCCCCTTTAGGGCAATTGGGGTTAAGTAACTTGCCCAAGGTTACACGGCTAGGTTTTTGTTTGTGTGGATTAAGTGTCGGAGGCCGGCTCCGAACTCAGGTCCTTCTGATTCCAGGGCCGGCGCTCTACTCACTGCGCCACCTAGCCGCCCCAGTCAATAATTTTTAAATTGTCTCTCCTGGATCTATTTTCCAGGTCAGTGGTTTTTCTCATGAGATATTTCACATTGCCTTCTAATCTTTCGTTTGTTTGGATCTGCTTAACAGCATCTTGATTTCTCATAAAGTCACTAGCTTCCATTTGCTCCAGTCTAACTCTGAAGGAATGAATCTCCTCAGTGAACTTTTGAGATTCTTTTTCCATCTGGCAAATTCGGCTTTTTAAGGCATTCTTCTCCTCATTGCCCTTTTGGGCCTCCTTTGCCATTTGAGCTAGTCTATTTTTTAAGGTGTCATTTTCCTCAGTCAGGCTGTTGACCCTCATTTCATACTTTTCCTGCATCCTTCTCATTTCTCTTTCTAATTTTTCCTCCACTTCTCTTATTTGATTTTTACAGTCCTTCTTAAGGTCCTCTGTGGCCTGCAACCCGCTCATGTTTTCCCCTGGGGCTTTTGGAGCAGGACTTCTGACCTCACAGTCCTTTTCCTGCTCTGTGCCCCCAAAATAGGAGTCTAGGGTTGCATTTTTCTGTTTCCTTTGCCTTGGCATGTTGCCACTTGATTGCTTGACTTTTGGGCTTGTTGCCACACTATGGCTTTAAGGCCAGATAGAGGAATTTTCATCCCGAAGGTGTGGGGGGCAACTTCCGTTTCTGGCAAGCTGTAAACCCACCCGCGACTTCCACCCCAGATCACAATCCAGATTCAGGGAGGTTAAAGCAAGAGCAATTACCCCCCAAGACTGATCGCTGGATCACCCTACAGTTCGCAGGCCTGGAGCTGCCTCTGAAAACTACAAAATGGCATGTCTCCTCAGTGGCTTCTAGCCCCCAGGGGAGGGAGCTGACACATTCCCCAAATACAGGTCCCAAAGTCCATAGGACACTAACCTCTTACTTTGTCCTAGGCATGTCTATGTTGATAATTCTGGAGTCACCACAGCTCCTGGTGTTCTGGGGTTCCTCCAGCCAGCTGCTGGCCCTGCTGCCCTGGGGCTAAAACCTTGGCTCACGCGGACCTGGGCTCGGCTCGGCTCCCTGCGTGCTGCGCGCTGCCAGGTCCCAGACTGCTGAGCTGGTCCTTCCTGCCGGGCTGCTGGGCTGTCCTCAGCGGGAGGTTAGCTTCTCTGTGTCATTCTGTGCGTGCTGGGGCTCCAGAAGTTGTTCAGAGTCCCCTTTTACACAGTTTGGGGGGAATCTGGTGCACAGTGGCTTGGATGAGCTGTTTCTACTCCGCCATCTTGGCTCCACCTGCCCTTTGCTTCTTTTTATTGGTTAAGTTTTCCTATTTCTGAAGCAGCAAAAATTATTTGTAAGTTCATTTCCATTGTTGTTGTTATTGTTGTCGCTTTTCCCCAAATGATTGTACTGGGTTTTTCTACACATACCTATTCATTACAAAGTCTTAAAATAATGCAAGAGAAAAGAATTGGTATCATGGAAAACGCTGAGAAGTCAAACAGTGAGGCAGAAGACAGTTGTGATAGGGATTTGAATGATTGATAGTTGTTGAGCTCCTCCAAAGGGGAAAAAAATCGCTGCCACTGCTGCCACCATCCCTATTCCCCATCAATAGTCAGGAAAAAAAGAGGGAAGACCACACCTTGTGTGATATATCATGGAATTATGCGATTTTAGTTATGGAAAACAACTTAAGTGAGTGCCAGATTTGAAGGAGAGCAGAAGAAAAAGAGAGGTGATAGGAGCAGGAAAGGGGAAGAAACAAAGGAAGTAGTGAGGAATTAAAAGGGAAGGATTGGGGGGTCATCTTAGAAAAGGAGAAAAAGAAGAATACTTGAAGGAAAGAGCAGGCATCAGCAAGGAATGACTAGCTCGCCTGAAGTCCAGACATGAAAAGAGATGAGGAGGCCTGCTGAGGGGGTTTCATCTTTTGTGCCGGTAACATCTTACAGCTAATGCTCTTACAGTTAGCTCTGTCGGCAATGGTGAGGGCGCTGGGGCCAGGCCACACTGAGAATGTTAAGGGATTTAAATTCTGTCCCTCCCTCTTCTCCAAAACTAGAGGAGCAGGAGGGTGTGGGTGCAGTGCTTCTTAAACTGTGGGTCATGACCCACTGAAGGGGTTGCAAGTGGAAAAAATGTAAGAAGCCTCAGGTTGGAAGATGTAAGGATCTGGAAGGCCAAAAAAGAATAAGAGTATGAGGAATAAAAGCTAACGTTAATATAGCTTACTACATGCCAGGCATTGTGCAAAATACTTTATATTTCTTCCTTTTTGCTCATTCTTTTTCCTTTTTCTATTACTTCTCTTCTCAAATTATTATCTCATTTGATCCTCACTGTGAGATATGATTCATTAGGACCCCTGCTCTATTCCAATTAGCATTAATCAGTTTGATACTTTACATAAATCATATAGGGATCATTAGATAAGATGGGTTCTTGTAATGGGCCTTTATAGTAGGCCTCAAAATTTAACATGATGTTCACTACTTTTTACCAGTTAGGATCTCACTTGCACAACCACAAGAATTCTGACAAATATATCTCCATCCTGTTTTACTCAATTTCTATATCCAAACCTAGAATGGGTGGGATGCCTTGATGCATTGGAAAGTCCCCCAACTTATTTTTTATCTCCAAGACCATCCTCTCTAGCCCAACATTAGCAGATAACCATCTTATAATCACTTGGTCAACACAGATGACTCTTGCCTTGCACATCTTAATTTTTGGCACTCAAGAGCAAGGTCTATCAACCAATGAAATTCTATATTTTACCAAGCTTTTTGTGCATATTTGGGTAACAAACCCTATAAAAGTAAGGTCCTAGGGACCAGGGGCATCTCAGATCATGAGAAAGATCTGAAGTCCTCTTCATTAGAGGGACCATGAACCCTCCAGTAAAGTGCCAATAAACTCCATACCACAACAACCCTAGGAGATAAATGTTAATGTTGAGAAATTTTGGATGAGTAAAGAGGGGGTTAAAATCAATGCTTTGAAAAGGGAATATGATGGTTCAAAAAAGAAGAGGAGAAAGTCCTTTTGAGAAATTTGCCTCTGGATCCCTTGGTAACAAGGTGCTCATGGATATAACAACAGGTATGAGGTGGGGAGAGTATAAGCTAATCAATTTTCCACCTCTCTGAGGTAGGCTGTGATCATTGTCCCACCTCAGGTGCCCCAGCTTCTCCTAGTGAGAAGAATGATGGGAAAGGGAAAACAAAAGTACGAAGTAAAACGCGATAATGCTTTAATAATAATGACATACAACATTAATAATAATATCATATAATATAATAATTTTTAAAGAGGAAGAGATAGAGTGAGGCTACTATTTTTTAAGGCAATCAAGGTTCAGTGACTTGCCTAGTGTCACACAGCTAGTAAGTGTCTGAGGCTGGATTTGAACTCAGTTCCTCCTGTCTGTACTCTAACCCCAGTAGCACCTAGTTGCCCCAATTGAGATTACTTTTTAAAGGGTCAGTCTTCCAGCTCCATGGCATGGGACTCCTGTGGTCAGTCACCCTCCTTTGCCACCTGCTCTCTGAGCAAAATAGAGACAATTCTCTTTGGATGCTCCTAAGGCTGGCCCTAATCTGGTAGATGGGTGGTGACAAGGTTTCCTCCCATTTGTTTGGGAGGAAACCTTGTCCTAGGGAATAGCCCAATTAGTTCTCGGTATGTGAAGAAATCCCAGAGGCAGAGAAAGGATAGAGGTTTTGCCCATCCCCTGTGTAGGTTGTATAAATAAGGCCTAAGAGAGATTTACTCTCTATTTCAGATGCCCCAGCTTCTGCTTGTGGGTCTTTGTTCAACATTAATGCTACTTAGCCTGTCTTGGCATTGGCTACCCGTCTGCTGCCACCATGACCTCATTCTGGGGTCACTTCTTCCTGAGGCTAATATTGGTCTTTTGTGAATTCTACTAAAGCATTCTACTATCCATGGCCATACTGTGGTGCAGCAGTTGCTGATCCTCCCACTTTCTCCCTGGGAAAAGAGATCAAAAGGCTGGCTACAGAAGCTCCCCATTGAAGGTCTAATCAAGATTAGATATTTTCTGACTGGCATTTTGGGTGGGTTCATCTTCCCCCCGGGTTCAAACAGGATAGTATTATGAACTTGGAAGACCCTGAGCTGAAATTTGTGAATCACGACATATGGTAACATCATATCATGTTCACCTTTTTTTTCGTCAGTGGCCCAGTAGATACAATGAGCCAAAAGTGTCTAGCCAGGCAGTAGATAGATGAAGCTGGCATAAGCTGCCCTGGAATTTTCTTTCCATGACTTGATATTGATCCTCATCTCACATACTCAGGGCAGAGATGACACATAAATCCAAGCATATGCCTTGCTTTTGATCTCTACTATACTGATTTCTCTGGTATTATTAACTGAATTTTGGTTCCTTGACCTGCCTGTACTTTGGGTATTAAAGACATGGAAGGTCTTCCTGTTTGGTTCATGGTTTATCCACACGGGTAACACAATCTATGCTCCAATTACTGGCCATCCCCAGCAATCAGATAAACATTCAGATCTCATATTCTTCATGACTTTCTTCTGCTGGCACCTATAACTGATGGCTCTGATGATATCTGGCATCTATGGCTTCTGGAGCATCTGGTACCATCAATACTCATCCTGGGCAGAGGCAGTGAATACCAGATACTATCCACATCCCACAGATGACACTATTGAATAGATAAAGAGGCTAAAGTTTGAGGAACACCAGGGAGACAATGGCATCTGAGTTGAAAGATGTCATTTGCAGGGGCGGAGCCAAGATGGCGGAGTAGAAACAGCTCTTCCAAGCCTCTCTGCCCCCAGATTCCCCACAAACTATGTAAAAAAGGACTGTGAACAACTTCTGGAGCCCCAGCACCCACAGAACGACACAGAGAAGCTAACCTCCCGCTGAGGACAGCCCAGCAGCCCTGCAGGAAGGACCAGCGCAGCGGTCTGGGAGCCAGCAGCACGCAGAGCGCAGAGCGCAGGAGCCGAGCCGAGCCGAGCCCAGGTCCGCGTGAGCCGAGGTTTTAGCCCCAGGGCGGCAGGGCCAGCAGCCAGCTGGAGGAACCCCAGAACACCAGGAGCTGTGGCGACTCCAGAATTATCAACATAGACATGCCTAGGACAAAGTAAGGGGTTAGTGTCCTATGGACTTTGGGACCTGTATTTGGGGAATGCGTCAGCTCCCTCCCCTGGGGGCTAGAAGCCACTGAGGAGACAAGCCATTTTGTAGTTTTCAGAGGCATTTCCGGCTCCCAGCCTACAAATCGTGGGGAGATCCAGCGATCAGTCTTGGGGGTAATCGCTCTTGCTTTAACCTCCCTGGATCTGGATTGTGATCTAGGGTGGAAGTTGTGGGTGGGTTTACAGCTTGCCAGAAACGGAAGTTGCCCCCCACACGTTCGGGACGAAAATTCCTCTATCTGGCCTTAAAGCCATAGTGTGGCAACAAGCCCAAAAGTCAAGTAATTAAGTGGCAACATGCCAAAGCAAAGGAAACAGAAAAATGCAACCCTAGACTCCTATTTTGGGGGCACAGAGCAGGAAAAGGACTGTGAGGTCAGAAGTCCTGCTCCAAAAGCCCCAGGGGAAAACATGAGCGGGTTGCAGGCCATAGAGGACCTTAAGAAGGACTTTAAAAAATCAAATAAGAGAAGTGGAGGAAAAATTAGAAAGAGAAATGAGAAGGATGCAGGAAAAGTATGAAATGAGGGTCAACAGCCTGACTGAGGAGAACAACACCTTAAAAAATAGACTAACTCAAATGGCAAAGGAGGCCCAAAAGGGCAATGAAGAGAAGAATGCCTTAAAAAGTCGAATTTGCCAGATGGAAAAAGAATCTCAAAGTTCACTGAGGAGATTCATTCCTTCAGAGTTAGACTGGAGCAAATGGAAGCTAATGACTTTATGAGAAATCAAGATGCTGTTAAGCAGATCCAAACAAACGAAAGATTAGAAGGCAATGTGAAATATCTCATGGGAAAAACCACTGACCTGGAAAATAGATCCAGGAGAGACAATTTAAAAATTATTGGACTACCTGAAAGCCATGATCAAAGAAAGAACCTAGAAATCACCCTTCAAAAATTCTCAAGGAAAATTGCCCTGATGTTTTAGACCCAGAGGGCAAAATAGAGGTTGAAAGAATCCACAGATCACCTCCTGAAAAAGATCCCAAAAGAAAACTCCCAGGAATATTATAGCCAGGTTCCAGAATCCCCAGATCAAGGAGAAAATACTACAAGCAGCCAGGAAGAAACAATTTCAATACTGTGGAAACACAATAAGAATAGCCCAGGACCTGGCAGCTTCTACACTGAGGGATCGAGGGGCATGGGATATGATATTCCAGAGGGCAAAAGAACTGAGAATGAACCCAAGGGTCACCTACCCAGCAAAACTGAGTATTTTGTTTCAGGGGAAAATATGGTCATTCAGTGGAATAGAGGACTTTCAGGCATTCTTGAGGAAAAAACCAGAGTTGAATAGAAAATTTGACATCCAGACGCAAGAAGTAAGAGATGCCTGAGAAGGTAATCAGGGAAAAGAAATCAAAAGGAACTTATCAAAGTTGAACTATTTACACTCCTATATGGAAAAGCAATATCTGTGACTGATGATATCTTTCTCACTATGAAAATAATGGAAGAAGAGGGTGTGGTCATATGAATACATATGTGAATGTGTGTGTATATGGTTACAGTTATATATGGATAGAGGGCATAGGTTGAATTTGTTGGGAAGGGAGAATACTCAAGGGATGAAATTATGAGGTGAGAGAGGAAAGTGGCAAGAGGAGATGGGGAGAGACATGGTAGGGTAAACTATCTCATGTAGGGGAAGTGGTTGCCAAGGAGGGGGAGAATAAGGAAGGCTAAAAAGGCAAAACCACATTCACATTGAATTTGGTTCAGGGAGAAAATGACATACATACTAAATGGGATATCTCAACCTGCAGCAGGATGGGGGAAGGGGGATGAGAGGAGAGATGATGGATGGGAGGGCATCCTTGGGGTGAGGGGAGGTTGGAAGTACCCACTATAGAAGAGGGACAGGATCATGTAGGGAATGGACCAGGTGGGGGGTGGGATGAGTGGGAGGGAATTATAAGCAGCCTTGTACAATATATCTACTATGATAATGTTTGCATAGCTAGACATGTACAACATATACTGAATTACTTATCTCCCCAGAGGGAATGGGTGACAAGGGAGGAAGGAAATGGATCTGAAATTCGAGGTATTAACATTAAATGTTTCAAATATATATAAATACTATTATTAATACTCTTTCGCTTGTAATAGGGAGATAAGATGTGCAGGCATTGGGACACAAAGATTCACCTTCCTCTAATGGAAAAGTCGATGGGGGTATGGGGGAAGGTATGGGAGAGAGCAGATTGGAGGAAGTGATATCTTGTGGGACTACTATTCTGGGAGGTTGGGTAGGGGAATAATGGGGGGAAATGATTGTAACTCAAAATCTGGTGGAAATGAATGATGTAAAACAGAAGTTAATAAAGCATTTGTTTAAAAAAAAAAAGGAAGATGTCATTTGCTCTGTCTTTTATCCATTACATGATGACTCTCCATGGAATTCCCTCAGTGAGGCATATAAGATCTGCAGAAATTCTTTCCCTTCCCAAAAAACATGAACTTTTTTTCTCTTAGATAAAAAGGAAAGACCTGATAAAGACTGGATTTGCTATCATGTTTTATGGAGTTTCCCAGCCACCCTCTTGAGACTTCTGAGACTGATAGCAGAAAGGGAATAGGACTATTCTTCTGACAGCTTTGGGGAATGTGGCTTGAGGGAGTGATGATGGGATAAAAAGAGAAGGAGAGGAGACTAAGAGAGATGGAGGAGAGAGGGGAAAAGAGAGTTAAAGACAGAGAAAGAGGGAGATAGGGACAGAAAGAGAAAGGGAGGGATTAGACAGAGATAGACAGAAAGGAGATAGAGAGAGAGGGAGGGGAGAAGTAAGGGCAGAAGGGAGAGAGAGAAAGGCAATAAAAATAGAGATATAGACAGAGATGAGCCAAGTGCAGAAAATAGTGTGCTGGGTTGAGAAGCATTTTTTGATACTTTACTAGCTGTGTGACCCTGAGTAAGTCTTTTATCTCTCTGAGCCTCAGTTTTCCCAGCTGTAAAGTGGGGACAGTATCTCCCTCATCAAGTTGTTGTGAAGCTCAAAAGAGGCAATGTATGTAGAGCACTTTGTAAACTTTGAAGTATTATATTTGTCAGCTATCCTTATACTGGATCATTGGAGGGAAGAAGAGATGGGCCCTGTTGTATTGCTTAGGCCAGGAATTCTTGTTTTTGGTTTGGGGTTTTTTTGTTTTGTTTTGTTTTGTTTGCTTTTTGGAGGGGGAAAGGCAGGGCAATTGGGGTTAAGTGATTTGCCCAAGGTCATATGGATAACAAGTGTCTGAGACTGGATTTGAACTCAGGTCCTCCTGACTCCAGGGCTTGTGCTCTATTCACTGGGCCAGGAATTCTTAACCTGCATTCAACAGATCTATATCTGTCAATTTGTTAGTTTTGTAACATTTTGATAACTTTATTTCAATATAACTAGTTTCCTTTTTAATCCCATTTCTTATTTATTTTATGCATTTAAAAACATTATTCTGAGAAGCCTTTCACTGGCTTCATCAGAATGCTAAAGGAGCCGTGACAGAAAAAGAGATTAAGAACTCTTGGCTTAGGCATTTCCACTAGGGTGGAAAGGGTCATTTATAGTATCTGGCTGTCGATAAAGAACTAGAAATTGAGGAGATGCCTTTCAGTTGAGGAATGGCTAAACAAGTTGTGGCATGTGATTATGATGGAATGCTACTGTGTTGTGAAAAATGGTGAACTCGATGATCTTAAAAAACATGGAAAGACTCACATGAAATAATGAAGACTAAAATGGGCCAAACCAAGAGAACATTATATACATTAACAGCAATATTGTTTGAAGAATAACTGTGAAAGACTGAGTTATTCTGAGTACTGTAAGTAACCCAATGAATTGAACTACAAAGGACCTATTAAGATACTATATATCTCCAGAGAAAGAACTGATAAATAGAAGTAGGCAATAGTATGGTATAACTCTCTGTGTGTGTGTGTGTGTGTGTGTGTGTGATATGGTGACTTTCTCTAGTGTGCAGTTGAGAGGGAGGGAAGGAGACAGTTCAGAAGTTAAAATGTATCAGTGTCAGGGAGGACACCTTTCCCCTGGTAGCTTTGATACAATTAATTAATAGCCCAGATTCTCTCTTCAGAGGCAGAATAATGATCTCTCTAATCAATTTAATTCAGCAAGCAGTTACTTATTGAACACCAAATACATATGACACACTACTAGGTGCTGGAGATCCAAATTAGAGATATTTCCTTAAACACGTCTTTGTCATCAGTCTCTCCTCTCTAAGAGTATCTCTAGAGGTCTGTTCTCTATGCTTGGTTTCACAACTGTTAACCTGGAGTTTTTTCTCCAAAAAGACCCTGGGTTCCCAGGTCCTCTCTAAAGCCTGTGAAGTTACCCGCAGGTAACTTCTGTGGGTGCCAGAAGTGAGAGAGGAAAAGATAGAGGAAAGATGGAGGCAAAGGAAATGGGTAAAGAGAGAGAGGAGAGGCAGCAAAGGAGAAAACAAACAATCACAAGAGTGAAACAGAAAGGGAAAAAAGAAGCATTAAGGTTCAGAGGTAGAAGAGTTCTGCGTGGTCAGCCCCTAGGGTCAATAAATTACTTAGAGAGTAAACATTTTATCTTATTTTATAGTTTTCATGCTTTTATTTATTTATTTTTGAGGGTCAATATATGTCGCTTTATTTTATTTTATGCTAATAATACATATTTGCTAACGATGCGACCCTGAGCTAGTCACTTAAGCAGTATGCCTCAGTTTCCTCATCTGCAAAATGGAGATAATAATAGCATTTATATTTCAGAATTGTTGTGAGGATCAAATGAGATAATATATGTTAAAATAAAAAGTATATGAATATTATGCCACTAATGTCAAGTTATGATAACAAGCAGTTGGAAGACCACTGGGCCTGCATTCAAAGGACTTGGGATTGAATGGTTTCTTTAAAAAAAAGTTTTTCAATTAACAAAAATATTTTTGTCTCCCTCCCAACTTCCCTCCCAATTGAAAAGGAAACAATACAAAACCCTTGCAACAAATAAGCAGAATTACACAAAGCATACTCCCCCATTGGTCATGTCCAAAAACGTGTCTCTCACTCTACATACAAAAGTCTACGCTCCCTCTGTCAGGAAGTGGATAGCATTCTTCATCGTCAATCCTACCAGATCGTGATTGGTTATTGCATTAAACTATGTTGTCAAATCCTTTAAAACTGTCTTCATATTGCTATTTTGTCACCATGTTCTATGTCTCCTGGCTCTGTTTACTTCATCATTTCCCTTAAGCCTTCACCAGGGATTGAATTGAATTCTGGCTTTCTACTTCCTTTTTTGGAAATCTTGGGCAATCATTCCCTCTTTCTCAGTCTCTTTATCAGTAAAATGAGACTATGTGGTGGAGGTGGAGTTCAATTAGATGACCTTTCTAGTTCTAAATCCCATGAATTCTTTGATTTGTGTAAGGATGTGTCTCTAAGTTTGGCTTGGCTTTGGCCCCATCCCAGTCCTACCCTGTGAAATGGGAATGGGAATTTGAAGATCTTCCCTGTCCCTTAATAGACCTAGGGGAGTTTGGAGACCTCCCCTGCTTTGAAAGTAAACTCTGGGGGGTGGGGGGGAGCGGCTAGGTGGCACAGTGAATAGACAATGGGCCCTGGAGTCAGGAGGACCTGAGTTCAAATCTGGACTTGGACACTTGACACTTACTAGCTGTGTGACCTTGAGCAAGTCACTTAACCCCAATTGCCCTGCCTTTCAAAAAGGAAAGGAAAGGAAAGGAAGGAAGGAAGGAAGGAAGGAAGGAAGGAAGGAAGGAAGGAAGGAAGGAAGGAAGGAAGGAAGGAAGGAAGGAAGGAAAGGAAAAAGGAAGAAAAAAAAGAAAAATCTCTACCGTGATATGTATGAGAATCTCTAAAAATCACTTTGGATAGATATTACCTAAATTAGGTTTAGCAGCTCGAGGTATGCATGTATTGGCAGGAGTAATAGATTCTAATTATCAAGGAGAAATTATTGAAACATTGCAAAATTTGGGTAAAGAACCCATACAGTTTTGTAAAAATAATAGAATAGTTCAAGTGATTATTATTCCTTGTGAAACAATACCACTTGTGAAAACTGACCCTCCTTCTGAAACAACTATCAGAGGAACTAAAGAATTTGGTTCTACCTATTAGTAGAAAATTGGAAGCTAGAGTATGAGTAAAGCAGGAACCAGATGATGTTCCAAAGGCTGCAGAGATTATAGCACACGGGAAAGACAATACTGTAGCTGTTGTTTATTCAGGAGACAAGGATTGTCAAATTGTACCCTTAACTCATGTATTCTACCATGAATGAGGTTATGATAAGGAGTCCATGGACTCCAGAAATACAGCTGACCCTATATTTGTCTCTTTTTGGCTTTTTGTCTGTTAAACTTGTTTGTGAGATTTGTTTTCTGCAGGTTCGGTAGCCTCCACCTGCATATGCCTGATTGCTTAAGCCAGATGTCGCCCCCTATCCAAAACTATGATGTGCCACCTCTGGACCTGACGTCGACCAAGTTCCAGAAGACAGCTGAAGAACTGACCTTTTAAATGGGACCTTCTGGACCTGGAATTGACCAAGCTCTGCAGCTAAAGAACTGAACTCTCAAATGGGACCTCTTGGGGTCCCATTTCAGCTTGAAGTAGCTTTGGAGAACAGACCTTCACCCCTTACCCCAAGATTTTGAGCCCCATTTCTTCAAGAGGGGAAGGATGAGGCATTTGTGCCCAAGCTCCCACCCTAATCTATTGTTTTATTTGCAAAGTTTTTCTATTATCCCTGTTATATTGTTGCAAAGTTCTGTTGACACCAGTTTTTCCACCAGTTAATTCTAAACTCTCATTTACTGTTAAGGCATTTTTGCTATATAAGGGACATGAAAGATCTTGGGAACAAATGTAATAGGAATGGGAATTTGAAGATCTTCCCTGCCCCTTAATAGACCTAGGGGGGAGTCTGAAGACTTCCCCTGCTTTGAAAGTAAACTCTGCCCCCTAATAGGCTGATTGTAATCACATGGAGTCTGTAATGGAGGGAATTTGCTAAAGGGTGGAGCAGAGCCCCCAGGAAGTATCCCTGCTGTGAAGATAAACTCTGCCCCTAATAGGCTGAATATAGTCACACTGAGCCTGTGGAGGAGTTTGCTGAAGGGAAGCAGAGCCCACAGGGAGCTGGTAGTCAGAGCTAGCCAGACGGTGGGGGAAAGAGGAGGACCTCAGGCAAGGAGTCAGATAGGCTCATGAGTAGATATTGATCATGTATTGGTTTGTGGGGAGGCTGAAGGATGCTGTGGTTCTCAGTGTTATTAATATTCTGAGTATCTTTTATACTATGGTGGAATTGGCTTACTGGTTTGGGGATTGGGTTTTCTGTTGTCTAAATAAATGCTTCAGTTCTATCCTCTGTCTGGAGAGTTTGGTATATTTCATGATCGAACGTCATGTGATACTTATAGTTACAGTCTTTATTGTGATCATGGGTTCTGTAAATATTGCATTGGCACTACACCCTGTTTCCTTCTTCCAATGGCAGCCTTTCTAGCAGCTACTTAACAGTCTCTCCCCATCTTTCTTACATACCTTCACTTAATTCCAGACACAAGAATTCCTAGTGGCAGCTCTGCTAAGCTTGTAACCTTAGAAGACATGTGTTTGTGTTCCAGCCATTGACAGCTTGAAACTGCAGCCCAATCTTTCAGTCTCTCAACCTCAGCTACTTCCTTTGGAAAGCATAGGTTTTGATGCTTCCACTACCATCCTCATGGTGTTAATGTGAGGAAAGCAAGGCACACGCTGAGTTGCCACACACATGAAAATTTAAAGCATGCCAATCTAGGTGAAGCAGAAGCACATCAAAGAAAAGACAAAAGGAAACATGTACAGGCAAGGGAAACTACCACTGCCACCATCACCACCTCGATGACCACTTCCCCTAAGACCTTAATAGAAGTAGTTCAGGACCATGGCCTCAAGAGCCTTCAGTGCCATCCGGACCATTGGTCCTGCTCCCAGTCTACTGTCCTCAGCCACCATGGACGGCAGACACCCCTGTGGAGAGGCAGCATGGCCACAGCTCCTGAAGGCCCAGAAAAGAGAGGTCTGGCCACCAAAGCTCTTGGCCCCACCAAATAATTCAGGAGCACAAACTGCTATCAGTTTATCAATGGAAATGACACTAAAAGAAATGCACTAGCCTCTTTGCTGCTCTGTCTGAAGGACCAGGGAACTATCCCATCTGAATCTCAGTGAGAGTACAATGGGAGCTCCCTGAGATAGGCACAGGCTTTTCTCTTGGTATCCCCATTGCTAAGCCTGCTTTGTACATAATAAGTATTTAATGAATACTTATCCATTCATTCATTATCACTGTAATTATGGTCTGGTCCAGCATGTCTGCCCTGCCTTCACTCATACAAGATATTATGCCTGTCTCAGAGATTATGCAACTGGAACCCTGGGAGGTAAGGAAACTCGGCCAAAGTCACACAGCTAGCAAAGACAGCTTCAGATAATCACCTCAGTTTTTAAAAAAATCTAAAATGCATTACCCTGCTGTGACTGAACTAAAATAGAAGAGAAAATGTCAAGGGATGGTTCATATTTGTCATCTCATTTTTTTTAGTATTATCTTTAACAATCTCTGAGTTGAAAGGACTCATGATGAAAAAATGTTATCCACCTCCAGAGAACTGATGAACTCTGAGTACAGATTGAAACATTTTTTTCACTTTCTTAATCTGCCTTGCTATTATTTTTTTTTGCAACATGGTTAATATGGAAATATGTTTTGCATGACTTCACATATATAATGGTTATTATATTGCTTGACTTCTCAATGAATGGGGGGAGGAGCCATAGGGAAGTGAATTCAGAACTAAAAATGTAGTAATAGAAAAATAGAAAACAAATTATTTAGTTTTTAAAAAACAATCTCTGGGTTAGTTACCACTCTGCAATATTGATGTCTTCATTTACGGATAAAAATATGAAGAAAGAGAGGATTTAATAGACTTGCCCACACACTGAGGCCACCCAGCCAGCTAATCCCAGTAGACAGAATTGAACTCCAGAGTTTCTGACTCCCTGGACAGTGCTTCCTGTTTGAGGGCAGCATGATGAGTGGATTAAAGACATCATTCGATGCCAATAAGACCTGAATTTAAATTCCATCTCTGACCTGTGTGTGACAGAGTCTTGTGCACTGGGTGTGTGACCCTGGACAGGTCATTTAATTTCTCAGTCTTCTACTTTGGTAGTATCAAACTCAAAAAGAAATGGGAGACACTAAACCATCCATAAGGTGCAGGATAGGCAGGATGTATATTGATTTCGTTTTTAAAGGCAACTATATGTTTTATTATATTTTTATTTGTATTGTTAAATATTTCCCAATTATATTTTAATCTGGTTCAGGCCACACTCAGAAAGGTCTTAAGGGGGCATCTAGGTGGCAAAGTGAATAGAGCACTGGCCCTGGAGTCAGGAAGACCTGAGTTCAAATCCAGCCTCAGACACTTAACACAAAATCTAGCCATGTGACCTTGGACAAGTCACTTAACCCCAATTGCCCTACCTTCCCCCTCAAAAAAAAAAATAAGGGTTGTAAGCTTGCATGTGGGCTGGGGGTCAAGTTGTTGACACCTTTGTTCTAGGCAACTCTCCCAAGGTTATAAACTTCAGAGAAAGTTACAACCGGCATTAATAGAAGGAGTATACTTACCTGAAAGTTCCCTAAACCAAAGAAATCATAGGACCAGTGATTATCTTCCTACCTACCTATTGTTGTTGTTCAGTTGTGTTCAATTCTTCATGATTCCATGGACCAACTCTCCATGGAGTTTTCTTGGCAAGATACTGAAGTGGTTTGCCATTTCCTTCTCCAAATTTAGTCAGGGTTAAATGACTTGCCTAGGGTCACACAGCTAGAAAATGTCTGAGGTTGAATTTGAACTCTGGTCTCCCTGAGTCCAGGCCCAAAGCTGTATCCACTGTGCCACTGAACTGCCAACTACTTATATAAGACCACAAATTTAAAGTGGGAAAAGACATTAGTTATCTAATCTGCCCCTCTTACTTTACAGATGAGAGACCGAAGAGGTTAAATGACTGGTCCACAATTTCATTCAAGGGCAGTAAATAGGAGAACGAGGATTAGAATCCCAGTCTTCCAACTGAATCAATTTCCCTTTCCCCTACACCACACTACATGCCAAGTAAACCTTAAGGCAATACAAGCACTTGGTGAGACTCTTCTCTATGAGATATCATGCAAGGTGGAAAGAATGGTAACTTTGGAGTCGGGATAGAAAAGGATTTGAATCCAGGCTGTGATACTTACTCACTGCATGACCCATGACCCTTGTCAACTCCTGGTCCTCAGCTTTTTTTTTTATCTGTAAGATGGAGACAATAATACTTTCATTACTCACCTCACAGGGTCAGCGTGGGGAAAGTGCTTTATGAACCATAAAGTACTGTAGAAACATGAGCCATTGGGTATTAGATGAGAGAGCAGATAAATATGTACATGGTCCCTCCCCTGTAAGAAAATCACAGTCTTATTAAGGAAATGAAAATAGCACATTTAGTGATTCATTGTTGTTCAGTCATTTTTCAGTCATGTCTGACACTTTGAGACCCTGTTTGAAGTTTTCTTGGCAAAGATACTGGAGTGATTTGATATTTCCTACTCCAGTTCATTTTACAGATGAGGAAACTGAGGTGAACAGCATGAAGTGACTTACCCAAGGTCACACAGCTTGGGTCTGAGGCCAGATTTGGACTCAGGAAAGTGAGTCTTCCTGACTCCAGGCTCAGTATTCTACCCATTGCTGCGCCTAGCAGCCCCATACCATGCGAAATATTCTATAATTAAGTGCTATGTTATACGGTACAGAACAAAAGAAGAGTGGCAGCAGTGAGGATGAGAGAAGTTAGGGAAGGCTTCTTGAAGGAATCCAGCTGAGCCTTGAAGAGTGAGCCTGAGTGGGTAGAGTTTTTCCTAATTACCTCTATGGATATTGGCACCATCTGTAACAAATTCTGACCCATTCTGCTGCCAAAATAACCCCTTAATAAACAGAAACCTGACTCTCTTATGTTTCTCTTGTCTATGCATCTTCTTATCAGCTCCAGTTGGCTTTTTTCCTTAGTCAGGACAGAGAAACACTGTTAGAAAGGTCAGGAGAATATAAAATTAAGAGATTGAACTAGTCTATTCAAATTCTGATAGCTATATTATCTGTGGATGGCTCAACTGGAAAGGGTGGAGGGGAAGACAGCCCAAGCAGTTCACGGAAGCTAAAACTCTGAAGTGGAAAAGCATACAGGAAAACACATGCAAACTCTAGATCCTCTAAATCCCAGCCCACCAACCTTTTCACTGCCCCAAGATCCCAAAGAATTAGATTTCATGTCTTCCCCCAGCAAACTGCCCTAACGGCAAAAAGTATTTATCAAGTGAAAAGTTCATCCAGAACTCTACCTTGGAATTTTATGCAGAAATTGAAATTCCTATTCTCAGGATAAATGAGGAGTGGGCTAAATCCCACACAGTAGGCATTTATTTAATTTAGAGACAGGTGGATAGAGTGTTGGACTTGAAATCAGGAAGACCTGAGCACATTTACTAGCTGTGTGACCTTGGACAAGTCACTTAAATACTCAGACTCCGTTTCCTCATCCTCATCTGTAAAATGGGGGTAATATAGCCCCTACCTCCCAGGGTTGCTGTGAAAATCACCATTATAAATGCTAACTGCTATTTTTGTTATTATTGTTTGTTGAATAAAATTGAAAGGAATTGACAAATGTCCCTTTAATTGAGAAGTATTGTGGCACAGTGGATAGATAGATTTGTAGTCAGAGAGGTACAGCTTCAAGTCTCATCTTTGATACCGACTGTGTGAACCTGGGAAAGTTGCTTTACCTCTCAGTGCTTCAGGCAACAGTCCAAGACTCTCAGTCTGGAAAAAGGGGTTGACTGAATTGATAGAGTTCATATCCTATAGTAATTAAATCACAGGTTTAAACCTATCCTACTTAACCAGTTCCTTTCTCTGTACTTTGGAGAGATACTCTGGCTTTAGAGAGATTCAAATAGGCAACCTAAACTTTCTTTGGAAGTTTTTCTCAATCTCCATGGCTGAGACCATGCTGTCTCAAGAGATGAATTTCTGACCAATTAAGATAATGGCTTTCAGAAACTGCAATATCCCAGAGCCCACAGTTTACCATAAGCATTAGGTTGTTCTGAGACTGAATTTCTGGTTCAACAGGAAAACAGATCGAACTTCAGAATTACCAAGGCTGTCTGGGTTTGAATCAATGGGGTTTAATGGTCTAAGGATTATCCCCCCAACTATAAAACTTTGCTAGACTTATTAGACAATTAGACTTACTGGGTTCACTGTAAACCCTTGGAGGGGCACTCACAGATCAGATCTGCCAGTGGATGCCTACCCCAGGTTCCATTCTACAGACCACACACCTCTAAACTATAGCTCACAATCCCCTACCAATGTGTTTGCCTTAAACTGTCAGGCAGGGAACACAATTCAAATCAAAGGCATTTACGGATATGGAATAGTTGGAAAAGTTGCAGAAGACATTTTCCCCATAAACCTAAGGTATACTCTACCACTACATCAATGAGAAAATTCCACCTTCTACAGGAATATTTCCCCAATCCCTCTAGGGCTAATCTTCTGTTTATTTTTTTTAATATACCCCTTATATAGTTTCATATTTATCCTATACATGTTCATAAATAGTTCCTATTTTTCTAGTTATATACATTTGCTTATTGTCTCCCCTCCATGGCAGGGGCTTTTTGTCTTTCTCTGTATTCCATGTTTGGCACAATGCCTGACACATAGTAGGCACTTAATAAATGCTTATTGACAGACACATAGACAATATACATATGGCAAAGGCACTCATCCAGGATAAGTTGTGACCAGGGTATGTATGTGTATGTTACACATGTAGGGAAAACAAGGCATACATCTGGCGTTGCTTGGCTACTTATGTCTTCTAGTTAATGCCACTGGTCTCATAGTTTTGGATGGACCCTGCTCTGCTAGAACACTTTCTCCAAATACTGTTCTCCAGGACTCCAGAGGAAGCTGCCAGCCTCCATTTTGCTGCAAGATACCATTCTGCTGATGTCCTTTTGTTCTATTGAACACGTAGTCACCATGGACACTACTGTTGAATGCCTCTCTACCAAATATGTTGTCGCCATGGACACTCTTTGGCTGTTGTCTCTCCCACCTCCAGCTTCTGACTCAGCTCTAGTCCTGGACTGGGATAAATACTTAGAGAATTCTAGCTCTTTTAGGAAAAGCAGAAACCCTAAACCTAAGACCAGAAGAAACCCCTCAGACTCTCTTATTCCCTCCAATCTGTGGCTAGTAGCTACTACCAATCTTTCCCTAGATTTTCAGACCCAAGTGCCAAGTTCTTTAGAACAAAGAGAAGAGTTATCCAGGCTAGCTAATGGCTAGCTCAGTCTTTTCTTTAAGGTAAACTTCCTGGTACAGTACTTGATCCTTTTCATTAGGAAACCTCATCTAATCTGACAGTGTTCAATATACTTCCCAAATGTTCTTCAAGTGAAGGTTAAACTATTAAACAGGGAATAATTATTTGCCTAATAATTTTCAAGCTGCTCTGGGCTTTCAAGGCTCCCCAGGCTAGGAACTACACCTAGTAGCTTTGGAAGGCAGTCTTTAAACCTAGTCTTTAAACCCAGAAAAAGCCCAGAAGCCAAGGGGTCAAAGTCTTAGTCTCGGCTCCTTCGTAAGCAGATGAAGCAGCTCCTGGGTCTAAAGAGGACTTTGCCCCAAACCCTTACTTAATCCATCGGGCTCTGACTATAACACACTCCCCTAAACAGATGTTCCAAACCTCTTCTCTTATCAAAGTCCCCCAACTACATCCTACCCAGCTTTCGCTAAGCAGATTTCACCCTATAGTTACCGAGATACTAGGTCCCTATCCCCTCTGATCTCCTTCTTCTCCCCTATTCTATATCTCAAAACTTCTTGGCATTATTCTCTGATCTTTCCTCTGCAAGAGGCTGCTCTATTCTAGTCTCAAAGATTGTCACTGCTCTCCCTAATCTTCAATCTCTCCCTTCCCACCAATTCCTACTAGGCTGCTTGCAAATTTGCTGAGTTATCTCCTATCCCTAGGGCAACTAGGTGGGGCAATGGATGGAGTGACGGGCATGGAGTCAGGAAGACTCCTCTTCCTGAATTCAAATCCAGCCTCAGACTCTGGCAAGCTGTGTAACCTTGGGCAAGTCACTTAACCCTCAGTTTCCTCATCTGTAAAATGAGCTGGAGAAGGAAATGGCAAGCCACTCCAGTATCTTTGCCCAAGAAAACACTAAATGGAGTCACAGAAAGTTGGACATGGCTGAAAAACAACTTGACAACAACCCCTGCCCCTAAAAACCTTCATTTGACCCTATAGTTCTCTCAAGCTATCATCCTATCTCTCCTCCCTTTCATAACCAAACTCCTTTAAAAAAAAAAAAAGTTAAACTCTCTCATCTACTTCACTTCCTCTTACTTATTTCTCAATCTCTCACAATCTGGCTTCCAAACTCATCATTCAACAGAAACATCTCTCTGCAAAGTAACAATGATTATTTACATACATCATCTGTAATTCAGTCTCCTCCCTTTCCCAGGAGACCGAGTCCACAGGGATTGGAGAGCCCAACCCAAAAGGAGTCAAGTTCTCTCTCTGGCTTTGCTATAATCTGAGCAAAACCTGAAATGCCTATTATGTACCTGGCCCTATATGTAGGTGCTGGGGGCACAAACAGAAAGAATGAAACAATCACTACTCACAATGAGCTTACATTCTAATGGAGAAGGTAGCAAGTACATAGAAAAATGTCCACAGAATAAATATAAAATAAATAAGTAAAATATATATACAAAGTAGTTAAAAGCAAGGTAGTTTGGGAGGAAGAGCATAAGCAATTAGAGAGATCAGGAAAGGCTTTATGAAGAAGATGGTGTTTTTCCCCACTAGAATATGAACTCTTTGGGGACAGGTTTGATTTTATGATTTTGCCCTTCTTTCTATCTCCAACACTTAGCAAAGTCCCTGGTATATATTGAACAATTAGTAAATACTTCTTGATGTGATTTGAGCTACGTCTTAGAGGAAGAAAGGCACTTATAAGAGGGAATGAATTCTAGGGGTGTGTGTGTGTGTGTGTGTGTGTGTGTGTGTGTGTGTGTGTGGTCAGTGCAAAAGTAAAGAAAGGAGAGATGAGATGTCCTGTGTCAGGAACAAAGTTTGGCTGAATTACAGAGTATAGGAGGAGTAATACATGGAGTAATGAGACTGGAAAGATAGGTTGGGATCACATTATGAAAGGCTTTAAAAGATAAATAGAGCAGTTTATATTTTATCCTGAAGGAAACAGGAAGGCACTTAAGATGACTGAGGAAGGAAGTCACATGGTCAGATATGCACTTAAAGAAAATCATTTTGGCAGAAGTATAGGAGAGACTTGAAGCAGGGAGACTAAATAGGAGTCCATCATAATAATCTAAGTGAGAAGTGAAGGCCTGAACTAAGGTGGCAGTTTCCTGAGAGATCAGGTGAAAGATTATTGTGAAGGTTAAAAACAGCAAGATTTGGCAACTGATTGAATGTGAGGAGGAGCAAAAAGTTGTGGATATAAATGCCAAGGCTACCAGAAAACTGAAGTGCTGGTGGTGCCTTGGAAAGAACAGGGAAGTTTGGAAGAGGGGAAGATTTGGGGGGAAAGGTAACGAGTTCGGTTTTGGATATCTTATTCTATATGTCCAACAGACAATAGGTGATTTAGGTCTGAAACTCAAGTGATTCTGGGATGGAGAAAAAGAGAGAAAAGGAGAAGAAAGGTGAGAGAGATAGAGGCAGGGAGAGATGTTACCAACAAAGAAAGAGTAGGAGAAGAGAAGAGGTCCCAGGACAGAATCTTGGAAAATATCCCCAGTAAGTAAGGGTGTGACTTGGAAGATGAGGCAGCAAGAGAGTCTGAAAAGGGAAGATCAGCTCAGGAGGTAAGCCAGGAGAGAGCAGTATCACAAAAACCCAGAGAGAGTAGGGTCTCCACCATGAGAAGGTGGTCAGCAGTGGCAAATGCAGCATAGGTTGAGAAGGATAAGAACATCAGATTTGGCAATTAAAATATTAATCAATAACATTAATTACCACTTACTATGCACCAGGTATTATGCTAAGCTCTTCTTCAGTTCTATTTCTCATGAAGAAGCGGCTCTTCTCTGATCCAAGGCAAACCTTCTATTTCTATGTACTCTGGATCTCTGATCCTCCTGACTCCTCCAGCAGATTACAACCACCATCATCACCCATCTCCCTCTAAACTTCAGTCTCTTCCTATTTATTGGCACTTTCCCTGCATCCTTCAGCACACACATATGTCTCCCCCATCCCTGCAGAAACTTTGACGTGATCAGCCCCACCAGCTATTTTCTGATATCCTTCCTCTCCTTCTCAGTTAAACTCTTTGAGAAAGCCATCTACACAAGAGGTTCTACTTTATTTCTTCTCACTCTCTTCTTAATTCTGAAAGCTGGCCTCTCTGATCTCTTAATTCAACTGAAACAGCCCTCTCCAAAGTTCCTCTTGATTCTCTCATTGCCAGAACTAAAGGTGTTCTCTCAAACCGCATCCTTCTTGACCCCTCTACAGCCTGTGACACAATCAATCATAATCTCTTCCTGGTTACCTTCTGCACAGATCTTCCTGACTCTATTCTCTCCTGGTTCTTTTCCTACCTGTCTTTATCTGACCATTCATCAGTCTCCTTTGACTGTAAGTGCTTCCCAAGGCTCTGATTTTGGCCCATTTCTCTTGCTACTCTATACCATCACATTTGGTGATCCTATCAGGTCTCCTGGGTTCAATATCTTAGCTGTCCCATCTCAAACTCAATATGTCCAAAACAGAGCTTATCTTTTCCACAAAAGCCTTTCTAGATTTCTGTTGAGAGTGCCCCCATCGTCTCAGTCACTCCAGGCTCATAATCTTGTTGTCATCCTCTGGTCCTTGCCCTCATTCACCCTAAAATTTGTAGGCAATTTGCTGAGACGATAAAGTCAGATTTGTACTCTCAGGAAATGACATTGGAGACTGTATGGAGGACAGATTGGGGAGATGCTTTGGCAGGTAGACAAATTAGAAGGTTACTGTAAAAGCTCAGTCATAGGCAGTGGGAGGGAGAGAGAATGGATCTTTATTAATTGAAAAATTAAATTTAATTAAAGTAAATAAAAATTCAAGAGCTGGTGAGGTTCTGAACAAATATGGTGGCCATGTGGATGGAAATAAAGGGACTAAAGGGAGAGATGTCCTGGAAACTGAATGGTGGTAGAAGGTGGAAATTGTGTGCCAAGTGATTACTGTGAGTTTAGAGGACATAAAAATCTCAGTGGGCTGGGGTAGTCAGGGAAGACTCAGACTACAAAAGCAGGAAGGTAGAAGGTGAATTTTGAGACAATGAACAGACCACCTTCATACTGAGGAACAGGAGAGAGAATTGAAAAGGCAAGTTGGGGTCAGAGAGTAGAAGGTCTCAAATGTTAGCCTAAAGAGTTTGTACCCTAGAGAGGTTGGATGACCAGTCAGAGTCTAGGTGACCTAGTTATGGTTGTTGAAAAAGGGGATTTGTACTTCAGGGAGGAGGTTAGATTGGGTGGCCTCTGAAGTCCCTTCTGACTCAATTCTACCATGGTGTAGAGGCAATAAGATTGTAATTAGAGTCGAAGGGACCTGTGTTTGAGTCCAGACTGAACACTTACTAGCTCTGTTATTATTGGTAAATCACTTAATCTCATCCAATCTCAGTTTCATCATCTATAAAGCAGAAATAATCTTTGTACCACCTAACTATTGGATTATTATAAGGAAACCCTTTTCAAACCATAAAGTATTATACAAAGTGAATTAGTACAATTTATCTTTTTGGTAATTTGGAACTATTGTAGTTTGGGGGGGCAGGGCATTGTTTTTGGCCAGAAGAATGGGAAAATTAAAGTGAAACTTCGGGAATATCATATATACAGGGCTTCTTAACCATTTTTGATATCATGGACCCCTTAAATAATCTAGTGGAGTTTATGGACCCCTTCTCAAAATAATGTTTTTAAATGCAGAAAATAAAATACATAGGATTACAAAGGAAACCATTTATAATGAAATATAATTATCAAATTTTTTTAATAAGTTCATAGGCCCCAGGTTAAGAACCCTTCACCTCCAGAAAGATTAAGAGACCAGTGGGCAAAACATAACTCAGTCCATTCTCAGAAATTTTACATCTGAAAATGGTGGGGAAAATCTCAGAGGAAGGTCACAACACACACACACACACACACACACACACACACACACACACACACACACACACACACACCCCCACCTGGCTATCGCCAGTCCCCATTTGTGGAAGTCACATGGGAACAGACAAGATTCAACATTTGCACCTGTAAAAACTCTTCTTTGGCAGCAGCCAAGTTTTAATCATATGCAATGACTGCCTGAGCAAAGTAAAGAGAAAATTTTAATTGGAAGAGATTATCAATTCAGTTAACTTCATGCCAAAACCGTTTTGGTTCCTCAATAGCAAGAGCTTATCTCAAATTATCCAGATAATTACTTGAGCATTCATTCTTCCAATTAACAATTAACAAAAAAATCTTCTTTTTGTTTTCTGTTTTAAAAGACTATTTCATCCATGAGGTCACAATTTTGAAGGCAGTTGTGACAGTGGATATGGAGTCTTCTCTGAGAGCAACTCTAATCTTTCCTGCCTTCTGAGTAATTGTCTTCTCCCCCTACCAAGGCTACAGGGACACAAGCTGGTGCAAGACTCCTGAAAGAGGAGTCAGTTCATTTCCTCCCCCTTCTCCCTTGACCTTGGTCACCCAATTTCTTCAACCTTTCCCTGAGTTACCTCCCCCATGCCCAACACTCATGGAGACATGAGCCAATATAAGGCCATAAGGTATCAAGTGTGGGGACAGCAGTCTCTAGACCCCCAACAAGGAGGAAGCAACATATCCCCCAAATCCCAATGTCAACATCTGGGCAAAGGCCCAGGTGCCCTCTCCTAGTTGCAGTTCTGCATTCAAGTCATCGTTCTGCCTGTCAATACCATTTTGCAAAGTTGGAGATGGAAAAGCAATGTAAGAAATTGACCTATATCTCTTGGGGCCAGAATGTCCCCTTGAAGTTGTTTTTATTTTTTAAACTTAATACAGCGGGCCCAACTGGTACAGTGAATAGAAGAGCAATGACCAGAGCATTGTAAGAACCAGATTTGAGCCCTTCTTTTGACAGTCTTAAAAAGTACCAAAAAAGTAAATTCAATTAAATCCTTGCTTTAATTTTATTTTCTTAAGATTTGCTGCTTCTGGGACAGAGCCAAGATGGCAGAGTAGAAACAGCACTTCCACGGCACTCCAGTCCACACCACTTCAAAATTATGTAAAAGGGGGACTCTGAACAACCTCTGGAGCTCCAGCACCACAGAATGACACAGAGAAGCTAACCTCCCACTGAGGACAGCCCTGCATCCCTGCAGAGAGAGGCCAGCACAATGCTCTGGGAGCCGAGCCCAGGACCTCATGAGTCGGAGGTTTTAGCCCCATGGCAGCCAGACCAGCAGCCAGCTAGAGGGACCCCAGAAAACCAGTTACTGTGACTTTTCCAGAATTATCAACACATAGATTCCTAGGACAAAGTGAGAGGTTAGTGCCCTATGGACTTTGGGACCAGTATTTGGGGGTGCATCAGCTTCTTCCCCTGGGGGCAAGAAACCTCTGAGGAGTGGCAGCACAGCCGCCATTTTGCAGCTTCAGTTGCAGCTTCAGCTACTGGCCTGCAGACTATAGGGGGAATCCAGCAATCAGTCTGGGGGGTAATTGCTCTTGCTTTAACCTCCCAGGATCTGGATTGCGGTCTGGGGTGGAGGTCTTGGGGTGGGTATCCAGCTTGCCAGAGCATGTGGAGGCTAAACAGAGGCCACCCAACTAATACCTCTGGCAGTTGAGAAGACCCCAACTTTTGGGACAGAAGCTCCCCTGCCTGGTGGCAGAGCCCTACTGTGTCAACAAGCCCAAAAGTCAAGTAATTAAGTGGCAACATGCCTAGGCAAAGGTAACAAAATAAACAGAAAAATTCAACATTACACTCCTATTTTGGGGGCAAAGAGGATCAATGAAAATACGAGTGGGTTACAGGCCATAGAGGACCTTAAGAAGGATTTTAAAAATCAAATAAGAGAAGTGGAGGAAAAATTAGAAAGAGAAATGAGAAGGATGCAGGAAAAGTATGAAATGAGGGTCAATAGCCTGACTGAGGAAAATAACATCTTAAAGAATAGACAAAAGAGGCTCAAAAAGGCAATGAGGAGAAGAATGCCTTAAAAAGCCAACTTTAATAGATGGAAAAAGAATCTCAAAAGCTCACTGAGGAGATTCATTCCTTCAGAATTAGACTGGAGCAAATGGAAGCTAGTGACTTTAGGAGAAATCAAGATGCTGTTAAACAGATCCAAGCAATTGAAAGAATAGAAGGCAATGTGAAATATCTAATGGGAAAAACCACTGACTTGGAAAATAGATCCAGGAGAGATAATTTAAAAATTATTGGACAACCTGAAAGCCATGATCAAAGAAAGAACCTAGAAATCATCCTTAAAGAAATTCCCAAGGTAAATTGCCCTGGTGTTTTAGACCCAGAGGGCAAAATAGAGGTTGAAAAGAATCTACAGATCACCTCCTGAAAAAGATCCCAAAAAAAAAACACCTAGGAATAATATAGCCAGGTTCCAGAATTCCCAGATCAAGGAGAAAATACTCCAAGCAGCCAGGAAGAAACAATTTCAATATTGTGGAAACACAATCAGAATAGCCCAGGACCTGGCAGCTTCTACACTGAGGGATCAAAGGGCATGGAATATGATATTCCACAGGGTAAAGGACCTGGGATTAAAACTAAGAATTACCTACCCGGCAAAACTGAGTATCTTGTTTCAGGGGAAAATATGGTCATTCAGTGGAATAGAGGACTTTCAAGCATTCTTGAGGAAAACACCAGAGTTGAATAGAAAATTTGACATCCAGACACAAAAAGCAAGAGATGCTTAAGAAGGTAAACAGGGAAAAGAAATCAAAAGGAACTTATCAAAGTTGAACTATTTACATTCCTACATGGGAAAACAATAACTGTAACTGATGAAACTTTTCTCAGTATGAAAATAATTGAAGAAGGGTATATGGACATATGAATACATATGTGAATGTGTGTATATATGTTTACAGGTATACATGGATAGAGGGCACAGGTAGAATTTGGTGAGAAGGGATGATACTTAAGGGGTGAAGTTAAGAGGTGAGAGAGGAATGTGGAAAGAGGAGATGGGGAGAGACAGAATGGGGTAAACTATCTCATGTAGAAGAGGCAAGGGGAAGTGGCTGCAGGGAAGGGGAAGAACAGGAAGGCAAAAAGGCAAAACCATATTCTCATTGAATTTGGCTCAGGGAGAGAATGACATACATACTAAAGGGGATATCTCACCCTGCAGGAAAGTAGGGGGGAGGGGGGTGAAAGGGGGGATGTTGGAGGGGAGGGCATGCTGGGGGGATGTTGGGTGGAGGTTGGAGGCACCCACTTTTAAAGAGGGACAGGATCAAAGTAGGGAATGGACCAGGTGGGGGGTGGGATGGGTGGGAGGGAAATATAGTCAGTCTTTTACGACATATCTACTATGGTAATGTTTTGCATAGCTATACATGTACAACATACGCTGAATTACTTATCTTCCCAGCAGGAGTGGGTGACAAGGGAGGAAGGGAATGGATCTGAAATTCGAAGTTTTAAAATTAAATGTTTCAAATATATATAAATACTATTATTAATACTATTTTGCATGTAATTGAGAGATAAGATGTGCAGGCATTGGAGCACAGAGATTCACCTTGCCCTAATGGAAAAGTGGAAGGAGGTATGGGAGAAGATATGGGAGAGAGCAGATTGGATGAGGGGATATCCTGTGGGACTGCTATTCTGGGATGGTGGGTAGGGGAAAAACGGGGAAAAATTATAACTCAAAATCTGGCAGAAATGAATGATGTAAACCAGAAGTTAAGCATTTGGAAAAAAAAAAGATTTGCTGTTTCTCCAGGAAATAATAAGAAAAAAAATTATCTAGCAAGTTGACCCAGAAAGTTAGGGTTATGTCTGGCTTACATCTGACTAAGTCTTACACAAGACCAATCTTGCCTGAAAGCATAATAGGATTTTACCTCTATCAATGATCTGAGGCTTGGCCCACCCACTTTGGATTGGGGAAAGGGAGAGAAGTAGAGGAGACCAAAAAATACACACACGTATGTGTATATACCAATACACATACATATACATGTATGCATATATACATGTGTATAGCTATGTACCTGTGTACGTGTGTGTGTGTGTGTGTGTGTGTGTGTATACAAAGAATTAGTATGGTATAATAGAAAAAACCTGGCACCAAACTTCAGGAGACCTGAGTTCTAATCCCAACTTGACTTTGCTTTGCAATCTTGGACCTTAGTTTTCTCACCAGTAAAATGAGGAGACTGGAGGAGGTCTCTCTATGGTCACCAACAGCTTATTATTTTTATTTCATGCCCTCCAAAGGATAAATCACTGAAAACACTGAAAGCAAACTATGCCCATTAAATTTTGCCTTCTGCTCAACATGGTCCTATTTTGTGTTCTAGTTAATGCCAAGTGCATTATTATAGCTTGATGAGCCAAGCTATCCCCTAGCCAAGCTACTCCCTCCTTGTAAATGAGATGCCTTCAGAAGCTGCTTTAACTCCTTCAGTTCTCAGGGGCACTATTTCTTAAGCAGCTCTGGCTGTGGCTCCAGAGGACCATTGAGTGACTGCTTCAGTGAATTCAACACTGTACTCTAAAGGCCTTGAAGAGAGCTGTTTCCAAAGACATCTAATGCAATGTAGCCAGGGAGTGATTTAGGTGGGGGAGAATGACTCAGTGACAATTAAGTCATCATTTAAACATATACTAGACAAAAGGAATGGGTCAAAAGATGATATAACTTTTCCAGAAATAGTCACATTTTTTAAAAAGGGTGGAGGTTGTTGCTCAGAGGAAAACATGCTATCTAGATTTGCAAACACGGGAGACCAAAAGAATATGGCAATGAATTCCCTGTTGTAAACTGTGTTTGTGCTTCATTAAAAGCTTGTGAATTCACATGAATTAAAGAGTTGTTATAGTTGAGGATATGTTGGTAATATCCTAGAGAAAGGAGGGATACAAGGCCTTCTCCACAGGGCATCAGACTTGGACTCTACTTAACTTTCTCATCAGCATCTCAGATGAAGTGGAAATCAAAGACTGCTCTTAGAAGTCTGCATCTAGCAAAGGGTTTAATGGGGTCTGGATGAAAATGTTTTTTTAACTTTCCAGGAGAGCAGGGCATTCTACCAGGTCTCTTTGCAGTAAAATCATACAATCATAATTATGGATCAGGAAAATACCTCAAAGACAATCTAGTCCAATCCCCTCCTCTTCAATTTATGTACATGAGGACCAAGAAGATTTAGTGACTGGTCCAAGGTCTCACAGTAGTAATCATCAGACATAGGATTTAAACCCAGGGTCTTGTATTGCACTGCTGCATAAAATCACAGGCTAAAAATATACCCTGGAAAGACACTCGTGGACTATAAAATTAGAAGGGACTTTGGAGGTCATCTATGTAGTCCAACCTGCTCATTCCACAGATAGGAAATGGGCCTGAGAATGGAAATGAATTACTCAAAGTCATTGGTAGCAAGAAAGGGGGTGACTGCTAGAGACAGGTCAGGGGTGAGAAGAGGCAGGAGAAAATGCTTTTAAGAGGCCACACAGGGCAATTAGACTTTTTGAGGAATGGGGAGAATGCCTCTGTGACCACAAGGACATAAGGAGTAACTGATGGTGCTGAGAAGATCTTAGAGGTAAGGAAAGAAAAGATTGGAGCAAGCTATTGGTGTGGTGATGGAGGAGCAGCTGGAGCCAGGGAAGAAAAGAAAAGATAGGGAGGTGTCCCTAAAAATGAGCTAGGGGTCAATGAGGATAGAGGGACTGTAGAGTGCAACAAAGGCCCAGGGGAGGTGCCAGAACATAAGCTGGTAGTGAGGAAATTCAGTCCAATTTCATTCCATGCCTTCTCCAGCAATGCTCAACAGTCCAGGGGAAGAAGTCTTGGAAGACAAGTTTTAAAAAACCAGAGAAATTCTGGCAAATGTTTAACAGTTGGCTCTTTCAAGGGTGGGGGAGGGGGAAGCTGGGGAGATATAGGACACACTTTTTATTTTTTTAAACTTTTTTTTTATTTCTGAACTCCAGATTCTCTCCCTCTCTCCAGCCCCTTTCCCACACATTGAGAAGGCAAGCAATATGATACTAATTATACAAGTGAAATCATGCAAAAACTTCCATATTAGCCATATTGGGGGGAAGCAAGAAAACTAAAGAAAATAAAACATTATGCTTCTATTTGTACTCAGAGTTCATCAGTTCTCTCTCTGATGGTGGATGGCATTTTTCACCAAGAGCAAGACACACTTTTAAGCTTGATCTTCATTATTAACATTTTCTCCATTACTTTCTTTAGTCTAAACAGTGGTGGGTGGGTAGAGTGCTAGGCCTGGCATCAGGAAGACTTAAGTTCAAATCTAGCCTTAGACACTTACTAGCTGTTCGACCCTGGGCAAGTCATTTAACCTCTATGCTTCAGTTTCCTCATCTGTAAAATGGAGATAATAATAGCTTATACTTCTCAGAGACTGGGGGATCAATTGAGACAATATTTGCATAACACTTAGCACAGTGTTTGGCACAAAGTAGGTTCTAGAAAAATATTAGCTATGATTAGTAGCAGTATTTGCCAATTTCTAAGATGTAAATGCTCACACTGAAGTGTTAGCAATTGTTTCTTGCTGTTGGCTCCAGCCTTTAACTGATAGGTGGGAGGATCCAATGTGGGAAGTGGGAAGATGTTGCTGCCACACCTGCAGCAGGATAGGGCAAGGGAAGAGAGGAAGACAGGGGAAGAGAGCCAGTGGCTCATGAAACCTGTCCTCATCTCTATGCCATTAAAGACTGAAGAAGACAAGAGAGCTAAAACAGCACATAAGCTGTAGCCACACTGTTCTATACTGGAAACACTAAATATTGCAACAATGCAGCTGGAGTATATGAGTATTATACCTACAGCAAATAAATTTTGACCTGTTGACTTTGGGAAAGTGTCTAGGAGACCTTGCCCCTGGAGAAGAAACCAAGCTATTGTGAAACTATCAACCTCGATAATTCTGGGACTTCATCTGAGGGCCTATTCAGTCACTTGGTTGGTACCAGGAGAGAAATATCAAACAGACTATGCAACATCATCTACAGACCTCCAGAGAATCTGATAATAAAATGTGAAAGTTTGAATGTTAATAAGAATGATGATTAGGAGTAAGGTGATTTCAAATTGCTTTATATTTGATAATTAAAGTTCTCCTGACATTAAATGGCAATGCTGGTGGCAGATGGGATCAATCCGACCATCTCTGAATAATATTCTGGACCACTTAAATGTTTGAGAAGAAAGAACTTGTAATACTACCTAGTGCTCATGAGCATCAGAATTGATGCTTATTGTGACTGCCTTTCAGACTCACCATTCTGTTGTCCACAAATTTCATGAGACATAATTATTTACCAATTATCAACAACAGTGTTACATTGAAGCAATGACCCACCTCCTTTTCCCTGAATTTGGTATAGCATCTCCCACCTCCATGTGGTTCCCACAAGAGTAAACTCATCCCTTCCCTTTGGCTCTTAGAATATTTTGCTTCCTTCAAATCTCAACTCTGCCACCACTTCCTATGGAAAACATTTCCTAACATCCTCCTCCACTTTCATCCTACTGCTCCCCATAGTCATTAGTATATTTTGTCTCCAAATGATATCTCATTTTGTAACATATGTTCATAATTTTAAATGCAATTTTGTATATATCCCGCAAATAGATTCTAAGCTCCTTGAGGTCAGGGACTACTTATTGCCCACTTTGTCGTTGTTCCCAGCTGCCTAGCAGAGTACCTTTGCCAGAAAAGGTGCTTGAAAAAGAAAGCGTCTATATCCAGGAAAATATTGATAGCAGCAATTTTCATGGTAGCAACAAACTGGGAATAAAGTAGATACCCATCCATTTCAGAATGACTAAACAAATTGTTGTATGAATATAATGGAATATTACCAAATAGAAAGAAAAAAAGGACATGATGAATAAAGAAAAGCAGAGAAACACATAAACTGATACAAAGTGAAAGAAGCAGAACCTAATGACCACAACAATGTAAAAGTAATGAACAATCATCACAAACAACCTAAAATGAATGGTTGACCCCAAAGAAGAGATATGAAAAGACTCCTCCCTTATCCTTTGAAGAGGTCAGGCTGGGGATTCTTGAATGTGAAGGATTATATATATCAAATTTTTTCTGATGCATTGATTAGTGTTGATTTTTTTTCTCCTTTAAAAAAGTTGTGTTTTTTTTTTATTACAAGGAATGGTTTTCTAGAAGGGGAGAATACAGGGAGAAATCTAGGTGATATAAAAACATAAGATAGCAACCAAAATCTATTACACATTTTAAAATAAATATGAATAGAATAAAATAGGAATCTATAGGCAGTGAACAGACCTCCTCATCATATAACCTACATCATGGGTATAGGTTACTCGAAAGTCTTGTCTAAAAGAAAACTCCCCCAAAAGTCTGTCATCAGGAAGGCAAAAGTCTTCAGTCAGAGAGAAGACTAAAGGCATTGGTGGAGTTTATTGTCCTGTTCACATGAAGGTCATACATAAAAATCACAGGTTTTTGGGAGCTAGGAAGAACTAAGCAATCTAATCCCTAACATTCCACCCACCATAAATCAACACTAGATGCAGTAGCTGCCGTATGGGCTGTATGAGGAGGACCAGCACATCTGGTGTGAGGGCTTACTCAGCCTTCTCCAGGGTGACTCCTCTACCTTTGGTGTCCACCTGTCACCCAACGCTCCCCTGTGGCTCCAAGAAGCTGTAGCATGTGCAGCAGCCACACCCTGGTAAACCATCTGGGCACAACAGCTAAACCAAGTTGAGTATAACTGACAGGTTGCAAATCCAGCAATGAGTTAGCAATGAGTTGGGGGATGTCTACCCCAAGACTGTGAAGATTTCCCTGGATGGAATGGATGAACGAGAGCAATTTGTTCTAATGACCACAAAGAAGGCTGAAGCAGGCACTGTGGAGAGCTTAGAGCTTGGTCAGACATTGAAGACACCAAGGTCATCCACGGCACTGCAGGCCATCACCAGTTATCTTAAATTTTGTTTTGCCACTACACTTGGATGACTGGAAGAGAGAATGAGGCTGATAGCTTTGTGCAACTCTGCCTTACTTACATCCAATTAATGCATGAGTCAAGACACCACCTCATGATGCTATTGGTCCTCTTCAAAAAACAAAGGATGAACAGTAACAGCTGCTGCCTTCAAGCCTCTCTCCTCACCACCCCACTCACACAATATGGAATGGTAATATTCATCTATGCCTTTTGCGGTGGTACTTTGAGGGAATACAACAGATGTTGTCTTACTCACCCTCTGCCTCCCCTCCATGGCATTTGGCTCTTTACCTCTCAGATTTGTTCTGTGTAATACAATTATCTCTGTTGGCTTTCTTCCCCCACTAGACTGTAAGATACTGGTAGAACCAGAGAGTGTCCTACCTAAGCTTCCTATCTCCTGAGGCACCTTGCATAGATGCTCTGAACACAGTAAGCACTTAATAACTATGTATTGAGATTGAATAAACAGAATGATGGGTGAAGTTTGGGGTGTTTCATCTAATTCTTGGCTCTCCAATTTTGAATAAACATAGGAAACAGTTCAGATAAGAATCACAGAGGGGGATCATAATGTTAGGGATATTATAATGCATTGAGATGATATAGGCCTCAGTTCTCATCCCAACTTTGTCGCTTGTTAACAGTTAGATGTTTATAGGCAGTCAGCTGACTAGCATTTATTAAGCACCTACTGTATCCCAGCACTGTGCTAAGTACACAACCCCTTTGGACATCAGTTTCTTCATTTATAAAATGCAGTGTTGGAAGAGTGAAAGAGGTTTGGACCAGATGATCTTTAAGAACCCTTCCAGCTCTACCATTTTGTAATTTTTGTGGATATAATTAGAGGACTAGGAATTAGAAGCCTGTTATGAAAATGAAAGGTCTAAGATAATTTAAACTGAAGACTAAAAGAGTGGGGATGATAGTGGTATCAGTGTATAGTAACTGTAGACTGTAGTACGTCCTCGTAGGAAAGAATATTTGAGTCTCATGATAGAAAAGAGCCTGAGACAACTGAACGGTGGAGGGGAGGAATTCAGAGATGATCTGCAAAATGGGCGATTCACTCGTGGATAATCAAATGTTGAGAGTCTTTACAAAAGCCACCAGGGTTATGGGTCCATGACTCTGCATTAGAATGCTGACATGACTGCATGAACTAAGAAGCTGGTTGAGACTTTTAATTCCACACATCATGGTAACCTTCCTAACTTCATTTTCTCCCTCCTTAAAATGGGAATGATCCTCACATTAAATGACTTGGCAGCTAAGTTTTGGCGAATTCCTAATATATGAGAGCATTTTATAAACATAAAAAGCCATAGGATGATGATGCTATAATCTTGTATTTCTATATAGTAGCTACAGGAATAGTATCTCATTCATCCTTATAATCTCCCAGGGGTATAGAAAGATGGTAAATATAAATAATAATATCATCCCTGTCTATAGAATGGAAATAGGGAGGCACAAAGAGATAGGGTAAACTTGCCTAAGTACACCCATCAAGTCAGTGATGGGAGTGGAAATAGAACCTAGGGGCCTCCTGTCTACTGGCCCAATGGCTTTTTCCCCTCTAGACTATAAATAATATGAGTGTCTAGGTCTCTAGATTCTCCAGATGTTCCCATCTCCTCAATGTCCTTGTGCCTCCGCCCAGTCCCTTCACATTTTTTATGGACTTAGATGAAAGTCTCCCACCTACTGACAGCTTTATTACCCCAAGAAACCATTATCTTCCTCTAACTCAGAAAGTTATACTCAATTGTTGGTGCAGTAACCAAACAGGAGTCAAAGACATTTCTTTGATTGATGTAGCCTTCAAAGGAAACCACCTGAAAATATTGCTGCCTTTATATTCATTTTTCTTTCAGGCCTAAAGGTTAATCAGTTGACATTGATACAGAGAGAGCCTAAGGAAAATACCAACACCAAGACTAGGGAGGTTGCAGAACTATTATTAGGGGAGGATGTAGTTATTCATCAACACTTCAAATATAGCAAATGTGAATCTGATTAGGAACACATGGCCACTCGGTGTCACTCTGTGTATTCCGTTAATGACTCACTCAGGCACTTCCCCATCTCTGTGCCTTAAGTTTTTAATCTGTAGAATGAGAGTTGTAGACTAGGTGACCTCTAAGCTCCCTTCAAGTTCTAGCATTTTACTACTTCCTGCTGCTCCTACCTTCCCTTCAAGATGCCATTATTGAATTACATCCATAAATTTATCTATATCCTTCTCGAACTACAATGATCAGGAAACATTATTCTGGTTAACAGAATATTCTGGGTAACTGAGAATGAACCAGAATTCCCCTGTGATTTTAATCCATTGAAAGTTTTTCCAATAAATGTGTCAGTCTACTACTTACCATGTCTCAGTAAATAATTAGTGAGTAGAATGTTTCTTCGATAAATATAATACAGAATGCTAGAGTTATCATTCTGAAGAGCAACAAGCGAAGATTTTAGATTTGGGAGGATCCTCAGAAGTCATCTATCCCCAATTTCCCTCTTAATACAAGTGTAATGAGTGTATTCAGGAGAACTTCACACACACACACACACACACACACACACACACACACACAGTGTCATACCAAAGTACCAAGTCTTTCAACACTTAGTCCACACATATGGCATTCCAGAAAGGACCAGGGCAGATGTGTCACTGGGAGGTGCCAAGTTCCAAGCATGTTCCCTGGGGTGTAAGCCAGCCAGAGTCAATGCAGAGTTCTCTTGACTACCCCCATTATACAAGAGTCTCCTTTACAGAATCCCTAGCATGTGTTCATGTAGCCTCTACTTGAATACTTCAAATGACAGGAAACTCACTGTAAATTCAATTCTTTTCAACAAATAGTCACTGAATGACTGCTACGTGCAAGAAGATGGAGATAGAACTGAAGACTGGGCTGAATGTGGTCTGACTCTGGGATCTAAAATGGGAGCTATCTTTTTAAAAAATATTTTAAACTGGACTAGTGTTTGTATATGTATAGGGAGCTCCTGGTGAGGGGGTCCCTCTTCCATTGCAGACCACCACATGTTCTGTGCCTTACAGTATTAGAGAGTTGCCTGAGAGCACTAAGAGGTTATTAACTTGACCAGAGTCACAATGCCAGGATGGGTCAGAGACAGGACTTGTATCCACGTCATCCTGATTATAAAGCCAGCTCCCTGTCCCTTACTTGTGTAAGGACACTACCTCTCCTCCTTTTGAAATCCCTGGCATCAATTTATTTAATTGGCATTTTCCTTTTTCCTAAAAGTTGAGTGCAGGAGAAATCCAATTAACTAAGGGTTCTAGTTAGTTTGATTTCAAGTAATCTTCTTTTTGTCATCATATAAAATAAGGACATTAAGTGAAAGGACACAGTGCACAAAATGGATAGAATTCCTGGAAATCTGAGTCTAATCTCCCCTTTACGAAGTTTTTGTTCATGTCCTACTAAAACTACTTACTATTCCCCAAACTAATCCACCTTTTCCCACTTCTGTATTTTTTCTCCCACTGAACACTATCTCTAGAATATACTATTCATACATATACCATTCCTTCCTATTAAAATTCTATCCCTCCATCAAATTCAGCTCCAATGCCACCTCCTCCTTTAAGCTTTCCCTGATTACCCCAGTTAGAATTCAACTCCCCTTTCTCGAGTCTTTCATAGTATTGTACCTCTCCCATACATTCTATTCTATTTAATATTATCACAATCTGTGTATATATATATATATATATATATATGTGTGTGTGTGTGTGTGTGTGTGTGTGTGTGTGTGTGTGTGTGTGTGTGTATATATAATTTCTCATCACTCCTTTAGTTGTTATTATTGTTCAGTCATTTTCAGTTGTGTCCAACTCATCATGACCCCATTTGGGATTTTCTTGGAAAGATACTAGCATAGTTTGCTATTTCCTTCTCCAGTTCATTTTACAGATGATGAACTGAGGCAAACAAGATGTCTTCCTGACTCCAGGCCCCACACTCTAGCCACCTAGCTGCCCTCATCATTCCTGCTGGATTTGAAAACTCTTGGAAGGCAGCAACCAGATTTTATTTATGATTGTATTTCCCTCATACAGCACTTTAAGGGTTACAAATTGCTTTACAAATATTATCTCATTTTATCTTCACTGTAGCCCAGGGAGGCTATGATAGAAAACTCAAACTCTTACAAATGGAAAACCCAAGGTCAAATGGATTGCTCAGAGTGGCTAGTAAATGTCTGCAGCAAGATTTGAACTCAGGTCTTCCTGACTTCAGATCCTCCAAGCTATCAGGCAGAAAGTTTTTCACATAGTAACATTTTTTTTTAATGTTCGAATTGCACCGAACAGCAATTAGTTTGGGGTTTCCAGCAACAAGTGGGCAGAGGAATTTAAAAGGCTTAAAACTTAATTTATTAACTTTCATTACTTACATTTAGTTCTAAATGAAAGGTTTATTTGGGGAACCAATGGAAACTATTAGCCGACCTGAAATACAGCAACATTAGCCTTAGATAATAGTCAAATTTCTAACAAACTCAACAATCTGAAACACATCCAGAAACCAAAAGCAAATGAACAAAAGACTTCAGAGTCACATAAATAGTGGTTACGAAGTTCATGAATTTTACTCGATAGGCAAGTTGAAAACACATTCAGGCCATAATTTATTGAGAACTTAAAAGTGTATGGTAAATTAAGCTTGCTGATTTAACATGCTCTTCACCCAGTTTATTGTAGAGGAAAAGAGACAAGGAGCAGAAGCATTATATAGTATAGATTAGGTATCAACTCACTAAAGAGTGACAGCTAAAATAAAGGGGAAAGAATACTTCAATTTACTAAGTCACTAATAATAGTAGAAATGCATATCAAAAGAACTCTGAGGTTGTACTTCACATTTAGCTAATTGACAAAAATGTTTTGTTTTGTTTTTTTAAATAGGAAGTCATTACTTGGGAGCTTAAAAAAATGGGAGGTATTGGTGAAGCCATGAACTGGTCCAATTATTCTAAGAAGCAATTTGGAATTATGTGGGAAAAAGTTAGCAAACTGTCCATCACCATTGACCCAGAAAATTAACTAATAGACATATATATATATATAGATATAGATATAGATATAGATATGTATGTACCCCAAGGAAGTCAATGATAAGAAAAAAGGCTCTATAGTTACTAAAAATATTTTATAGCAGAACTTTTTTGTGGTAGCAAAGAACTGGAAACAAAAAAAGATGTCCACCAATTGGAGATGTGGCTACACAAGTTGTGGTACTGAATGTGTGAGGTGTATGTGTGTGTCCTCCCAATGTAATTCTATATGTGTGTCCATATAGGTTCATCAAATTGTAATGGCACAGTAGTATGCTTTGAGGAATGATGACTGTGATGAATACAGAAAAGCATGAGAAGACACAGGAACTGTCATCAGGAAAACAATACACACAATAACTTTGATGATGTAAATAAAAAGAAAAGCAAAAAAAAAAAAATCAAGATTGAATACTATTAAATGATGACCAAACTTGTCCCCAAAGAAAAGACAGGAGAAGATACCTCCCTCCCTTCTTTGACACTCCCTTCTTCCACACTATGAGTGTAGAACTATGTATAATGTCAGATTTTTTCAATGTGTTGATTAGCTTTGCTGAACTTTTAACCATTTTTTTATTATTATTTGATATAAGACATGGCTCCCTGGGAACACAAGGAAGCAATGATACCTTTAGAAAATTAGTTGGTTTAAAAATAAAAGATATCAATAAACATGTATAAAAAAAAAAAAACCACTGTAACACAGCTGAGAGCCAGTTAGTATAAGATTAAACAACCCTACCTATCTCAGTAGCTAGCACCTGAAACACCACAGTACAATAACAGATGTTCATCATAAGGACTAAGTGAATCATAAGGAAAGATCACATTATAGTCAACCTAAGGATAGGCACTAGGCCTATGATTTCCCTGATATAAAGAATTCCCTCTACCAGTACAGGTAAGCATGTTCGCTGCAACTTATAGGCTTAGAGAATCATACATTAGCACTGAGAGGTAAATACATTTGTCCAGAGTCACACAGAGTAGAGTAGGTATCAGAGGCTAGATTTGAATTCAAGTCTTCCTGGCTTCAAGGCTTGCTATCTATCCACTATGTCAAGCTACCTCTATTTAACATTCTTTTCAATTAGACAGAGATATATGTATATTTGATTTTAGAAAAATATCATCAAAATAATTGCAATGTTTAAAGTTTTGGCACTTAAAGGGGCAATTTTCAGTAATTAAAAAATTTACTCGTATATAACAGGTTATTGAGAGGACTTGCCAGATAAATGGGCCACCATAGTATTTAGGTTGTTGAAGAATTTTAACTATCTATTCTCCTTCATGCTCTAATTAAAAAAAAAAAAGTTAAGTAGACCTTAGAGCAAAGGCTGTCTATATTTCAGAATTGGGTTTCCAAGTTAAGGACCCCCATTCTAGTATGAAGTGGGAACTCAAAAATATCTCTCCACATTCTACCAACTGGAGATTTTCCTAAGCCAACAGCCTCCTCCTTTAAAACACAGAGACCCGCGGGGGGCGGCTAGGTGGCGCAGTGAGTTGAGCGCTGGCCCTGGAGTCAGAAGGACCTGAGTTCAGATCTGGCCTCAGACACTTAACACACACAAACAAACAAAAAAAAAAAAACCTAGCCGTGTGACCTTGGGCAAATTACTTAACCCCAATTGCCCTCCAAAAAGCAAAAAAAAAAAAAAAACACAGAGACCCTAAGAGGTTTAAACCTCAGTCTTCTACGCCTTAGTATAAGCTGATTTCCACTAACAATTCAATTTAACAAAAATTCAGTAAAAAAAAAATGTCTCTGTGTAAGACGCTGTTCTAGTAATACAAAGATAAAAATGAAAACTATTTTCTGGCAAAAAGAAGCTTATATTCTACTGCAGAATATAATATGTACATAGATAATTTAACATTTCATCAGATAGCTTTCCTTGAGAGCCCTAGATAAAATCTGCTTTATTGAAGAGAAAAAGCATTTTGATTGGGGAGGAGAAAGAAGAGGTCATTTTTTTATATCACCTTCCTTTCACAATATAACTCCCCCCTCTTCCTCCCAGAGAACCATCTCTTAAAACAAAGAATAATAGACAAAGACAAAAAAGTTTGTCAATACTACACAACCCATCTACCAAATATCGTGTGATATGCATTATTCCACTCCTATAGTCTCCCATCAAGGAGAGGTCATTTTCAAGGACAGAATTGTTGAGGGATAAGGAAGGTAGCAGGGATAATAGAATCATAACCAGGAATTCTAGCAATAGTCCAGAGACAGGATGGCAAATTGTGAGTGCTAAGGAGCTATTTCCCAGAACATCTTTGGTGCCTCAGCTGCCCTTTGCCCTAAGCAAAACATTCTGAGAGGCCTTTGCCTTTTGCTCTCTCTTGACAGAAAGTGGTCTAAATGAACATTCCTACCTTCCTGCAATTCATCCCCAACTAGAACTTTTCCTGGAGCCAACCTTGACCTGGAGGAGTAGCGTTTCTAGAGACACCACCCCTGCTTTCAGCTTCTTCCAATACTGAACCACCAAGGACCTAGACTCCTAGAGCATCCTACTCCTAAATAGAGTAAGGCAGATTCCTCATTCTACATTTACCATCAGTAAGCATTTTGGAGTGAAGCCAAATTGACTTTCCCTAATTGCCACTCTGGATAAGAGTAGACAGAATGGATAGAATATTGATTGGGAGGTGGGGTGAGAAGGACCACTCTCTCAATGTGAGAATATGAGGAATTTGGGAGTAGGGAAGAAAGTGTGTTGGGAGATACTAGCAATTAATCAATTGATCAATAAACATTTATTAAGCACCTATTATGTGCCAGGCACTGTGTTAAGCTCTGGGGATACCAAAAAAAAAAAGGCAAAAGATAGTCACTGCCCTCAAGGATCTTCCAATCTAATGGGTGAGACAACACACCAATAAATATATACAAAGCAAGATATATAGGGAATAAATAGGAAATAATTACCAGAGGGAAGGCACCAGAATTAAGAAGGGTTGTCGGAGGGGGCATGGGGGAGAATATAGGAGAGTGCAGATTGGGGGAGGGAGTATTCAGGGGATCGCTGTTTTGGGGTGGTGGGTAGGGGAAAGATGGGGAGAAAATTTGTAACTCAAAATCTTGTGGAAATGAATGATGTAAACTAAAAAACATAAAACATAAAATTTAAAACTAAATAACTAAACTAAATAAACGTAAAACTTAATTCAGAATTAAGAAGGGTTGGGAAAAGCTTCCTGTTAAAAGATGGGATTTTTAGTTGAGTCTTAAAGAAAACCAGGAAAATCAGTAGGTGGATCTGAGAAAGGAAAGTGTTCCAGGCATGGGGGATAGCCAGAAAATAAATACCCCAAGGCAAGAATTGGAGAGTCTTGTTCATGGCATAGCTAAAAAGCCAGTGTCACTGGATTGAAGAGGATGTTGTGGGGAGTAAAGTGTAAGAAGACTAGAAAGGTAGGAGGGGCCTAGGCTATGGAGGACTTTGAATGCCAAACAGAGAATTTTGCACTTAATCCTGGAGGTGATAGGGAACCACTAGAGTTTATTGAGTGGGGGTGACATGGTTGGGTTTGTTCTTTTTACTAGCAGAGCACAGAGAGGAAGATGGGAGGCCACCAAGAACAAACTCCAGTGACAACAAAATTTAACAGAAAGTCCTTACTGCTAATAGTCATCTCAGATACTGCCTTCCAATAGGCTGCCTGCTCTAGAGACAATATCTTCCATCAGACATGGTTCAGATGGATGTCATGGAATTTCTTGATGCAAGGAAGGAAAAGAGTGAGGAGTCTGAAGCATAACTTCTCTGCATTTGCATGCATGTTTGAAGTAGTTGGCTGCTGTTCCAAGAGGAACTCTTAACATTCCCTGCATGAAATTTTGAGTGGAATTAGCTCTTTGGGAAGGAATAATGATAATGCTTAGAGGAAGCTTGGTCATCATTTGAGAACCTCTTGTTTCTGACAAACAGGCTTATAAACTTCTTCTGGAAACTCTGGTAAGAACATGGAGATCTGAAAGCGTAAACACAAATCATTAGAATCTGTGACCAGACTTGGCTGTGAAACCCTCACAACAAGAGAGAGCTTCAAGAATGAAAGAGGAAGAAATCTATTGTGCATTTAATTCCAAAGGGCTATAAGCATGTGGACATGAAGTCTGCATTGTTTCAGATTCTGGTTTCTTTTCTATGCAAACTACCAGAAAAATCAGTGTCTCAGAGCTGGAAGGGACCAAGTCAAGGCCATAAGCATTTATTAAATGCCTGCTATGTGCCAAACATGGTGCTAAGCCCTGAGGATGCAAAGAAAGGCTAAAATTGTCCCTGCTTTCCAAGAGCTAACAGTCTAATGGGGAGACAACACGTAACCAGTTATTACATACAAGATCCAGATAACATAACTGGGAGGCAATGTTAGAGGGGAGACCCTATCTTTAAAGAGGATCAGGAAAAGTTTCTGGCAGAAGTTGGCATTTTAGCTGAGACTTGAAGGAAACCAGATAAACTACAGGGTAGTGATGAGGAGGGAAAGCATTCCAGATGTCAAGGACAGACAGTGAAAATGCAGAGTTGAGGGGGTGGGGAAAGGAAGGAGTATTGAGTTCTAGAAACAGACAGGAGTCAGTGTTACTGGATTATAGAATCCATTAAGGGGAATCAAATAATGTAAGAGGCCTGGAAAGGTAAGAAGCATCCAGGTTACAAAAGGCTGAAAAAAACAAACACATGAAAGTAGTCAGGAGACCTTAGAGTTTATTGAATAGGAAGGAGACATAGTCAGACATATGCTTAGGAAAATCATTTTGATAACTAATTAGACGGTGGAGTGGTGAAGCAAGGAGGCCAACCAGTTGTAAGGTGATGAAGGCCTACACCAGGGAGTGGCAATATCAGAGGTGAGAATGAATATAGCATTTATTAAACACTTACTATATGCCAAGCACTGCACTGAGCACTGGGGATACAAATAGAAAAAGAAGACAATTCTTACTGTCAAAGAACTCACATTCTAAATGAGGAAACAAAATGTACAGAAGGTTTCAGCAGCAAGTCAGAGGGAAAATCCCATAGTACTTGAAGCACCGCAGGAGAGCTGGTGGGGTGAGAAGGTGATGGGAGGTAGGGTGAGACGGTGATGTCCCCTCTTTAATGTCATTCCCCCGATGAAATTATATTGGTTGCAGATGTGGAACCATGGGAAGTGCCACGGACTTTATTGGCAAGGGCTTTCTTTTCTGGGTTTTCAGGAAATGTGGCCTCTGCCAGAGCAGTTACCAGGTTATATATCTTACTGGCTGCTTCCCAGTCTGACAGCCAAGGACACTGGTCTGGAAGCACTGCTATTCCCAAGGCTCTTGAGCTTAGGCTTCTGGGCTGCCTCAATCGGAGTTGGAAGGAAGCTGGTGGTGCAGATGGTGATGGTCGTCTGACTAGCCTTGGCACATGCTCTCTTCCCTCTCTCCTTCAGAGTGCTTGCTGCTTCAGCTAGGTTGGCTTGCCTACCCTGTGTATATTGGTTGGTAGTTAGTGGGAATGTCTGGAACCTTCTCCAAACACTTCCCCAGATGGTGGTTGTAAGGCTGGGCTAGACGCAGAACCGTGGTCTGAGAACATGCCAGCACTCTAACAGTTCCTGTGCCTATTTGACTGTCAGTCAAAGTTGATTACACAGTTGCCAGTGGTGGTGATGAGGAAGGGGAACCCCCTCTCCATAATGATTTCTCCTTTCATTGATAGTTTGTGGGGGGAAGAGGTAGTGGGGAGGAGAAGGTGGCTGGGCTGGAAGAAGGACCAGCGGTCTGAGAGTCGTTGCCACTCCCAAATCTCTTGAAGCTATCAGAAGGAAGATAGGTAGACTAGACAGAACTTAGCAACAGAATAGATGTGAAGGATGGGGTCAAGAAAGGTCAATCCATACCTCAACAGGAATCCTCTCTACAATATCCCTGATAAGGAGTCATTTAGCTTTTTCTCAAAACACACACACATATACACATACATACATACACACCCACACACCCAGTGAGAGGAAGCCCACTATCTCTCAAGGTAACCCATTCTGTTTTTGTATAGCTCTGATTGTTAGGAAACCTTTCCTAGCATTATGCCTAAACGTGCACATTCAGAATCTTTGCCTCCACATCACCTGCATCTTTACTATTACCTATCAGCACTATTAGTTCCATACTTTATTATTTTCTGTCACTGTCCCTATTAATATTCTCTAATACTCAGATCGATTAGTGATGTCATCAATTCCAGAATTCCCTCCACCAATGTAGACTGCAACCTCTCCCTGATAATTATTATGATAATTATGATAATTCCTTCCAAAGTCCATCCCATCTCCCATGCTGGGAGAGTGTGGAGCAGCAGCAAAAGAAATGTTAGCTAGACTGATGCACAGCAAGTTTTTCATGTGCTCTGAGACCACTACAGAAGTTGTAGAGACCTGGGAGGAATCCCAAAATGCTGGCAAATTGGATGCTAGCTCTACCCATGGATCAAATTAGAGCCTGGGCAGTGTGATGGAATGCTACTAAGACACAGAGATCTACAGAGCAGCACAGGTCCTATGAAAACCCTACTCAAAATCACCATGATGATCAGCTTGACTTAGAAAACAGCAGAACCGATGGGACTCCTCTCTGGTGCCACAGAGAGGTAAGAGAACCTGGAACAAATCAGAAACACCAATGTCCCAACTGTAGGAAGTGCTCAAGTATTGATAGCTCTGACCACTAAGAAGGTAAATCATAAGTGGGCACAAAGTGGACTGAATACATGAGTATTTTCCTCATGTACCAGTCTTCTACCATAACAAAATTGGAAATTTTCCATTTATAAGAAATGGCTTCATAATATTTCTCAATACTACACTCAGTTCCAGGTCATATACCAAGGTATTATAAACTAATGCAGGGCAAGTATTATTATCCATCCATAAACCCTGATTAGATAAAATCAGAGCTAAAATCTAAAAGTTACTCAAATCTGAAGAGGAAACCAAGAATATTACATCATTGAAACTTAAGTTCAAATTCCAGAAATTTTATCTAAAATTAAAAGAGGTGACAAAAACAGTACTGGAATGCAGCCTAGAGCTATTGTCTCCCAAATTACTACCTTTGACCTAGTAATAATCCTACTAAGTATTTACCCCAAAGATAGAAGGAAGAGATCTATATGCACACAAATATTTATTGTAGCATTTTTTTACAGTGAAGAACTGAATCATAAATGAACACATTATCCCAAAAAATTTGACTGAAAGTATAAAAACATTTCAGTATCTGCACACAACAGTATGTGCAATGGTCATCCAAAAGTAATTTAAAAGAGAAAATGGAAAACCTTAACAAAGTAAGACCCCCTGAAAACTAGAATAGACCAAACAGAAATCCATGACTATATTAGACAACAAGAAATCTTAGAATAAAGTTAAGAGGTTGAAAAAAATTAGAAGAAAATGTAGGGTATATAACATGTTTCTTAAACTGACTTGCAACAGAAGTTAAGGAAAAACAATTTAAGAATCACTGCATTTTTTAAAAGCCTAGAGAATATATTTTATGAAATCATAAAATAAAAACTGGCCAGATCTATTAGGACAAGTAGACAAAATGAATACAAAAAGAATACATTGATTATCTGAAACCCCAAAAGGAAAAGACCCAGGAACATCATAGCCAAAATCCAGAGTTCCTACATCAAAGAAAAAATACACAAGATTCTAGAAGAAGCAGTTCAAGCATCAAGGATCTATAGTCAAACTCACACAACACCTAGCAGCTTCTACTACAAATAAGAAAAGATCATTGGATAAAATATTCCAAAACGCATAACATAGGCTTACAAACAAGAATAACTTTTGCTGCAAAGCTCAGTATAATCCTATAGGTGAAAAAATGTATATTTGATGGAATAGAAGACTCACAAGCATTTCTGATGAAAAGATCTGAACTAAATAGGACCTTTAAAATAGAAACCCAACCCAAAAGAAACCTAGAAAGACAAGTTTATTTGAACAATTTGGAAGGGTCTGTATAACAATGTAATGTTAGGGGCGGCTAGGTGGCGCAGTGAATAGAGCGCCGGCCCTGGAGTCAGAAGGACCTGAGTTCGGATCTGGCCTCAGACACTTAATCCACACAAACAAAAACCTAGCCGTGTGACCTTGGGCAACTTACTTAACCCCAATTGTCCTAAAGGGGCGGCTAGGTGGCGCAGTGAGTAATAGCGCCAGCCTCGGAGTTGGGATGACCCGAGATCAAATCCGACCTCAGAAAATGAGCACCCACACACAAATAATGACTAGCCGTGTAACCTTGAGCAAGTTACTTAACCCCAATTGCTTAAAAAAAAAAAAAAAAGAGTTTATGGAAAATTAATAGCCAACTACATGGGTACAAGAAAACTAATACAACAAAAGCTCATGTTAGATCAAACTGTTAAAATTAATGAATATAACATACTACTGAGCAGTTATGTCAAGGAAAGTGACTGGAATAATTGTTTTCTGCAAAATTGTAATCAAACAATTAATAATCATTTATTGGGTACCTGATATGTACCAAGCACCGTTCTAGGTGCTGGCGATATGAGGACAAACATGAGACATGATATGCATACTGATGAGTAAATAAAAGATGATTTAATAAGAGAGTCTCATTCCACCTTTCTTAACAGAAGGGAAGACAAGCACACTGCCAAAAGATAAAACTGGCAGTGAGCCATCCAAATATTGGCTAATTATACATGTATGTATGTTCTTTATATAAAGAATACATTATTTGTTTATAATTCCTATTACTAGGAAAGCTAAGGTTTATGGATGTCTCAAAAAGAAAAAAAAGTACAGTTTATGTTACATAAAAATCTACAAAAGTATAAATATATACTGGATAGAAAACAAAAAGACTGTCAAAAAGTCTTAAGGGTAAAAAATGCCTGGCACATAGTAAGAGTTATATAAATGTTAGTTATTATTTCAGTAATTATTGAAAAAGCTACTCAAAAATATCTTATTATTTATGCTACTTTTATTCTATTTTACAATTGTGGCTTATTTCTATACTACAGATAGATAGATAGATAGATAGATAGATAGATAGATAGATAGATAGATAGATGATAGATAGATAGATTAGAGAGACAGACAGATAGATAGATAAGATCCAAGTACAATTAGAATGTAAGAATATTTGAGGTTCATTGATTCAACAAGCATTTACTAAGCACTTACTATGTTCTAGGGTGGTGAGGCTAGGTGGTACAATGGATAGGGTGCCAGGCCTGGAGTCAGGAACACTCATCTTCTTCAGTTCAAATCTGGTCTCAGACACTTACTAGCTGAGTATCCCTGGGTGAGTCACTTAGATCTGTTTGCCTCCTTTCCCTTATCCACAAAAAGAGCCAGAAAAAGAAAGGACAAACTGATCCACTATCTTTGCCAAGAAAACCTCAAATGGCTGGGCAGCTAGGTGGCTCAGTGAGTAAAGCACCAGCCCTGGAGTCAGGAGGAGGACCTGAGTTTGGATCCGGCCTCAGACACTTAACACAAAAACTAGCTATGTGACCTTGGGCAAGTCACTTAAACCCAATTGCCCTCCAAAAGGCAAAAAAAAAAACCTCAAATGGGAAGAGCTGCCCTCCAAAAGGCAAAAAAAAAAAAACCTCAAATGGTTAAAAAACAACTTAATTACTATGATCTAGGCATGTTCAGGCTCTAGAGATACAAAGAAAAGCAAAAACAAAAGAAAACAAACAAACAAACAAAAACACACTCTCCCTTGCATCAAGGAGTTCACATTTTCATAGGGGACAAAATGTAAATAACTATATACATGCAAGGTATACATACAAAATAAATACAAGATGATCTCAGAAGGATGGCATCAGAAGCAGAAGGAATGAGGAAAGGCTTCCTGGAGAAGGTGAAGTCTTCTCTGAGTGCTGAAGGAAGTCAGGAGGCAGAAGTGAGGAAGGAAAGCTTCTTTCTAGGCATAGGGGACAACGAAAAGCCACAGAGTCAGAAAATGGACAAAGGCAATACTTAAAAACACCTTGTTCTTCTCCAGACAAGTCACATAAAGAAAAATAGGAAGAAAGCCATAGCTGAATATATCAAGAGATGTAAGAACAACCTGAAATAAAAATTTAATGGAAAGAACACGTTACAAGCAATTAACACCTATGCAATACCAGACTCAGCATGGAACCTTAGAACTACAAAGCAAACTATAATTTATTTGAAAAGTTTCTTAATAAAAACTAGTATAGGGCAGAGTCAAGATGGAGGAGTAGAAACAGGACTTCTGAGTGGCTCCAGCTCCCACCCTTACCCATCCATGTAAAACGGGACTCTGAATAAACTTTGGAGCTACAGAACCCACAAAATGACGCAGAGAAGCTAACCTCCTGCTGAGAATATCCCAGAAACCTGGCAGGGAGCAGCTAGGGCAGCACTCTGGAAGCCGAAGCCAGCCCAGTGTGAGCAAGAGGTTTTAGCCCCAGAGCGGCCTGACCAGCAGCTGACTGGAGGGACTCCAGAACACCAACAGGTGTGGCCGTTTCCAGAATTATCAAAACATAGATGCCAAGGACAAAGTGAGAGGTCAGTGCACTGTGGACTTTGGGACTAGTGGGGAGAGTGTCGGCCTCTTTCCCCCAGGGCAAGAAGCCCCTGAGATGCCTCCAAACAGCCAGTGCCATGTTGCAGCTTCAGCTCCTGGCCTGCGAACTGGAGGGGAACCTGGCGACCAGTCTAGGGGGTAATCACTCTTGCTTTAACCTTCTTGGATCTGGATTACAGCCTGGGGTGGAGGTCAGAGAGGGCACCTAACTAATACCTCCAGCAGCTGAGAAACCCCCAGAGTTTGGGATGGAAGCTCCCCTATCTGGTGGCAGAGTACTACTGTGGCAAAAAGCCCAAAAGTCAAGTAATTGATTGGCAACATGCCTAGGCAAAGGAAACAAAATAAACAGAAAAATTCAACATTAGACTCCTATTTTGGGGGCAAAGAGGATTGAAGCATGGAACAGGAGGAGGACTGGGAGGTCAGAACCCCTGCACCAAAAGCTTCAAATGAAAATACAACCTGGTTACAGGCCATAGAGGACCTTAAGAAGCAGATAAGAGAAGTGAAAGAAAAATTGGGAAGAGAAATGAAAACGATGCAAGAAAATTATGAAAGGAAAGTCAACAGCCTGACTGAGGAAAATGATGCCCTAAAAAATAGACTAACTCAAATGGCAAAAGAGGCTCAAAAAGGCAATGAGGAAAGGAATGCTTTAAAAAAGCCAAATTTGCCAGATGGAAAAAGAATCTCAAAGGCCCACTGAGGAGCATCTTTCCTTTGGATTTAGAATGGACCAAAGGGAAGCTAGTGACTTTCTGAGAAATCAAGAGACTGTTAAACAGATCCAAACAAATGAAAGAATAGAAGGCAATGTGAAATATCTCATGGGAAAAACCACTGACCTGGAAAATAGATACAGGAGAAAGAATTTAAAAATTATTGGATTACCTGAAAGCCATGATCAAAGAAAGAACCTAGAAATCATCCTCCAAGAAATTCTCAAGGAAAACTGCCCTGATGTTTTAGAACCAAAAGGCAAAATAGAGGTTGAAAGAATCCAGAGATCACCTCCTGAAAAAGATCCCAAAAAGAAAACTCCTAGGAACATTATAGCCAGGTTCCAGAATTCCCAGATCAAGGAGAGAATATTACAAGCAACCAGGAAGAAACAATTTCAATATTGTGGAAACACCATCAGGATAACACAGGATCTGGCAGCTTCTACACTGAGGGATTGAAGGGTCTGGAATATGATATTCCAGAGGTCAAAGAACCTGGGATTAAAACCAAAAATCACTACCCAGCAAAACTGAGTATCATGTTTCAGGGGAAAATATGGTCATTCAGTGGATTAGAGGACTTTCAAGCATTCTTGAAGAAAAAAACAGACTTGAGTAGAAAATTTGACATTCAGACACAAGAAACAAGAGAAGCATGAGAAGATAAACAGGGAAAAGAAGTCATAAGGAACTTATCAAAGTTGAACTATTTACATTCCTACATGGAAAAACAATAATTGTTACTGAGGAAACTTTTCTCAGTATGAAAATATGAAAGAAATAGAAATATATGTGTGTGTGCATGTATACACACACGTATATATAGTCTTTATTGGAGGGTATATAGGCATAAGAATACATATGTGAATGTGTGTATATATATATGTATATATATACATATATATATATGTTTACAGGTATACATAGATAGAGGGCACAGGACCAATTTAATAGGAAGAGATGATACTTAAAAGGTGAAATCAAGAGGTGAGAGAGGAATATAATGAGAGGAGATGGGGAGAGACAGAATGGGACAAACTATCTCATATAGAAGAGGCAAGGGAAAATGGGTTCAATGGAGGAGAAAAACAGGAAGGCATAAGGGAATGGGTCAACCTTATAATCATTGAATTTGGCTCAGGGAGGGAATGACATACACATGAAATAGGGTATCTCACCCTACAGGAGAGTAGGGGGGAAGGGGATGAGAGGGGGGATGATGGAAGGGAGGGCAGGCTGGGGGGGAGAGAAATTGGAAACACACACTTTTGAAAAGGGACAGGACCAAAGTAGAGAATAGAACAAGTGGGAGGTGGGATAGGAGGGAGGGAAATATAATCTGTCTTCTACAATATATCTACTATGGTAATGTTTTGCATTAGCTACACATGTACAACCTATATTGAATTGCTTATCTTCCCAGTAAGGGTGGGTGACAAGGGAGGAAGGGAATGAATATGGAATTCAAAGTTTTAAAATCAAATGTTTAAAAAATAATATATATATATATATATATATATATATATATACACACATATATATATACACTATTATTAATACTATTTTGCATGTAATTGTGAAATAAGAGGAAGGGATATCCTGGGGGACTGCTATTTTGGGGAGGTGGGTAGAGGGAAAAGGGGAGAAAATTTGTAACACAAAAACTGGTGGAAATGAATGAAGTAAAACAGAAGTTAATAAAGCATTTGAAAAAAATTTAAAAATTAAAAAAAAATAAAAACTAGTATAATATTAACAACACATAGGGCTTATCACCCTAAAGCAGCTATGAAAAGATTAACATTTCCTCATCATAAAGAAGGAACACAATTGCTAGATATTCTCAGAGTTCATGAGAAACAGATTAAAAACTAATATAAATAATTGTAGAAGAAGCAGATATCACTTTGTTGAACAGTAAAGACTAACAATAGATATGCACTCTAGGTTTGTCAAATATAGCCAAAAGTGACTTACTTCCAGAGAGAGCCTATGAAATAGCTAATAATTCCAAGCCTGGAATCAAAAAAGCCTCTCTGGGCAACATCCATATAATTTCAAGCAATAGTATGTCAACAGAGTACTGTTAGAGACAGCTAGATGGTGTAGTGGATAGAGTTCCAAGTCTGGAGTCCGAAGACCTGAGTTCAAACTTGATCTCAGACACTTATTAGTTTTGACCCTGAACAAACCACTTAATTCTTTTTGCCTCCGTTTTCTTAACTGTAAAATTAAGATAATAATAACATCTACCTTGCAGGGCTTAGCACAGTGTCTGATATATAGTAACACTATATAAATATTGGCTCTTATTATTAAATAAATGATAGAGTCATGTGGTTCAGGAAAATGGATAGGTTTATGTTAGCAATTTAGAATCAAGTCAGTACTACCAAAAATTACAGAAGGGAGATTCAGACTGTGTGAGGAAAATAGTATAAATTATACTACATATCACTGCAGGCTACAAAAATTTAGCAACTATTGAATACCTAGAAAGACGTGACTTAGTTGCTACAGTTAAGCATCATAAGTTTGCTATCTTTCTTAAATCAGCAGATAATTAAGCCCTATATTACAAATGTTGTTATTGTTGTTCAGTCATTTCAGTTTCATCTGACTTTTCATGAACCCATTTGGAGTTTTCTTGGCAAAGATACTGGAGGGGTTTGCCATTTCCTTCTCCAGTTCATTTTACAGATGAGGAAACTGAGGCAAACAAGTTAAGTGTCTGAGATTAGATTTGAACTCACAAAGATAAGTCTTCCTGACTCCATAGCCAGCACTCTAACCACTGCACCATTTCACTGTTCCTGTCCACCACAAAAAGTTGAGAATGATATAAATAATTTAAAACTAATAACTTACATTTATATTATATTTTGTAGTTTATAAAGCATTTTACATACTGTCTCACTTAATCCTCAGAATGATCCTAAGAGATAAGTTCTATAGAGATTATTATTCTCATTTTGTAGATGAGAAAATTGAAGCAGGAAGTAATGACATGTCTGTGGTCCCACAACTAGTAAGAGTTCTTGGTAGGATTTAAACCTAGGTCTTCTTAGCTCCAAATTAAGCTCTTTACAGTGGCCTTCCTTGGCCTCTGATGAATCTGCATGGATCCCATACCCAACCAACCCTCTTTTGCTCTCCCAGCACTCAAGTTTGGTCTGACTTGTGCCTAGTTTCTGTGCCCAAAGAGGTTCTAGAACACTTTAACATATGTCCTTCAGAAGCTCTGCTGACTTTCTGTTTTCATCTTTCTACAGAAACCTCTTGCCTTCTTAGTGGCACCTCTTCTCCCTTACCCTAACTCCTTGAGCTTTGGGCCAAGCATCTACTACATTCCTATTGATATGAAGCTCCTAGGCCCTTGCCCAATACTCCCGGTTCCTTCTCCCTCCTAGCATAGTCTCCTTTGCCAGCACGTGTTGGCTCACATATGCTAAGCCCAACAACCCTACCCCCTAGGACAGGAAAACAACACTAGAGATATTGCAGGATGGGAAAGTCAATTGAGGGATAAAAAGAAGCTTTTTGCCTCTCTTTGTATCCCCAGTGTTTAGTACATGCCTGGCAGATAGCAGGCACCTAATCAACACTAGTTAATTGACTGATAATAAGTGCTCCAAATTTGGAGTTGAAAGTAATCAGTATGTTCAATTAGTTGGAGAAGAATTTAGGAAAGGAGGTCAGGTTTGGACAAAGTCCCTAAAAGATGTATATAGTATTTGAGTGCCAGTCCTGGAGTCAGAAAGATTCGTCTTCCTGAGTTCAAATTCAGCCTCGGACACTTACTAATTGTGTAACCCTGTCGGCCTCAGTTTCCTCATCTGTAAAATAGGCTACAGAAGGCAATGGCAAACCAGTCCAGTAACTTTACCAAGAAAACCCCAGTGGGGTCACAAAGAGGTGGACACGAGTGAAACAACCAAACATCTCTTTTGATAGAGTTTCAATAGAAATAGTCTCAGGAGAAGTTGCTATCCTGCTCCATATTCTTTTATATTAAGTGTTCTATAGATTATTGCATAAGTGGATATTTTTTGTGATTGAATAAAAGTATTGGGATTACAAAAACAGCTTCTATAGACCCACTGAAAGCATCGTTGGGATAATTCCAACAGCAGACACAGGATGATAGGGATATGTACCTTGTTAATTTCCCATATGATTTTGATTTCTCCTTCTAGGTCCCTGTATTTTTAACCTTTTCATTCCATGTAACTTGGAGATTAAGAGTATTTGATATAGTTACATCTATTAAAACATTCTCCTTAAATTTTAATGGATCAACTTTATATCCAGTTAATTGTGGACAAGTGTTTTTCTGTGATAATGGTTCAGTTCTAGTACAGTGTATTGTTTTGTTTTGTTTCATTTTCATTTAATTCTCAAGGATATTTTGAGGTTTATATTTTTAGTATGAGAAGTTAGGGGACACAATGGATAAAGCACCAGGCCTAGAGTCAGAAGACCTAAGTTCAAATCCAGCCTCAGATACTTACCAGCTGTGTGACCCTGTACAAATCACTTAAACCTGCTTGAGTTTCCTCATCCATAAAATGAACTGGAGAAGGAAATAGCAAACCACTCCAGTATCTCTGCCAAGAAAACCCCAGTGGGGTAACAAGCAAACAATAACAAGAATTTAAATGACTTCTGAGGTTCCTTCCAGCCTTAGATCTATGAATCTGTGTTTCAAAGCAGGATGGTCTGTTAAAAAAAAAAGGAAAAAAAAGATTTAAAAAAGGGTTGAACTTAGAGTCAGGTGGGAATTGGGTTTCAAACCTACCACTGACATTAGTTGTGTGACCATGGGTCAGTCACTTAACTTGTCCAAACCTCAAGTTTTCTCACACATAAAATGGAACTAATTCCCACAGTACCCCTCATAGGGTTTTAAGGTGGGTTCGGTGAAACATTGTAGGCAAGGTGCTGTGTAAACCTATAAACACTATAATTGTTGGCTATTATTGTTGTTATCATTAATATTGGTACTGTCTTCTTCGAAGTGCTAGTATAAACATTATAGGGTAAATAAATGAGTTAGTATGATTATAATAATTGTGAATAAATCTAAATTGGAGAGAATTTTATAAGGCATCTCTGGATAGTGCTTTTAGGGATGGACTGTGGAGGGCCCTAGGGAGAAGGGGAGGAAGGAGTAGGGGCAAAAGCAAAGACACCTGAGGTCACGAAATCATCAGTGTCAATGAGAAAGGACCTGAGAGGCCTGCTAGTCAGAAGCCCACATTTTATAAATGAGGAACTGGAGGTCCAGGGAGAATTAGTGGCTTGCACAACACCATACATGTGATAAATATATTAGAGACAGGATATGAACCCAGGATCTCTGATTCTAGGGCCAGGACTCTCTCTAATGTGCCAAGCAACTTCAGCTCCCTAGAAACCCATCTTTGGGGGTCTGGGGGAGGGGGGGAAGCTACTTCCTCCTTCCCTCCCTCCCTTGTAACATATATTTCTGTGGGTGGTTTTATTTTTTTGGAGGGGGGGAAGGCAAGGCATTTGGGGTTAATTGCCCAAGGTCACATGGCTAATAAGTGTTAAGTGTCTAAGGCCATATTTGAACTCAGGTCCTTCTGACTCCAGGGCCAGTGCTCTATTCACTGTGCCACCTAGCTGCCCCGTAACATATATTTTTTAATTGGTTTGTAACATATTTTTTAGAGATGAGTACTATATGAGCCCATGCTCTACATGAGAAAAACTTGTAGGCCCTCAAGTGACACCTGTGGTATAAAAAAATGTGGCAAGGAGTTCTTCCTTTCTCTTCCTAGTTCCACCTGTGTCTTGATCCAACAAAAGCATGATATGATCTGTCAATGTTGCCTAATGAAAAAGCAAAGAGTTCTTGAATATAATACAAGGAAATGTAACCAGGAGCTTTCTTAAATTGATTAATTGACTAAAGATCCTTCCTATAAAAGTAAAATGAAAAAACAAAGGCAAGTCATTTAAACTTAAGAAAGTCAACTGCTAACCAATCAATAGGATTGCAGGATTTAATCATGAAGAGGGTTCAGATGACTGCATCCACTAGGCTATATTCTGACTTGCCTAACATGCATGCATTGATTCATTCACTCACTCATTTTTTAGGAGCCTTCCAATAACCGGGGCATCTCTGGCTCTCCAACAAATAGGATCACACAGTGGTCCTGTATTTAGAACCACTTACAACAAGCAGAAAATAGAGCCACTGAGCTGTGTCCTAACTGAAACAGGGTTGGAAGAAGGGCAATCCTTGCCTGGAGCCCAAGAAGTAGTGATCCAGGTTGGGAGGAGAGCAAATGTAGACAAAGAAGCTAGGCCGGGTTGATTCCAAATGATCTTCAGAGTACTGAGGGGCTAATCTAAGCTGGAAGATCAATGGCTGGAGCAAGTGGAGCCCAGGAAAGATTAGAAAGTCAACATATGGGAGGACCAAGTATGAATCATCCTTCTGCCCCTAAAAGCTTCGTTATTCACAGCAGCTGCCTCTGAACCCTTACCTATCACATCTAATGTGGGCATGGTCCATCTCACCATTCTTACCTGCAAACAACTAGCAAGTGTCAGAAGTATGATTCCATCTCAGGTCCTCTTGTGTCCTCGTGAGACATTCTACCCACTGGACCATGTACTCCCTTATGCCCCTATTAGACAGTAAGGTCTATGAGGACAAGGTTTGTGTTTCTATAAACTTTGTATGTTCTCTAGAACCCAGTAGAGCGCTCTACATACAGATGAATGTTTGTTGAATGAATGAATAAATATTGAATGAACAGAAATTGTCAGTTGATAGAATGCCAACTTAAAATGAACCAGCTTTTACTCTAAGAAATAAGACATCAAAATTATTGACAACAGAGAAGACAAGCCCACAAAGAAAAGTGACTCTATATTCTCTGCAGACATAACCTTAATATGAGCTGCAGCTCAGGCCTTGACAAGTAGCTGAAGGGAAAGCCAGAGAGCTTTCTAACAGAGAGAAGTACAATCATACTTGAGATAGGAAAGGAAACTACCCCTTACTTTCCTCCTTTGACAGGGAGGGTGGCTTGTATTGTTTGAGAGAATGAAATCTTATTCACATCCTTTAGGGGGAAAAAAAAGTAATTACCAAAAGGAGATTTATGCTTGGTACTTAGAAATGCAGAAGCCATTCCAAAGATACGTTTATAGATCACAATGCAACTAGAGTAATCACACAGAGAAGTTAATGGCACCCAACTGAGTTCTGGAAATATGTTTTAGAAAGATGTCCAAAAACCAGAGTGAGGAATTAATCTTCCCACAGAATTATTTAAGGCTTCTAATTTGTTGAGAAAGGAATTACTGGCTCAAGACTATGCAAAGCTACAGTAATTAAACTAACAAATTATAAGTATATTTATCTGGGTAAAAGAAATTCATCACTCAGAGGGTGTGACTGCCGGGGTCATATGCTCCCCATTGGTAGAGCAATTATTATTTTCATCAGGGCATCCATTCACCCTCCTTGCATTGGAACACACTGAGCTTCTAAAGAGAAGAATCCCATGTGTCAGTTTCCCCCTCCCAGGTAATTTTGACAGCCTGAATGGAGACTACGGGGATTGGAAACTAACTATGATCAGCTCATTTTGATGCCTCCATGCAGCTGGCAATTAAACTTCACCTGTGTGCAAAGGGCAGCATCAAGGCAGTTCAGCCAAAAGATATGAAGAAATGTCTGCATGTGGTTACGAGTGAGAAAGGTCAAAGCCTTATTTTTCTTTTTCACTTGTATGCAATTTATTGAGAAGCTGACATGTCATTATTCAAAAAGATAGAAATGGGACTGTTAGAGTTACTTTGCATTGTACTCCCAATCAAATTTTGCAGTTTGGAGCAGTTCCTCATGGGAGAAATGAGAATAAAAATGAGTGACACTGGCAACCGTGACTGCATTATTGGTTAATGGTGTACATACCATTAAATTATGTATGTAGTGTCACCTGAAAATGGTGATATGGTGTCACCTGTCACCTGTGGCCAAGTACCAAAGTTCTGGGTTTATATAGACTGGTTTCGGTCTTAGGGGTTTCTCACTATCTCTTTAATTATTTCTCCCCCCCAAAAAAATCACACCTACAGTTTCCTTCGGAAAAATAAAAAATAGCTTATGCGTAAATTTCTATAAAAAAAGATTTAAAAGTCCCTCAGCTTCCAAGTAAGCATTCAGTCTAATGAAAAAGAGAATATAGAACACATTTTACTTTACTCAAAATAAAATGTAAAGGATTTGAATCTCAGGTCCATGAAAAGTCAAGATGAATGTTACTTCCTCTCCGGTGAGCTTCACCTGCACCAAGGCCAATACTGTCCTCCAGACTTAGAGTTCAACCCGGGGGTTTGTCCCCTGCCCACTGTGATAGTACTCAGGGTCATTAGGGAATTGATCCTTTTCCCTGAACCTACTCAGAAAATATCATTGACAGTACTACCAAAGGGAAAGGTCCATATTTGCCCCTTCACATCATAGTTCTGCTCTTTCATTTCCTCAGCTCCAGCTCCCACTTGGACCAGGACCTGCTCCAATAGGTCCAAGAATACTTTCTTTCATTCTGCCTTAGTCATTCCAGTGCTTCTAGTTTGCATTCCTATAGACTCAGTCATTCCTTGAAGCTTGTTAGTTTCCATCCACAGCCACCTCTGGGGCCACATAGTGCCCTTGTCTCTTTGGGGGAAGCCACCACATCGTTCCTTTATGTGCGTGGTTGCCTAGTGCATACAATCCGTGGAGGGACTTCATGGATATTCTAAAGGACCCTCCCAAGCCCAGGGAACCAAGTCTGGGCTCCATGTAGCCCCCCTTCTTTCTGATCCTCTCAGCTCTCATTTTCTCCATTTGGTTGTCTGAATGTCCTGCTTTCCCTTATAGAAATCAAGTGTAAATCAATATGACCCAGGTGTCATCCTAACTCACAGGATTGTTGTGAGGAACAAGGAAAGTAATACATATAAAGCATTTTACAGCAGTGTACACAGCTGGGTATCTGTGTACCTGAAAATGATCCATGAAGTGCAGGTCAGATAGTAACTCAGACCATGCATTTCAAATATGTTGGCACTGTGCTCTGATCTGGGTTAACTTTGATTCTTTATAACATAGCTACTTCATTCCATTGTTTAGATCTCCTAGTACATCAGTCTGGCTTATTGCTATAATTAGAGCATAGCACATGGGCCAGGAGTCAGAAAGACTCATCTTTCTCAGTTTAAATCTGTCTGACCCTGGGCAAGTCACTTAACTCTGTTTGCCTCAGTTTCCTCATCTGTAAAATGAGCTGGAGAAGGAACTGGCAAACCACTCCAGTATCTTTGCCAAGAAAACCCTAAAAGGGGTCATGAAAAATCAGACATGACTGAACAACAATAACACATAGACTTGAACATAGAACTCCTACCTGACATCAGGTACACAAAATGGTGAGTCAAAATTGCTGCTATTAATTAAAGGAAGATATGGAATGTCAGAATACCATGAGACCTTGGGCTGGACACAAAGATCAGATCAGGAGGCATGATACTTGAAAATTATGAAAAAGGATAAAGTCATAGAAAGGGGAGTCCTGAATTGAATCTGCTGAGCTGCTAAGAACAGAATCCGAACTAAAGATGTTGTCTCCTGAGCAGGACTTGCTGGTTCTGCACCTTCGATAAATCTCAATCCATTCATGTTGCAGAGACCGAAGAAGGTGGAAACTGAAACTGGCTCCAGATGGGACTGGCAGTCCAAAGCCAGAAAGGAAGTAAACTGAGCATTGAGCAGCAGCAGTAGGTCTATCTCCATTTTGACATTAAAAGCATGTTGAGAGAAGAAGAAACAAGGTTTCTTCCTGTTACCTGTTATCTTGGTGTGATGATAATGGGAATTTGATCTTCCCTGCCTCTTAATAAGCCTAAGGGAATTTGGAGACCTTCCCTTCTTTGAAAATATACTCTGCCCCCTAATAGGCTGAATGTAATCACATGGAGCCTGTGGCAGGAGGAGTTTGCTCAAGGGTGGAGCAGAGCCCACAGGAAGCTGGGAGTCAGAACTGCGAGACAGTGGAGGAGAGAAGATGACAGGCAAGCAAACAATTATTAGGCTTGTGAGTAAATGTTGGTTTGTGGGAAGGCTAAAGGATGCTGTGGCTCTCTGTGCTGTTGTGGATTATTAACTTCTTTGCTACTATGATGGAATCAGCTTCCCAGCTTGGGGATTTGGTTTTCTGGTGTCTGAATAAATGTTTTGCTTCTGTCTTCTATATGAAGAGTCTGTTATATTTTGCAATGGAGCCCTATGTGGGTATATTTATAGTGATTTTGGGTGCTGTGAATATTGCATTGGCGCTACATATGGCAACAAGGAGAGGATCACAAGGTATCAGACCTCTATTTGGAGGCAGAAGAGATTTAGAAGAAGAATGGCTATCCTAGGATGGGAGGGTTTACATTATGCCACCCTAGCAAGGAAGTGGTCTAAAAGTACAGGGCTCTGTGAAAACTAGGAACAGAGGTTACAGCAGAGAGATCCTAGAGACTTAGAAACATAATTGTACCCATCTGAGTATAGGGGTCAGAAAATTCTCCCTTGTTTACCTACACTGACCTTAGGTCTTAATCAAATGCTTTTAAAATATATCTGTAGCTCTTATATGCTCTAAAAGAGGCTTCGCTGGTAGGGGCCTGGATCATAATTTGCGTAAGAGATTCCCTAGAACATCCACACTGAATTTGTAACTTAAAATCCAGTCACTTGTCTCATTATATTCATATGCTCACATTTGAGCCTGGAGGAACCAAGTGTTACACATTTGTATATGTATGACCATAGCTAGGTGCCATGGTTGATAGAGTGCTAGTCCTAGAGTCAGGAGGAACTGAGTTTAATTGTGACCTCAGACACTTAGTAGCTATGTGACCCTAGGCAAGTCACTTAACAATGCCTCAGTTTGCCTCAGTTTCCTCAAATGTAAAATAGGTATTATAGCACCTGCCTCACAAGGTTGTTGTTGGGTTCAGATGAGATAATATTCATAAAGCACTTGGCTCACTGCCTGACACAGAAGCAGCACTCAATAAATACCTCTTCTCTTTCCTTCCCTTCCCTCCCTTCAAGAAGTGAAGAGACCCTCATGTTGTATGCAAACTCTGTTCAGTTTACCATATTTTATTGTAAGCTCCTACCTTAAGAGGGACACTATAGGATACTATTAGAGAGCCATGGGCAAACTGGAATGTATCCAGAGGAAGGTGAAAGAGGAATTGACAATTCCTGAAAAGTTTAATTCTAGAGAAAAAAAAACTGAACATGTTTCATCTGGAGAAAAGAAAAATTGGGAGTAGTTGGGAGACCATTATGACTGCTTTTGGATATACTGCAGAAAACATTTGCTCTATGTAGCCCAAGAAGGCAGAACTAAGATAGTGGAGAGAAGTTCCAAAGAGATTTTGAAGAGATAATAATACAAAATAGCATGTGACAAGTAGCAAATAAATGGTGTGGATCACAAGTTCAATAAATGTTCAGGGAAAGGAGAGGTTGATCACTGTGGTCTAGAGCAGTCAAGGAAGGCTATTGGAGGAGGTGGACCTAAGTGGCAATGATTTAAATCATCTGAGAGGAAGAGGGAAAGCATTCCAGCAGAAAGGCATAGCATGGAAGGATGAGGAGGAGGAGAAAGAGGAGAAGTAGAAAGAGGAGGGGGAAGAGGAGAAAAAGGAAGAGGAGGAGGAGGAAGAAAAAAAGAAAAATGTGGAGGTGGAGGAAGAAGTAAAGGAAGAGGAGGAGGAGGAAGAGGAGGAGGAGGAAGAAAAAAAGAAAAACGTGGAGGTGGAGGAAGAAGTAAAGGAAGAAGAGGAAGAGGAAGAGGAGGAGGAGGAGGAGGAAGAAAAAAAGAAAGACGTGGAGGTGGAGGAAGAAGTAAAGGAAGAGGAGGAGGAGAAAAGAAGAAGAAATAATAATATAGTTGACATTTGTATAGTACTTGAAGATTTGAGGCAAAGGCTTTAAACTTTAAGTTCTAAGGTAAAAGTCAGCTCTATTCTAGCAAACAGAGGGCCAGTCTCCTAGTCAGAAGACCCAGGTTCACATTCTATCTCTTACAGATACTGGTTGTGAAACCCTGAACATAACATTTAACTTCTAAGGGCCCAAGGAAAGACTATAGCTAAGACTATAATTTGTAGAGCAAGCACTGATCAGTATTGGTAGAGGGAGTTCATTCACTAAGGTTCCCTACACCCATGATATTATAAGTCTACTCAAAAAAAAGGAAAAAAAAGGTTTGCAGGACACTTTACAAATATTATCTCATTTTACCCTCACAAAAATCCTATGAGATAAATAGTACATATATTATTATCCCCATTTACAGGTGAGAAAACTGACGATCAGAGAGGTTGGGTGACTTGTTCATGGCTACACAGCTAGCAAGTATCAGAAGAGAGATTTAAAGTCAAGTCTTCCTGTCTTGAGACAATGAATAAACTAACTAGGTAGAAGCAGAGGATTTATAAAGGGAGTAACACATAATCTGGAAGTGTGAATTCAGTCTCAGACCTTGAAAGAGAGACTAAGAAATGTGTACTTTATCCTGCAGGAATGAGACAGCGAGAAGTTTTCTGAAGGCATTTGAGTTGGAGTTGGGAGAGAACGTAACATGGTGAAAGCCATGTTTTGGGAAGATGACTTTGACAAAGGCTCAACTTTGACAAAGGATCAACTGGAAATAGGAAGAGACTAGAGGCAAGAAGACTAGAGGGTAGAGTGATAGTTCAGGGATAGGGGGAAAATGCAGAGTAACGTAATAAAGACCAGAAATTCCATGTAAGCTTTTTGATGTAAGGAATGAACCTTGGGGTATACAGCCCCTGTCAAAACTACAGTTCTTAAACCATTTGTTGACATCAAAAAATCCAATGTGTTTTATGACAAGGGGAGGTTAGTTTCCTCCTCTCTCTTTCTAAAGACAGATTTAATTTTGCTGTTTCAATTATTCTTGCCATGTGTGCCCAGCCACCCCTTTGGCTCTGCAAACACACAGATTCCCAAGAGAGTTAATAGTTTCTATCAGGAAGGGCCTGCAAAATAAACTGGCTTCATTACTGTGGATTAAATGTACCTTTTATGAGCAAATACTCATGAACAAACCTTAGTATTGTGGAATGCAAAATCAAATACATCTTTGGAATTCCTTTCTGGAAATAACAAAAAAGGGGGCAGTGGAAAGAAAGAGAGAAAGAAAGAAAGAAAGAAAGAAAGAAAGAAAGAAAGAAAGAAAGAAAGAAAGAAAGGAAGGAAGGAAGGAAGGAAGGAAGGAAGGAAGGAAGGAAGGAAGGAAGGAAGGAAGGAAGAGAGGGAGGAGGGAGGGAGAGAGAGAGAAAGAAAGAAAGGAGGGAGGAAGGAAGGAAGAAAAACAAAGAAAGGAAAAGAAAGAAAGGAAGGAAAAAGAAAAGGAAGGAAAGGAGGCAAGAAAGAAAGAAGGAAGGAAGGAAGGAAGGAAGGAAGGAAGGAAGGAAGGAAGGAAGGAAAGATCGAAGGAAGGATGGAAGGAAGGAAAGAAAGAAGGAAGGAAGGAAGGAAGGAAGGAAGGAAGGAAGGAAGGAAGGAAGGAAGGAAACAGAGAAAGAAAGATTTCAGGAGCACTTGCAAAAAGGAATAAACCAGTTTTCAAGCAACTTGATTTCACTGTGCCCTGTAGGGTGGCTGGTATGTGCCAGATTCATTATTCCCATTTGACAGACACGGATACAGAAGCAAGCGATGATGGAAAGAACACTAAACAAAGAGTTAAGAGACCTGGATGTTTAGGGGCGGCTAGGTGGCGCAGTGAATAGAGCGCCGGCCCTGGAATCAGAAGGACCTGAGTTCGGAGCCGGCCTCCGACACTTAATCCGCACAAACAAAAACCTAGCCGTGTAACCTCGGGCAAGTTACTTAACCCCAATTGCCCTAAAGGGGCGGCTAGGTGGCGCAGTGAGTAAGAGCGCCGGCCTCGGAGTTGGGATGACCCAAGATCAGATCTGGCCTCAGAAAATGAGCACCCACGCATAAATAATGACTAGCCGTGTAACCTTGAGCAAGTTACTTAACCCCAATTGCTTTAAAAAAAAAAAAAAAAGAGACCTGGATGTTTGCCCCAACTCTGTCACTAACTATGTGACTTTGGGTAAACAAAGAAAAAAAGAAAGAAAATTAAGTCCAGCCCATTATGCTCTGTAATTTCTCACTCTGTAAATGGGTCAGTAACATAGAACACCTTTACAACAGACTCTTCCTGTAAAGGCACCATGGATTTTTTCTAGTGCCTGTACAACTTTAGACAATTCACTTAATCTCTCTGGGTGTCAGTTTTTTCATCAATAAAATGAAAGAATTAAACCAAATGAGCTCCAAGGTTACTTTGACTTCTGGTATTCTGTGACATCTTGAAGCATACATGTCATGTTGCTTCAAAACATGTAATTCTTCTGTTTGTCCCCCTAGAAAGTACAAGAGAAAAGTGATTTACTTTCTCACTTCACAGCCACCACTGGAGGGGAGGCCAAGGGTGTGCATATAGGTAGATTTGTCCCAGTCCCATGCCAGTACCAGTCACAGTCCTCACTGCAGTGATTTGGGGGAGGGGAAGGGAACTGTGGCAATGAGGAGAACAGTATAAAGAAGAGAAAAGCAGTAAGAACTCCAACAAAATCTTTTCAGTCACTTCTGAATTATATAAGCATAAAAAGAGATATACCTTTTTTTTGTGAAATCTCATAAATCCCCCTCACATAACACCAGTGATAAGGGCAAGCCTGTAGCCCCCTGCTGAAATATGTGTAATAGATATATTACTTTATATACAATATATTTTCATTATGACACTCTATGAGTTCTCCTTTGCCTTATGAAAATAAATTGCATAATCTCAGTCATACCATAACATTAAATAACAAGGCACAAATAGATCACTGTAATGGTATTCTGTTCTGCTTTACTTCCTTTAATAACTAGATTTCAAAGCATTTTTCCACCATAAATTAACTCCAGTACAGCAAAAGATGAGTATTATTTTCCTCATTTAAGAAGCTTAATAGTCTTAGAGAGCAACACTTAAGAGGAATTCATATACATATTTGTGTATATAATATATGTATACACACATATACAAATACAGTGTCCCAAAAAGTCTTAGTGCAGTTTCAGGTTTTAATAACTTCAGAAAACTAAATGCTACAAACTCACAAAAACATTTGGAAGGTGAATTATTTAAATTTTTAAAATATTGATATGTTTCTTAATAAAGTTCAACATACCTACTCTCTTATGTTATAGTTGATTTTTGAACTTGTAAAAACTTTCAGCGGCTGCTGCTGAGTTATTGAAAGGATTGATATTTATAATGCTAGCCTTAGGATAACTCAAAGTACAAGGTTTGATGTATATATGACAGCTTTGACATGACCCCACAAGAAAACAGATAATGAAGATAAATCAGGGGATAGAACTGACAGGCAAGAGGACCTCCTCTCCTGACCCACCAGTGTGAGAAAATATCATTCAAAAACTATCCCACATGAAATGCATGATGGGGTACACCATCTTGTCAAAATTTAAATTTATAATTCAAAATTCACAAAACTAAATTGGCGGGAAAGAAATTGAAATAGTTAAACTTTCAAATAATGTTTTTTGTAACCTTGTACCCTCTATACTTCTGACATTATTAAAGCTTAAAACTGCCCTAAGACTTTTCAGGACAACCACTACATTTTTATATGTACATGTGTAAGTGTACAAATACATATCCAAAATGTTCAAAGCACCTGGAGATATATGGTCTCTTTTTTTAAAGGGAGGCAAGTACCCATTTTATGGGTAAGATGGGCAGAGATTAGAAGTCTTCTGGAAAATTAGAAGCTATTTTAAGCAAGAGTTCACTTGGAGCTTCATCTGGCTTTTAGAACATTAAGGCTGCTTGGCCTGAAAGAGAGAAAAGTTGAATATCAGAAGATCCTAGGATCAGAGAGTCAGAGCATCTGCTTTAACCTTCTCATTTTGGAGATGAGAAAACAAAGGCCCAGGGGAGTTTGGTGAATTGTCTGAGGTCACACAGGGAGTCAACAGAGACAGGATCTGAATCCAAGCCTTCTGACTCCAGATCGCTGAGTCTTTATACACACCCTTTACCACACTGCCCAGTGACTTACTAGATATCCCATAGTCAATCAGTGAAGGAGTCAGAAAGTGAACATCGTAAAAAAGTTAAAATGTCACTACCACACATTACCCAGTGAAACAAACAAAAAACTTTCATGCCACAATTACAGACCAAATCTCTTACTACAAGTATGAGGCCCTGGTCACAAAGGGACTAGGCAACAGATGACTGTAGCAGACTTAGCCCCATTAGTGTCCAAGTCACAGAGCATGAGAGTTAGTGCTAAATATTAAATTCTGTTCATATCCAAGAGATGGCATATACGGGTCTGGTAATGTTATTGGATTTTTGGGAGATTTGGGGGGGAAGTAGGGGGAGAGAGGGAGAGAGAGAGAGAGAGAGAGAGAGAGAGAGAGAGAGAGAGAGGGAGATGTCTGTGGCTGTGTGTGTCTGTGTGAGAGAGAGTTGTATGTGTGTGTAAGAGAAAGAAATAGAGACAGAGAGAGGTGTGTGTGTGTGTGTGTGTGAGAGAGAGAAAGAGAGAGAGAGAGAAAGAGAAAGAGAGAGAGAGAGAGATGTGTGTGAGAGAAAAAAAAATAGAGAGAGAGGGGTGTGTGTGTGTGTGTGTGTGTGTGTGTGTGTGTGTGTGTGAAATAGAAACAGAGACAGAGAGAGAGAGAGACAGAGAGAGAGAGTCTCCTATTCTTTCTCTACACAAGAACTTTATCTAACAGCCTTCTAATAACTTGAGCTGGTCTGCATGGTCTGTCCCTCTCCTCCCTGCCCCCCCCCCAAAAAACAAAAAAAAAATTTGCTGTCTAATTCCCACTTTTCTCAAGGGCAAGTGAAATAACCAAAGGTTTAGAAGTAGAAATCTGCTACAGGTCATCAAACTCTAATTCCAATCCCTTCCCTGAACAGATTTTACAATAGCACTATTAAATGGATTGATTTGAATTTCTAATTATTTTATTTCCCCTATCAACACCAAAGTAGAAATGCTGGTTCTCAGTGAAGTAAGTAAAGAGAGGGGGGAAGTTTTTGGAAAAAGGAGAGGGCATCAGACTTATCTCTCAAAATTCCTCCCAGTTCTGTGACTCCAGGCAGACTCACTGAACATCTCCTCTGTGATCAACACTGTGGGAAGCCCTAGGATCATTCACAATAATAATGAAAACTGATATTTACAGAACAGCTTTAAGATCAAGAAATTCAACATACATCATCTTGCTTAATTCCCATAAATGATTCTGTGCGGGAGGTGCTATCAGCATGGTAATCCCTTTTTATAGAAGAGGAAATAGGTTCAAAGAGCTTTCCCCCACAGACACACATTCTACAACAGGTTTCTCCTGTGTCCAAACCCCAAGTTCTTTTGACTAAATCATACAAGCTGCTGCAATCAGCCCTGACTAATCAATCAGCAAATATTTATTGAGTGCTTCCTAGCATATTTTCTTGTTTCATAAGTAGAAAAGACAGGAGATACTAGGATGAACTCAATAAATATTTACTGATATGTAGCATTATGCTAGGCACTTTGGGGAATACTGGCAAGCAGGGTACATAGTCCCTGCCCTTAGGACAATCTAGTTGGGAAGATATGACACACACAAATACCTTTGAAAAGTGAACTGAAGCATACAACAAGGGCCCAATCACGCCTGGAGATAGTAAGTGCTACCTTCAGAAGAGAGAAAAAAAACACCTAGTAAGAGAGTGAGGAGGCAGGATTTTCTGGGTGAAGTGAGATTTATGCTAGGCCTTGAAGGAAGGTTAGGATTGGAATAGAAGAGGAGTTTTGAAGAGAGAACAGGCATAATGGTTGATATTCTACAACCAAGGTATGGCTGTGAGTTGGAACCTATATAACTGCTGAGTGAGTGTGTTTGCTCAGAAGGAGACAACTCCAATCCATCCATAACTTATAGCCAACAGAAAATTCAGTGCTGCCATCACCTGAATACATTTTCCGGGGTCTTACTATAACTGTTTAAATTGGCTCCAACACAGCAGGCTGCAAAGGCACCTGTGCTGAATAGGTTTACCTGCTGTTTGGGGGAGATGAGACATGTCATCCTTTCTCCTTTGGTTACATATCTGGGTTTTTCTTCCTCTCTACTGTCATTTCTCATTTCCACTTCACAGTTGTATTAATTAACTCTGGAAAGGGTCTTAGGAGCCCGCTTAAAGGTTTGCTTTCAAAGGTAAACTAGCACCATTATCAGGCCTGCACTGCACAACAGCCTTCAGAGAAAGGCTCTGTTTGTGCATTCTATGGCCAATTATCCATCTCTAACCTTGGAAGGGCCTGTAAAAAGTAAATAAAGAAATCAAAGGAGAGAAAAGACCAAACAGATAAGTTACCAGGAGCAAGACAGGGTGGAGTTTTTGTTTGGTCTGCTTGCTGCAAAGAAACCAGGTAGAGGACTGGAGGGTTACCAAACCCCCACATTCCATTGCCACAAGAGGCAGTATGGTACCGGGGGTGAATCAGAAGACCTGGACTCATTCCCACTCTGCCCCTACCTACCTAAGGCAAGTCTCCTCATGTCCTAAGTCTCTATTTCTTTACAAAATGACAAAGTTGAACTCACGGCTTTCTAACCTTTTTTGTGTGTCATGGGCCTTTTGGAACTCTGGTGAGATCAGCCTGACCTTTTCTCAGATTAATGTTTTTAAATGCATGAGAAAAAATGCATCGTATGACAAAGGAAACCAATTATATTGAAATATAGTGATTGAAAAATTTGAAAGGTAAATTCAGGGAGCCCTGGCTAAGAACCCCTAGCAGATGATCTCTAAATCCTCCCTAACTCAGAAGGTCCTAAAATCTATTCTTTCCTTCTGATTCAAATTCCATATGATTTTGCAGATTTCTAACATCCAAATAAATGGTGTTTTTCCACTTGTATGCATAAGCATTCAGGGCTACATAATTGGGACCCATTTTCTTTGATGAAAGGCACTTTCCTGTAAATATCAGTAGCAAAGTCCCCACATTCTCAGGAAAACATACTTCTAACAAGAAACGAAAATGAGAAGCTTTTTAATCTATCGGCAGAGCTTATTCTCCTATTCTCTCCCTTTCCTCCTCAGAGACCACAATGAACAACACAGCTCAGATGGCTTTTAGTTACACATTTTTATTAAATAATTTTCTGATATGACAGAGAGGAGCTTTAAAATGTTCTCAGTTTTAAATGTAAGTTACAAGATCAGAGGTGACAGAAAAACCTTTAATTCTGCAACAAAAGATTATTTCTCCCTAAGCTCTGCACTTTTTGCTGTTGATTTTAAAGTTGAGTTAGAAGGATAGTAATTTTAATCAATTAATTGATCAGTAAGTACTATTAAGTACATCAGGCATGGTTGCTAGGCATATTAAAAATATATGGAGGGGCAGCTAGGTGGCACAGTGAGTAAGAAGCCAGCCCAGAGTCGGGAGGACCAGGGATAGGCTCTGGCCTTAGATACCTAGCACCCACACAAAAAAAATGGCCATGTAACCTTGGGCAAGTTACTTAATCCCAACTGCTTTAAAAAAAAATATGGAACATTCCCTGCCCTCAAGGAATTTATATTCTACTAGGAAAAGAAAATAATATCCACAGATTTAAAATTATAGAATATGCTTTTTAAAAATGCATGGAGATGGAGGGTGGGGGCTGGAAGCCTGGCACCAACAACCATGGAATCAGTATACTTCTTGAAGGAGATGCTATATAAGCTAAGCCTTGAAGGGAGCTAGAGGTGAAAAGGGAGAAAATGGCAAGCATAGAGGACAAATTTGCAAAGGCACATAAAAAAAGAATGTCTCCCCTGGCAATGTAGAAGGGGAGGGTTGAGTTGGAGAGGGACTTGGGAAGGACAGAGATCACATGAATGGATATAGGAGAGAGCAGAAGGAAGACCAGTTGTGGCCTTCCACCTCTATTTTATGATCTAGTCAGACCTAATCTAATTTTGTCCTCCTTCTCCACTCTCACAAAGGAGGAAAAGGAATTCCCCCATGAGCCCTTTTTCCTTAGGACTTAGAGTCTCTACTAAAGGTCCCCCTCTTGGGGCAGCTAGGTGGCATAGTGAATAGAGCACCAGCCCTGGAGTCAGGAGAACCTGAGTTCAAATCCAACTTCAGACACTTAACACTAAACTAGCTGTGTGACCTTAGGCAAGTCACTTAACCCCAATTGCCCTCCAAAAAGCAAAACAACAACAACAACAACAAAACAAACAAAAAAAAAGTTCCCCCTCTTCCATTGCCTCACTGTGGCAAGTGTGGTGACCCTGGGTTCACAACCTCCAACAGAGCCCACTATGTTGGCACAGATCCAAGCAAGGCTCCAGCAATGAGTTCTATGTCTATCTCCCAAAAGTCAGATGAGGTAGGTTCAGAAAAGTTCATCACTAGAAGAATGATCTCAATGATCTCATTAACTGATGGATAATTACCTGTACAGAAGGGCTGCAATTTGTGTCAGTGAAGGGAGCATCCACAGCAAGGGAATCAGATCTTTCAAAGTACTGAAAAAGCTAGTAGAGGAGAATCAAGGGATAGAACAGGGGGAATAGAGGCAGTGACAAGAAAGTGAGGGAAGATAAGCTTGGTACAGGACATTTCCATCAAAATGCCATGATTCCCAAGTCTATTTCCTGGCCCTCAAAGTCCAAGTGAGTAGATAGTGAGGTAGTCACCCAACAGAGTTAGAATATAGACTTAGGGTTTATCTAGTCCGGAAAATAGATCCCTGGCTCTGATTTATCCCCTCAACATATAATACTTATTCCTACTATAATGCATTCTCTCTTATTATTCTCCTAACCTGGAAGCCTTACTCTCTACATACTCAGATTCTACCAACACTGCAAGGTCCAGCTCAAGTCCCACCTTCTCTATGTTGCCTTCTAATTGGTCTCTCTGCCTCACATCTCTCCCTGCTTCCATCCATCTTCTTCTCAGTTGTCAAATTGACCTTCCTAAAGAGCAAGTCTGATCATATCATTCTCCTAATTCAATAAACTCCAGTGGCTCCCTATTACCTCCAGGATCAAATAGAAAATCCTCTGTTTGACCTTTAAGTCCCTTCATAATCTGACCCCTTCCTATCTTTCCAGTCTTCTTACACCTTATATTCTACTACATATCTGCAATCTAGTGACGCTGACTTCCTTGTTTGTTCTTTGAACAAGATACTACTCCCAACTCTGAATTTTTTCATTGACTATTCCCCATGCCAAGAATGCTCTCCCTCCTCATCACTGTTTCCTCCTGGCTTCCTTCAGGTCTCAGCTAAAATTCCACCTTCTATAGCAATCCATTTCCAATCCCTCTTAATTCTAATGTCTTCCCTCTCCAAAAGCTAATGAAGTCTGCCTGACTAACTAACAGACAAGTCATAATCATGGCAGGAAGTACAATGGTAATGTGTGATGAAGCTATAGAGAAGACAACACCAAACCCTCAGGGCTATCCCTAGAATCCTTAAAAGAAAGGTGTAACTTTTGCTCTCTGAGAACCCAATAAGCATGAATAAGAGTAGAGATAAGGACCTCCAGAGTCTAAAATTCTGTGACTATAGTCCTGAAGGCTGGAAGGAACCTTGGAGTTCATATATTTTAGCCTCTTCATTTTACAGCCCCTTCACATGAGATTTCTAACATCTTTTAGTGTTACCCAAGGTCACACATTAGTAAATTACAGAGCCAGGATTTGAACACCTATTCTCTGACCTATTCCTATACTATCTCTCCCCTTTAATCCATCCTGGATCATTGCCTTGTCATGGTGATGAGGTTTATGTAGTTCAATGAAACCATGAGCTTATGACATGCAGGGTTATCCAAGACAGACAGGTCATAAGGGAGAGTCTGACAAAAGATGATCCATTAGAGAAGGAAATGACAAACCATTCCTGTATCTTTGCCAAGAAAACCCCATGAACAGTACAAAAATGAAAAAAAGAGATGACATCATAACATGAGCCCCTCAGGTTGGAAGGTGTCCAACACACTCCTGGGGAAGAATAGAAGATAACTAAATGTAGCTCCAGGATTAATGAAGCAGCTGGGTCAAAACTGAAAGGAAGCTCAGCTACATTTAGTGATGAAAGGAAAGTCCCGTGCTATAAAGATCAATACTTGCACAGGAACCTCGAAAGTAAGATCTATGAACCAAGGTAAGCTGAATGTGATCAAAGCAGGAGATGGAAAGATCAAAGATCAATACCTTGAATGTCGATGAACTTAAATGGATGGGAATGGCTGAATTTAATTTGGATGATCACTACACATACTACCGTGGACAAGAATCCCTTAGAAAAAATGGAGTAGCCCTAATAGTCAATAAAAATAGTGAGAAAAGCAGTACTGGGATATAATCTCAAAAATGATCTAATGATATTTCTTCAAATCCAAGGCAAACTGTTCAACATCACAATGATGCAACTTCAACTATAGATGCCAAAGAGATCAAAATTGATCAGTTCTATGAAGACCTACAACATCCTCTAGAAATAAAACCAAATAAAGATGTCACATTCATCATAGGGAACTAGAATGCTAAAGTAGGAAATGAAAAGATAATTGGAATAACAGACAAATTTGGCCTTGGAGTACAAAATGAAGCAAGGCAGAGACCAATGGAGTTTTGGCAAGAGAACTCACTGGTCATAACAAGCACTGTTTTTCAACCACACAAAAGGTGACTCTACACAAGGACATCACCAGATAGTTGATATCAAAATCACATTGATTATATACTTTGCAGCCAAAAGTGGAGAAGCTCTATACAGTTGATTAAAACAAGACCTAGAGCTGATAGTGAATCAGATCATGAACTTCTTATTGCAAAATTCAGATTTAAATTGAAGAAAGTAAGGAAAACCACCAGACCATATAGGTATGACCTAAATAACACCCTTATGCCTACGAAGTAGAGGTGATGAATATATTTCAAGGATTGCATCTGGCAGACAGAGTACCTGAAGAACTATAAACAGAGCTTCATACCGTACAAGAGCCAGCAACAACAATAACAAAATGTTTCAAAGAAAAAGAAGAGCAAGAAAACAAAATAACTTCTGAAGAAGCTTTACAAATAGCTGAGGAAAAAAGGAAAACAAAATGGGAAGAAGAAAGGGAAAGAAATGTCCAATTGAATGCAGAATTCCAGAGAACAGCCGGGAGAGATACGAAGGTTTTCTTAAATGAGCAATGCAAAGAAACAGAAGAACAGAATAGGAAAGGCAGGAGATGTCTTCAAAAAAATTAGAGATATCAAATGAAAGTTTCATGTAAAAATGGGCATGATAAAAGTCAAAAATAGTTAGGATTTAACAGAAACACAAGAAATTAAGAAGAGGTGGCAAAAATACATAAAAGAACTATGCGAGAAAGATCTTAACATCATTGATAACCAAGATGGCATGGTTACTGATCTAGAGTTGACATCCTGGAGAATTAAGTCAAATGGGCCTTAGAGAGCATAGTTAACAATTAAGCTAGTGGAGGTGATGGAATTGCAGGTAAGTTATTTAAAAACCTAAAAGATGATGCTGTTAAAATGCTGCCAGCAAATCTGGAAAACACAACAGCGGTCACTGGATTGGAAAAGATCAGTTACATCCCAATCCTAAAGAAGACCAATGCCAAAGAATGTTCAACTTATTAAACAATTGTGTTCATTTCACCTGCCAGCAAGATTATGCTTAAGATTTTAAAAACTAGGTTTCAGTAAAATGTGGACCAAGAATTACCAGAAGAACAGGCTGCTTTTCAAACAGGCAGAAGAACTAGAGACCAAATTGCTAACATTTGCTGGATTATGGAGAAAGCAAGGGAGCTTCCAGAAAAACATCTACTTCTGCTTCATTGATTACACTAAAGCCTTTGACCGAATGGATCACAAACAAAATGTGGCAAATCCTCAAAAAGATGGGAGTACTAGATCATCTTACTTGTCTCCTGAGGAACCTGGAGGCGGGCCAAGAACAGAATATGACAAGGCTATATATTGTCACCTTATTTGTTTAACTTATATGTAGAGTACCTCATGTGAAATGCTAGGCTGGATGAATCAAAAGCTGCCATTAAGATTTCCAGGAAAAATATTGACAATCTCAAATATGCAGATGATACCCTCTGATGGTAAAAAGTGAAGAAGAATTAAGAAGCCTCTTGATGAGGCTGAAAGAGGGGAGTGTAAAAGCTGGCTTGATGTTCAACATCCAAATAATTAAGATCTTGGCAACTGGTCCCATCACTTACTGGCAAGTAGAGGGAGAAGAAATGGAAGCAGTGTCAGATTTTATATTCTTGGGTTCAAAGATCACTGAAGATGGTGATTGTAGCCAGCAAATTGAAAAGTGTTTGATCCTTGGAAAAAAAAGCTTTTGCAAATCGGGAGAGCAGAAACATCAGCTTGCTGACAAAGGTCCATACCATCAAAAATATGATTTTTCCAATAGTAATGTATGGCAACCGAGAGTTGGACTACAAGAAAAACTGAGCACCTCATAATCAACACTTTTGAATTGTGGTGCTGAAAAAGACTTTTGAGAGTCCTTTAGACAGCAAGGTCAAATCAGGCAACACTTAACTTAATTCAGACTATTCACTGGAAGGTCAAATGCTGAAGCTGAAGCTTAAATACTTTGGCCACATGATAAGAATATGAGACTCATTGGAAGAGACCCTGGTGTTGGAAAAGACTGAAGGCAAAAAGAAAAGAGGACAGCAAGGAGAAAATGGATAAATAGTGTGATGGAAGCAACAAACATAAAACTGGACAGATTTTGAGAGATAATGGAGGATGGAAGGGCCTAGCACTCAGTGGTCCACAGGGTCATGAAGAGACAAACATAATTGAGCAACTAAACAACACACACACACACATATTCCATTAGGGGTGGCTTATCTTCCTAAAATGCAGCCTTGATCATGTCACCCCACTGCTACCCACAGGTCAAAATTTGTCCAAGTTTCCCCTTTGCCTGTTAAGTAAAGTTCAAACCACTTGACTTGGCATTTGAGGTCCCTCGTGATCTAGGAATGCTAAACAGATGTAAGTTACTATTATTACCCAACCTTTAGAATCTTATTACCTACTACTACTACTACTACTACTACTACTACTACTACTACTACTTTTTTCCCCTTCACATGCCTGTGCTCTAGCCAAACCATACTACTCACTCTTCCCAGACCTAACCTCACACTTTCTAACACCTCTGCTTTTGTTGGCATTGTTCCTTTCTCTTAGAATTCTCACCCTCAAGCTGTCTAAATCCTACCCATACTTCAAGGCCAGGTTTAAATGCTATCTTCTCCCAGGAATTTCCTTAATTCCTACCACCCCTCCCCAAAGTAGCCTTTAACTCTTCCTGAATTCCAAGCACATCTCTTTTCAATATATCAAAGTTCATGAAATGGATCATGCTATAAATTGCCTGAGAACTTCAGGACCAGGTATACCAGAGAGCCTTAAGGATCACCTCCTCTGTGAAGCCTTATTTCTGCCCTCTGTTGTATTTTCTTTGTGCCTCCATTTCCCTTGAACCAAACTTATTTATGTGCGTTAGGCCTGAAACAACTTCATGTTTCATAGTATAGCCCTAGAGTATAACCAGGTTCCGTCCAGTAGGATGTAAGCTCTTGAAGGCAGGGAATGTTTTGTTTTTAATTTTGTATCTCCAGTGCCTAGCATATGCCTGCTTCATGGTAGGTGTGCTTGATAAATTTTTATTGAATTGTACCTTTTAAGATGCATGAGTTTTATTTTTCAATTTCAATTGCAAACTCTGGGAAGTCAAAGACAGTGTTGATTTTATCTGTGTAAAACCCTTCACCTTGTAGAATGGTTACTTGTACACAGGATGTGCTCAAAAGATAATTTTTTAAATTAATGTTCCTCTTTATGAGACAGTATGGTATAGGAGAAATTAAGGTGAATGAGGAGTCAAGGCTTGGGCTTAAATTCTGACTGTATTTATTACTACCTGTGTAACCTTAGACACATTCTTTAACCTCTTGGGCCTCAGTTTCCAAATGTGTAAAGTGGCAGGGTTGAACTGATAAATGGTTCTTAATCCCAAGCATTCCTGGGTAGATTTCATGAAGTCGGGGCAGCTAGGTGGCACAGTGAGTAGAGCATTGGCCCTGGAGTCAGAAGGACCTGAGTTCAGATCCCACCTCAGACACTTAATGCACACACAAACAAAAACCTAGCCGTGTGACCTTGGGCAAGTTACTTAACCCCAATTGCCCTCCAAAAAAAAAAAAAAGATTTCATGAAGTCCATATATTTACATGGGAAAAGAATCTTTATTTTCATAACCTCTAACTGAAATTTGGCATTTACTTCAATTATGAGTATTTTTTTAAACAAAATGCCTTTTTAAGAAGTCCATAGGCTTCCTCAGACTCCCAAAGGGATCCCAGACACCAAAAGGGTTAAGAACCCCTACATTTAATAATCTCTTCCTTCTCCAAATCTGTGATTGTAGTTATTCACCAACAAGCTGAGAATTTGGAAGGGGCTGGAGGGATTTCCTTGGGGCCAGGGTTTCCCTCTCACTCTACTCTCAGTGTAATTACAACTTGTGCCTCAGGCCAAATTACACCAGTGACTTGTTGTGATTATGGACATGGAGTTGTGATTATGGACAGGCATGCTTACTTCCATCCAAACCATCCTGGGCATTATCTTGTTTTCTGTGTTTATGGATTAACTTCAGCCAGAAAAAAAAAAAAAGATACTAGGCACCTTATACGACTGAAGGGAATGTAGTCTCCACTTCAGCCACATGTCTTTCTAAAAGTACTACATTGAAACTATGAAGAAATCCATTCCTGCCTTCTTAAATTCCAAGTGGAAATGTATGAAATACAAGGTTAATACAACCTGCCTTTTATCAGCAGGTAAGCAGGTGGGGTCATGTTTGCAGTTTACTAATTAACCTTTCAGCCTTCCCAAACTAAAGGATAAATTTATTTAGATTCAGACTAGACCTTGATACACATGTTTAATTAGACATCTTATCTGTGACCTTAGCTAAATTTATTTTTTTTTGGATAAAGGTATTAATTTGTTCATTATCTCCCAATCACAGTCAAGCATAGACTTTAATATCTACAGACACACATAGTTCCACAGAAAAAGAAAAAGAAAAAAAACCCTCCATCTACGCAGCTGGGCCTGAACAAGTCTGGCTGGAAGTGATGAGAAGGATGCTCATGCATGAAGGTAGGATAAAGCATGACTAAGATTTTATCACTATTTGTTTTTCCACACTTTCCTCTGCTCCTTTATCCTGAGCTGCCCTTTAACAGATGCTTGTAAGTGTAATTCCTTGTTCCTCCAATTTTCCAGGGAATAGTCTGTCCATAAATGAAAAGCTGAAACAAAATGCTAATTATTTCTCCAGATTCACAAAATCATTGAACCCTTAAGTTGAAAAGGTCTTCCAACATCATCTAATCCATCCTTTACCTGAAGGATAAGCATCCCTTACAATAGTTCCCACAAGGGGAAATCAAACTGGTCATCTGCTTGAAGACCTCCAGTCATGGAGAAGTCACTACCTTCTAAAGCAATTCACTTCAATATTGACCAGCATTAATTATTAATCATGTTTCCCTTATATTGAGCCAAAGTTTCCTTCCTTGTAAATTCTACTCACTGATCCTACTTCTCTTCTTCTGATGCCACTCAGATGAAATCTTCCACATGATAACTCTTCAAGTACTTGAACCAGTCCCGTTCATCTTTTCAAATGATCCATATGGGGCATAATTTTACAACTCTTTGTTATTTTGTTACTCTCCTTAGAGAGGAGTTCTACCAAATAAAAATGTCCTTTCAAATGTGTACAGGACTGAACTTGTCTCACAGAATCATAAAATCCCAATGCCTAAAGGGACATTTAAGATCATCCAGTCTAGCTGAAACCCAGAAATGTGAAGAAACCTGACCAAGTTTGCATAGCACTAGTCAGTAGCAATGCCAATACCAGAAACCAGATTCCCTGACTCCTTCTCTAGTGACATGTCACTAAACCAAATTGTGTCCCTATAATAAACTACCTCTCTATGTATATTAATAAGCAAGAGATATATACATTTTCACAATCAAATGAACAAAAACTAGATATTATAATTATTTCAAGACATCATCTCACAAATTCCTTTGAATTGTTCAATAAAAGAGGAAAAAAATCCACCCGTCACTTTCTATCCTTCTAAGTCAATTTGTGACATCTCCTCTGTGCACTTTTGAACAAATCATTTAACATCACTGGACCTCAGTTTCTTCATCTGATTTAGATGATGTCTAAAGTCCCTTATAGATTGAAATCCTATGATCTACCAACCAGAGCCAAATCAATCTTACCAAGACATACACAGGACAAACAAAATAAAAGTGGAAAGAAATGCTACATTAGCACAAAATTATGGTATGTGACACCACCAGCTCTATTCAGTGTTTAAATATAAAACAATGGAACAAAGGCACCCACTAGAGACCCTTTGAAGAAATCAGTTCTATCAAAAGCAAGCAGCTTTTTTTTTTTAACCAGGATTAACAGGCCTGAAGCACTGGCCCATGAGTGTCAGCAAGAATCCAAATGGCATCTCTATCAGCCTTAGAGAAAAGACATCATTTGAAATCATACACAGTAGAAATCATCTGCTGATCCCCAAGTGCCTGCTGGCTGGTCTCCCCTTCATTCCCTATGCTATACCTGGCCACAGTTTGCAAAGGTCTATATTCATTAGGAACAAATGGATATAATTGTCAGACAAGGCCCAATAATTGCTTTTTCAGACTTTGTTTAAAAGTAATCAATGTCTTTAGACATTGAAGGGGTAGAGAATCTCACTCTCCAGGAGGAGAAGAAAGGAAAGCTAGCTCTCTTGCTCTCTCTCTCTCTCTCTCCCCCTCACTGGAAAGGAACAGTCAGGGTGGCAGGCTCAGAATCACAAAGCCAGGCCTCAGAAGTAGGAACTTAAACAGTTTCACTGGTCAGAACCAAACAATGACAACCAGCATTAATGAGCTGCTGAGCTTTTAGACTTAATCAGAGTCAGGGAAATGTAGACCTTCACATTTGCATAATGGCATTTGCTCTCCCCTCATTTCATAGGCATTTTCAATTAATCCTTAGGCAATTAACTGTGCAGCTTAACTGAAATATGTGGCATTCAAGCAAGATTAAACTTAATACAGTCAACTAGCAAAGCTTTCCAAATTCAGGAGTCTAATGAGGTGATAATGGGGAAGAAACCATCCTAACCCTAGCTAAACTAGGCTAAATAAACCAAGTCTATAGAGCTTTGTCAAAACACACAAAAATAAACTGTTTGGCCTTGAATTGTCCCTGATTTGAGGAAGGCTGGGGCTCACGTAATCTCCTAGCAGCAGCCTATGTTTCTGATCCCTCCCTGGGATGACCTAAGAATGTAGCCCTTCAGGAAAGTAAGAGCACTTTAGATAGTACTTGGGGGTAGGGGATGAGGGGGTGGAAGGAAGATGCCTTTGTGGACACAAGTGTGGGAGGTACAGGGGCGGTACACACACACACCAACCCCCACCATTGCTCAGAAGAGAATTTTTCTCCACCAGCCCAACTATTTGTTTAACTTTTTTCTTACTTTTTTTTTCTTTCCAAAATCAGAAAAGCAATGTTCTCGATTAGCACCTCAAGCTCTGACTTTTAAAATATGGCACTGGGAAACTTTCTATGAATAAGATGTAACACTATGGGTTTCCTGTAGTATCAGAAAGAACCTTGGTGTAGAAGTCCAAGGGCCTAGGTTCCCAAATGACTTCAATCAAGTCATCTAACCCCTCTGGGCCTTAATCTTCTAGGTGGGGACCATAATAACTATGCCCCCCCCCCCTCCAGGACTGAATCTTGGGAGGAAAGTACTTTATAAATCTTTAAGCCCTATACAAGACAGTTTCTATTATTATTCTACAACTATTTATTTACCACCTATAACAGGTGAAGCTGTAGGAGTAGGCATTATGGGGATTGGGAAGATATGTATACAAATAGCCATAAAACCTGGGCTACTTGGGATAAGGACCTTAGGAGTGGTTAAATGCAAAGTACTGTAGGGAGAACTTCCTGGAGGTGGATAGAGGATGCTGTAGAGAAAAAAAAAAACAGAGGGCTGGGCTAGATTCTTTCTAGGATGCCTTCCAGATATATAAGTTTTCTGAAGTAATCACTTCATGATTCTATGATGAAAGACAACTCCACTGAAAAGGTGGCCCTTAAGTTTGGCAGAATTAAAAGGTGCTCAGAGATTGGCAGGGAGAGGGAAGACTGAAGGAAGGAGTAGAAAGGAGTATTCAAGGAACATTCAGTAGCTTTCTTGGGTTAGGCAATAGAGTCCCCAGATTGCCTTTCAACATGTCAGCAGGTCATGGACTCCAGAGCAGGGCCCCTCTTCATCCTTTCCTGTTCTCCTTGCTTATCTGAACACCTCTGGACTACCTAACATCCCAGGCATTCCAGAGCCTTGCTTACCCCTGTTCCCCTTCTGTTAAACTATATTTAAGACCAGACAGCTAAACTGGACAATGGCTCTGCCTCCCAAGGGGAACAGGGCCAGCTCTGTCTCTCCCATATGGAAGCTGGGCCCACTTGGGTGTGTCACCCTAATAAATGCCTTTCTTTAACTTGGAGATTGTCTCAGTGAATTCCTTCAGGACACTAGAACCCACCTGTCTAAGCTTCATCATTTCTTCAACATTCTTGGTGTACACCCTGAACTCATTAACTGGACTTCAAAGATTCTGGAAGAGAGAGCTAGACTGACAATTTGTGCAACAACTCTGTCTCACTCAAATCTAATTCATCCACAAGTCAAGGCATCACTAGTTCATGATGTCATTGGTCTTCACAAAAAAAAAATGAAGGACCAACAACAGCTATGTATCAGACAACAATCCTTTGAGAGAGATGTTCTTATTATCTCCATTTCAGAGCTAAGGAAACAGAGTCAGAGAATAAGTTACTTGTCCAGGATTAACCAACTAGTAAATTTCTAAAGCCTGATTTGAACCAAGGCTTTTCTGACTCCAGAAGTCTATCTCCTTGTGCCACCTAGCTGCCTTTATGGAAGCAGAGAATGGAGATTAGAAAAGAGTTAAGAGGATGCTATGTTTTACCAGGTGTGAAATAATAAAAGTAATGGGATTGGATTGGAAAGCAAGAGATTTTAGGAAGGAAGAACCAATATGCTTAATGATTGAGTAGATGTGAGGGGTAAGAAGATTAAAAAAAAAATCAAGATTACTGCCCTGAGGCCTGGCTGACTGAGAGTGGTAATACCATGAACAGAAAAGGGAAGTCAGGAAGCACACCTGGTTTGAGAAGAAAAAATGATGAGTTCCATTTTTGTCATCTGGAGTTTGAGGTGTCAGCAGGTCATCAAGAGAAAGAAATGTAAAAGCAAACTAGAGCTGGAACTCAGAAGAGTGGTCAGTTTTTGTTTTATCTTTTCTAAAAAAAGGGATTTGGAATAAATTACCTCTAACATCCTTTCAAGCTGTAAAATTCAACAATTTTAATTTTTCACTCATTCTTAAGCAAAAGTAAGAGACAGCTAGGTGATAAAATGCAGAGTGCTGGGCATGGGATGAAAAAGATCAGAGTTCAAATCTTGCCTCAAGCATTTACTGTGTGACCATAGGCAAGTCTCTTAACCTCTAAGTATCTCAGTTTCTTCACCTTTAAGACTAGAGAGTTGGACTTGATGGCTTTGAAGGTCGAAGGTCCTTTCAAGTACTAAATCTATGACCCTATGAACCTATAAACAAAGTCAGAAATATCTGGGTTCGTGTCCCACCTGAAGCACATACTGTCTATGTAGTCCTGGACAAGTCACTTAACCTCTCAGAAGGGTCAAACATGCATGCCACAGACAACACATGGGAATTCCATTGTAACAAGATTAAGCTGAAATTGGGAAATGCTTAAAATAAATTAAAATACAGTGAAAAAAGGCAACTCTGCTGCAGAGAGGGGGATGACCTGCTTTATTCATGGAGATAGAAAGTCCTCACCTGGTAGTTTCCTTTACTAATGAAAACAGGCCCAGTTCCTATTTCCTTGTAACTAAAACCAAAATAAAAAGGGTTGAATGGTTTTTGCTAAAATTTTCAAAATGAAAGGGAAAAAAATCATACTCATCTTTGTATAAGGAACAAGCTGGAGAGGATACTGGCTTCAATAGACTATGCCCAACAGAGTGATCCAAGGGGAGGCAACAATGTGATAGATAAATCATCACTCCCTAGAGCAGAGTTTGGCAGGCTTTTGAAGACCTCAGAAAGGACCAAAGAGGGCTCTAGGATTTCAGCTCCTGGGGAGTCACAAGGCTCTAAACTCTAAAGTCCCTTCATGCTGGAACAGGTCTAGGCATGCCCTGCCTCCACTCCTGCCAAATCTACATTACATCCATGCTAATGATCTTCCTTTCACAATGGCCTACCCCATTCACTCTGTGTGTGGGTGACCCTAGTCCTTGAAGGCTACAAGCTTTGGCAGGTCAGACCACGATAGATATGGTTTCATAAGAAACCCAAGGGCAGACTTGCTCTGTCATCTGAGGGTGACTGCCCCGCTACCTTCAGAGAAGCTTATCCCCAGATTGCCTTTCAGAGTGATGAATTTTTCAGTCAGAGCAATTCACTGCCACACAGAAAAGCTATAAAGGAGATTCTTAACCTTTCTTTGTGACTTGGACCCCTTTGGCTGTAGGTGAAGCCTATGGATTGCTTAATATTTTTAAATGCATAAAATAATAGAATTATCAAAATATTTTTTTAAGTTCACAGATTTTACTCCTTTCATGTCAGTGAAGTGAGAAAGGGCCCACTCTGAATAAATCAGAGATCAAAGTATCACATTTATATTTTTTGTCATTATTTCTATTTATTTGTTTTTAACATTCTGAGTTCCAAATTCTCTCTCTCTCCAGCCCCTCCACCATCCATTGAGAAGGAAAGCAATATGATATCAATTATACATATGAACTCATGCAAAATATATTTCCATTAAAAAATTTATATAAGAAAAAGCAAATATAAGGAAAGTTAAAAAGTATTCTTCAGTCTGCACTGGGGAGTTCATCAGTCTCTCTCTGGAGGTGGAGAGCTTTTTTCATCATGATTCCTTTGGAACTGTCTTAGAATTTTATACCTTTCAAAATTCCTTCCTATACATGATTTTGTTTATTCCTCACAACAGTCTTCTGAAATAGATTGCACAAAAATTATGATGCCATTCTACATTTGAAGAAACTGAGATCCAAAGAGTTTAAATGCCTGGTCCAACTTTACACAGGAAGTTTTTGATAAAGCTAAGAACATGTAATGGCAAGCAAAGTAGAATTTTTTGCTGTTTTTCTGGATTGAGTTTTAACCAATCAAGTGTCTTTGACTGAGTCTTGCCTTTGATTGAATCAAGAATCTTTGATTGGAAACAATATATATTGTATTGCTTGGAGGAAGAGGAGAGAGAGAAGAAGCAGAACTCAGAGAGAGAGAAGCAAGCTTGAGCAACTAAGGGAACTTGCTTGTGGGAAGGCCTAACAGAATGTCGGCTCTTCATCTGTTGATCTGTGTTAATTTCTCAGACAGAAATCCTATCTGTTGATCTGTCTTGATTTCTCAGACAGAAGCCCTGTCTGTTGATCTGTCTTGATTTCTCAGACAGAAGTCCTGTCTGTTGATCTGTCTTGATTTCTCAGACAGAAGTCCTGTCTGTTGATCTGTCTTGATTTGTCAGACAGAAGCCCTGTCTGTTGGTTTTTATGAATGAATTGAGTTGAAGAGTACAGATCCGTCCACAGGAAGCAGGTTTAACTTAAGCCCCTTTTAAGAGCTGTTAAAGTGAATTGAGATGATGATGTTGGTAATGTGTATAAATATTGTTGTAGTCCTGTTAAGCTTTGCTTTCCTAGAAACAGAAGCCCCTGGGGACTGCTGTCAGGCAGGAGCTTGGATTAGAACAGTTCCCCATGAGCTAAGACATGGAGCAGGAGTAGAGAGCTGCCTGTGTGTGAACCCAGGCAAGAGTCAGCCCACAGAGGAAGAGCCATAGGGTTTGGAAGTCAACCTCAAGTCAAGATGAAAGAGGACTTTACTTGGACACTGTGTATTGATTGAGGAGACTGTGACTTACTGTGACATGCGGTAGTGTTTATATTTTCTGCCACCCCCTAAGGATGTGTTGTGCTAGGTAAGATCCTAACCTGGGACTCCATAATTGTGTAAACAAGTATTTTGGGGAATGTTACTAAATGCAATGATATATCTATGTGCCATATGATATACTGAGTGTTATGATATATATGCATGTATGCATGTATACACACACACACACACACACACACACACACACACACACATATATATATATAAATTCTATGTTTTGCTTAAGGATGTTGCTATGAATGTTATGCTTTATTGAACAATGTTTAGTTTACTGCTTAATAAATAGAGAGTTCATTATACTATGCGATTAGATGCTTAAAATTATTCACAGCAGCAGTCCTCAGATACACTGCCATACACATACACATACATATACACTGTAATGCCATGGCATTACAGATCAGAACTCTAGCCTCCAGCCAGAGCACTTTAGGTCACAGCATGTTTTCTCCCAGTGAGAGGTTAATGGGGAATAAGTAAAATAGATAAATGACTCCCAGAAAAGCTCAAACAGATTCTTAAACATCTTCCTTTGCAATGTCTTTTACTAATAGAACAATGAGTAGCTAGATGGGTTAATTTATATTTTATTTCCTTGTATTGCCTTGTATTGCCCATAACCCCACTGGGCCTATTTCCTTATGAGGGTACTGGACTGGATGACCTCTAAAATTTCCTGCTAGCTCCAATGTAGTTTGACTCTTCGACTTCTTCCTTCCATCAGACCCCAAAGTTAGAGAAGCACATAAGCAGTGAGACTGCTGGAAAATTGGCCATCAGGGAGTATAGGGAAGGCAAGTAATCTGGATAATCAAAAACCTGGTGAGTCCAACCCAGAATCTACTCAGTCCAAATGAAATAGGGTGGCTAATCATGAGTAATCCTGTGAAATGCATTAAGAAAACTGAAAATTGGCCAATTCACCTAAGTAACTGCTTTAGCTAAATTATCCCAAGCAACAACTTCCATTTCTTCATTCTTCTGGAGCCAAGATAACCAGGTATGGGAACAAATGAGTCTCTCTGTTTCTATCCATCTTTGCATGTTTTAAGTCTGCTTCTGACTCTCTCTATCCAGGATACAATGAAACTTACTCCATTAAAAAATCTGTTAAGTAAGTCCAAGGCAGCTAAGTGGCACAGTGAATAATGTTTGAGTCCTGGAGTCAGGAAGATATAAATTCAAATCCAGCCTCAAATATTCACTAACTGTGTGACCCTGGACAAGGCACTTAACACCTCTTTGCCTCAATTTTCTCATCTGTAAAAATGAGCTGGTGAAGGAAATGGCAAACCACACCAGTACCTCCAAAAAGAAAACTCCAAATGGGGTCATGAAGAGTTGGACAAAACTGAAAAACAAAGAACAAGTAAGCCCAACAATTAAGACAATAGCTGAGCAAATTATGGTATGATAAATAATAGAATACCACATTGCTATTAAAAATGTAGGGACTGGGGAGGAGTCAAAATGGCAGAGTAGAAAGAGGACATCCACATGGCTCCAGCTTCCACATTCACCAACCCATGTAAAAGACGACTCTGAACAAACGTTGCAGCTAAAGAACACAAAATGACACAGAGAAGCTAACCTCCCACTGAGGACAGCCCAGCAGGCTGGCAAGGAGGGGCCAGCTCAGACCTCTGGGAGCCAATCCCAGCCCTGATTCAGCCAGAGGGTTTAGCCCCAGGGCAGGCCTGACCAAATACCAACTGGAGGGACTCCAGAACACCAGCAGCTGTGGCCGTTTCCAGAATTATCAACACATAGATGCTAAGGACATAGTGAGAGGTCACTGCAGTGTGGACTTTGAGACCAGTAGTTGGGAGAGTGTAGACTTTTGCCCCCACTGAGACACTTAGGCACAGCTGGTGCCATGTTGCAGCTTCAGCTCCTGGCCTGCAGACTGTAGGGGGATATGGCGACCAGTATGGGGCAGTGGGGGGAGGTAATCGCTCTTGCTTTAACCTTCTTGTATATGGATTGCTGTCTGGGGTGGAGGTCATGGGGTGTGTGACCAGCTTGCCAGAGTGTGTGAAAGCTTCAGAGACGGCAGCCAACTAATACTTCAGGCAGCTGAGAAAACCCCAGCATTTGGAACAGAAGCTCCTCTGGCTGGTGGCAGAGTCCTACTGTGGCAAAAAGCCCAAAAGTCAAGTAATTGAGTGGCAACATGCCTAGGCAAAGGAAACAAAATAAACAGAAAAATTCAACATTAGACTCATATTTGGGGGGCAAAGAGGATCAAAGCATAGAACAGGAGGATGACTGAGAGGTCAGAACTCCTGCACCAAGAGCTTCAAAGGAAAATACAAGCTGCTTATAGGCCATAGAGGACCTTAAGAAGCAGATAAGAGAAGTGGAGGAAAAATTGGGAAGAGAAATGAAAATGATGTAAGAAAATTATGAAAGGAGAGTCAACAGCCTGACTGAGGAAAATAACACCTTAAAAAATAGACTAACTCAAAGGAAAAAGAGGCTTATAAAGGCAATGAGGAAAGGAATGCCTTAAAAAGCCGAATTTGCCAGATGGAAAAAGAATCCCTGAGGCTCACTGAGGAGCATCTTTTCTTTGGATTTAGAATGGACAAAAGGGAAGATAGTGACTTTGTGAGTAATCAAGATGCTGTTAAACAGATCAAAACAAATGAAAGAATAGAAGGCGATGTGAAATATCTCATGGGAAAAACCACTGGCCTGGAAAATAGATCCAGGAGAAAGAATTTTAAAATTACTGGACTACCTGAAAGCCATGATCAAAGAAAGAACCTAGGAATCATCCTTAAAGAAATCCTCAAGGAAAATTGCTTGCCCAGAGGGCAAAATAGAGCTTGAAAGAATCCATCGATCACCTAAAAAAGATCCCAAAAAGAAAACTCCTAGGAATATTATAGCCAGAATTCCCAGATCAAGGAGAGAATATTACAAGCACCCAGGAAGAAACAATTTCAATATTGTGGACACACAATCAGAATAGCACAGGACCTGGCAGCTTCTACACTGAGGGATTGAAGGGCATGGAATATGATATTCCAGAGGGCAAAGGAGCTGGGATTGAAGCCAAGGGTCACCTACCTGGCAAAACTGAGTATCTTGTTTCAGGAGAAAATATGGTCATTCAGTGGAATAGAGGACTTTCAAGCATTCTTGAGGAAAAAACCAGACTTGAGTAGAAAATCTGACATCCAGACACAAGAAGCAAGAGATGCTTGAGAAGGTAAACAGGGAAAAGAAATCAAAAGGAACTTATCAAAGTTGAACTATTTACATTCCTACATGGGAAAACAGTAACTGTAACTGATGAAACCTTTCTTAGTATGAAAATAGTTGAAGAAGGGCATATGACTACATATGTGAATGTGTGTATATATGTTTACAGATACACATAGATAGAGGGCACAGGTCAAATTTACTAGGAAGGGATGATACTTAAAAGGTGAAATTAAGAGTTTAGAGAGGAATATAATGAGAGGAGATGGGGAGAGACAGAAAGGGGTAAACTATCTCATATAGAAAAGAAAAGGGGAAGTGGTTGCAAGGGAGGGGAAGAATGGGAAGGCAAAAAGGCAAAACCATATTCTCATTGAATTTGGCTCAGGGAGAGAAGGACATACATACTAAATGGGATATCTCACCCTACAGGAGAGTAGGGGGAAAGGGGATGAGAGGGGGGATGATGGAAGGAAGGGCATGCTGGGGTGAAGGGAAGTTGGAAGCACCCACTTTTGTAAAGGGACAGGATCAAAGTAGGGAATGGATCAAGTAGGGGGATGGGATATGTGGGAGGGAAATATAGCTACTCTTTTACAATATATCTACTATGGTAATGTTTTGCATAGCTATACATGTACAACATACTGAATTGCTTATCTTCCCAGCAAGACTGGGTGACAAGGGAGGAAGGGAATGAATCTAGAATTTGAAGTTTTAAAATTAAATATGTCAAATATATATAAATGCTATTATTAATACTATTTGCATATAATTGGGAGATAAGATGTGCAGGCATTGGGGCACAGAGATTTACCTTGCCCTAATGGAAAAGTCAAAGGGGGTATGGGAGAAGATATGGGAGAGAACAGATTGGATGAGGGGATATCCTGTGGGACTACTATTCTGGGGTGGTGGGTAGGGGAAAAATGGGGAAAAAATTGTAACTCAAAATCTGGCAGAAATGAATGATGTAAACCAGAAGTTAATAAAGCATTTGGGAAAAAAAAGGAAAAAGAAAGAATCCACCAAAAACGTCCTGAAAAAAGATCCGAAAACTCCTAGGAATATTATAGCCAGGTTCCGGAATTCCCAGATCAAGGAGAGAATATTAAAAACAGCTAGGAAGAAACAATTTGAATATTGTGGAAACTCAATCAGGATAACACAGGATCTGGCAGCTTCTACACTGAGGGATTGAAGGGTCTGGAATATGATATTCCACAGGTCAAAGGACCTGGAATTAAAACCAAGAATCACCTACCCAGCAAAACTGAGTATCATGTTTCAGGGGAAAACAGTGGGTTAGAGGACTTTCCAGCATTCTTGAAGAAAAAACCAGACTTGAGTAGAAAATTTGACATTCATATATAAGAAGCAAGAGAGGCATGAGAAGGCAAACAGGGAAAAGAAATCATAAGGAACTTATCAAAGTTGAACTATTTACATTCCTACATGGAAAAATGATAATTGTAACTGATGAAACTTTTCTCAGCATGAAAATAGTTGAAGGGAATAGGAAAAAAATTATACATATATACGTGTGTGTGTGTGTGTGTGTGTGTGTGTGTTTGTGTGTGTGCATGTATATATAGTCTTTATTGGAGGGTATATAGGTGTAAATACATATGTGAAAATGTGTATATATATTATATATATATATACATATATATAATATATATATATGTGTTTACAGGTATACATAGATAGAGGGCACAGGACCAATTTAATAGGAAGGGATGATACTTAAAAGGTGAAATTAAGAGGAGATGGGGAGAGACAGTATGACACAAACTATCTCATATAGAAGAAGCAAGGGAAAATGGGTACAATGGAGGGGAAGAACAGGAAGGCATAAGGGAATGGGTCAACCTTATCATCATTGAATTTGGCTCAGGGAGGGAATGACATACACATGAAATAGGGTATCTCACCCTACAGGAGAGTAGGGGGGAAGGGGATGAGAGGGGAGATGATGGAAGGGAGGGTAGGCTGGGTGGGGAAGGAAGTAGGAAGCACCCACTTTTGAAAAGGGGCAGGACCAAAGTAGAGAATAAAACAAGTGGGAGGTGGAATAGGAGGGAGGGAAATATAATCAGTCTTCTACAATGTATCTACTATGGTATTGTTTTGCATTAGCTACACATGTACAACCTATATTGAATTGCTTATCTTCCCAGTAAGGGTGGGTGACAAAGGAGGAAGGGAATGAATCTGGAATTCAACGCTTTAAAATCAAATATTTAAAATATATATACACACTATTATTAATATTATTTTACATGTAACTGGGAAATAAGATATACAGGCACTCTGGCATAGAGATCCACCATGCCCTACTGGAAAATCAGAGCAGGAATAAGGAAAGATATGGGAGAGAGCAGAATGGAGGATGGAATATCCAGTGGGATCGCTATTTTGGGGTGGTGGGTAGGGGGAAAATGGGGAGAAAATTTGGAACTCAAAATCTTGCCAAAATGAATGATACAAACTAGAAATTAATAAAAATTAATAAAAATTAAATAAAAATTTGATAGGGGTGGCTAGGTGGCGCAGTGAGTAGAGCGCTGGCCCTGGAGTCAGAAGGACCTGAGTTCGGATCCGGCCTCAGACACTTAATGCACACACAAATAAAAACCTAGCTGTGTGACCTTGGGCAAGTTACTTAACTCCAATTGCCCTCCAAAAAAAAATAATAATAATTAAAGCATTTGATAAAGAAAGGAAAAAGAAAAAAAAAGAAAAGATTTGTACAGATTTAATTACATAGTGCCCCTTAAATAAATAAAGAATATTTATTAAAATATTTAGTGTTCATGAATAGGCTGTGCCAATTAAATAAATACAACCAAAGTTAATTTATACTTTTACTGCTATACCAACCAAATTATCAAAAGGATGTTTTCTAAAACTTAATAAAATAATAGTATAATTCATTTGGAGAAACAAAAGATCTATAATATCAAAGGAAGTTATGAAAAGAGGGACAAAGGGAGAATAAAACTTTCAGAATCTCAAAATATATTATAAAGCATCATTCATCAAAACCATCCAGTACTGATTTAAAAACAAAGCAGTAAATCAATGTAACAGTCTAAACAAAGGAAAATCAGAAAGAACAGAAATTAGTAATCTAGTGTTCAATAAAGCACAAATTACTTAAGAAAGAACTCTGGGGGGTAGCTAGGTGGCACAGTGAATAGAGAACCTGCCCTGGAGTCAGTAGGACCTGAGTTCAAATCCGGCCTCAGACACTTGACACAAAAAACTAGGTGTGTGACCTTGGGCAAGTCACTTAACCCCAATTGCCCTGCCTTACCTCCAAAAAGGAAAAAAAAAGAACTCTGTATGTGATCACTTTAAAAAAAAAAACTAATGAGAAAACTGGAAAGCAATCTAGCAGAAATTAGGTTTAGACTAACATCTTGCAACATATTCTAGAATACATTCTAAATGGACACATGACCTCAATATTAAAGATCCCATAATTTTTAAAATTAGAAGAGAAACCAATTATAGAATTCTCACAGTTATGGGTGGGAAACATTCTTAAATCAAGCAAGGGATAAAGGCAAGTACAAAAGATAATTTTGATTACATGAAACTGAAAGGCTTCTACATAGACAAAATTAATACATATAGGACAAGAAGGGAAGTGGTCAAAGAGAAGGAAAATCCTTATATCAAATTTTTCTAATAACGGTTTTGTATAAGATATGTAAACAATTCACATACATATCCACGCATGCACATATGTGTGTGTGAGTGTGTATGTATAATCAATAGCCATTCATTCCCTCAATAGTTATGTGGCCAAAGAATATGAATAATCAGTTCTCAAGAGAAGAATTGCAAAGTATTTAATAAGCACATGAAAGAATGTTTTGTATCATGTAAGAGAAATGTAAATCAGAACAACTCTGAAGCTTCACTTCACACCCTGCAAATTGACAAAGTGATAAAGATGGCAATAGTCAATATTTAAGGGGGTGTGGGAAGATAGGTACACTAGTGCATTATTGATGGAGTTGTGAATTAGTAACCATTTTCAAAAGAATTTGGATTTGTGTAAATAAGATGATTGAAATGTTCATACCTTTTGATCCAGAGGTTCCATTTTCTTTAACAGGTATTAATTTCTTCTTCTTTTCCCTGTAGAACAATAATAATAATACAAAGAAAACCTTCACAAGAAATATGCATAGCAAAGCAAAACAAATTTCCACATTAACCATGTCCATAAATATATGTCTCATTCTGCATCTTGAGTCCATCACCTCTCAGTCAATAAGCAGGGAGCACACTTCATCTTCAGTCCTCCAGAAATGCAAGACATCATTTTATTGCATTAGTTTTCTGTCCTCAAGGAACTCGTTGATAAGAAGAACATCTCCAAATACATCAAAATATTTTGATGCATTTTTTCTGATAGCTAAGAATCTGAAACTAAGGAGATGCCCATCAATTGGGCAATGGCTAAAAAAGTTGAGGTACCTGAATGTAATAGAATATTATTTATGTGTATAATGAATACAGAGAAGTGTGGAACAATTTATATGAATTGATGCAGAGTGAAACAAGCAAAGCCAAGAAAACGATGTATACAATGACCACAATGTAAATGAAAAGAACAACCACATACACACAATATCAAAAGTGAAAGTGGCAAAATTATAAATAAGCATGGCTCAAAAGATGAGATAGGAGAAAATATTCCCAAACCATCCCTTTGTAGAGATCCATAATTGTAGCATTACACAGAGCACATTTTCAGATTTTTCAATATATTGAACAATTGTGCTAATTTTTTCCCTCTTCTTTTTCTTTTCCTTCTTTTTTTGGCATTAAAAAATACAATTTTTATATGAGATGACTCTCTGGGAGAGGGGGGAGAGGGATCCTGAGGAAAACTATGGGAATTTAAAAAACAAAAGACATCACTAAAAAACTTATTTTTTAAAAAAGGAAAGATTTAGACAAGATGTTTTCTAAGGGCTCTTCTAGCCCTAACATTGCATTATTTAATGAGCCCACATGCCTAGAAAGATTGCCTTTCTCACCCTTGGAAGATTGCCATGGAGCTTTTGAAGAGACAGGTGCCAGATTCCCCAAGTGTAATGGGAAGAGGGCTAGATTTGGAGTCAAAGGAGCTGAGTTAAGATTGATGTTCTGCTATTACTATCTATGTTAACTTGAGCAAGTGACTTGATTTCTCTGGGTTCAGATTCTGCACCTGTATATTAAGATGGTCATACCAGCTGTAAGATGGTCCTTTATACCTCTAAATCTTACAATGTGATGATCCCTTGGAGATCTGCCCCACCCCATCCCCCTCCTAACCACATTAATTTCCCTTGTCACCAAATCTGACTGTTTATAGTAAATCCCTAAGGAGCAAGTGGAGGAGATAAACATCTATATATGGCCTACAGGCAAAGACACTGAGGCCCAGACAGGTGAAGTGACTTACCCTAAAATAATACTGGAGTGATTTGCCATTTCTTTCTCCAGCTCATTTTACAGATGAGAAAATTGAGACAAATAGGGTTAAGTGACTTACCCAGGGTCACACAGCTAGTAAGTGTCTAAGGCTGGATTTGAACTCAAGAAGATGAGTCCTCCTGACTTTAGGCATAGCACTCTATCTATTGCACTGTCTAGCTGCCCAAAACATAGGTAGCATATTAACTACTAATTGGTTTCCCTCTTTCCGGTGTCTCCTTCTCCAATGCAGCCTTCACACAGCTTCCAAAGTATTGTTCCTAAGGCTCTGGCTTGGTTCTGCCACTCCCCTGTTAAAAAACCATGAGTGGTCCTCTCTTGCTTCCATGATAAAATACAAATGCCTCAGCCTGCTGTAGAAGGCCCTCCACAATATGGCTCCTAACTACCTTTCCAGCCTTTTTTTTCATAGTGCTGCTCTATATAGACCACAGTTTTCAGGCAAATTGAACTATCAGCCATCCTACTGATTTAACATGCCTTCCTTCACCTCTGCATTTGTAGAAACTGAAATCTCTCTTCCTTTAAGACTCAGCCTAGGTACGATCTCACTGAAACTTTCCCAGATACTTTCTTCTCAGATTACCTTGTATTTGTATGCCTTCAAAGCAGGGACTTTTTGGTTTTTGTTTCAGTATCCCCAGGTGCCTTGCCTCAATGGATACTTGGTACTTTTTTTATGGAATTGAAATAGTGACCCAGACTGACCTGTGAAATATCTGGAGGGCCCTTGAAGTTCAGAGTCTGCTTTTAGGACCTTTGGCAAAGAAGGACTCTGTTAAAAGAATCTCTCTTCAAATTCTTGCTCCACCTACAAAAACTGAGGCTATTTCCTATCCCAGGAAAGACTCCTTTTCTTATCTGGCTGCTTTCTAAAATCAAGAGTCAGACTAAAATAAATTGCTTTGATACAAGGCTAGAAAAAGAAAGGGAGAATGCTAGAACTGGCCTTGTTATCAGTGAACTGAAAGAAATTCAGAGTGCAGAGGGATAGAAAAAATTTATGGTTTGAGAATTAGATGAGGCTGAATGAATAAACCATTTTCACTTCAGCATTGTACTCTAAGATACATCATTTTGGTTTTGTCTTTCGATTTAATTTTTCTTTTAACTAACGGGTATTTATTTTATCTTCTTCCTCTTTTCCCTGGAGAACGATCATCACAAAAAGGAAACCCTCATAACAAATACCCATACTCAAGCAAAGCAAATTCCCCCATTAGCCAGGTCTGTGAATATAGGACTCCTGCATCTTGAGTCTGTAACCTCTCAGTCAGGAGATGGAGAGCATACTTCATCTTCAGTCCTCTGGAATTGTAAGATACATCATTTTGTTGCCAGATTTTCCAACCAAGGACATAAAATAATGTTCAAAGATTAATTTGTATTCTCTTTCTGCCCCATTGCCATTATAGGAGTGGAAATGGGGAGAGACATCAGGGAAATAGCATACAAATTAAATCATTCATATATACTTGTAGCATCTAGGTAGTGCAGTGGATAGAGTGCTGGGCCAAAAATCAAGTAAGACCTGAGTTCGAATCTGACCTCAGACTTTTACTAGCTGTGTGACCTTAGGCAAATCACTTAACCTCTGTCTACCTTAGTTTCCTCAACTATAAAATAGGGTCAATAATAGCACATACCTCTCAGAGAACTAGAAATCAGCAAAAGTAAAACTTTAAAAAGTTAAAATATAACCCAAGATGAAGTGTTAGGAGATAGCCATACTGAGTGAACAGAAGATGGATGACAATCCAGCAAAGGAGACTGAGAAGATGTACATAAGAGAACTAAGAGAAGACAGTGTCATGGAAAGCTAGGAAGGGGAGAATCCTAGGAGTACTGAATGGTTCGACATTGTCTAAAGCTTCAGAAAGGTCAAGAAAAAAAGACTGAAAAAAGATCACTGAATCTAGTAGTTAAGAAACTGTGGATAACTTTAGAGAGGGCAATTTCAGTCTAGTGATGGATTCCGAAGCCAGATCATATTGTTCTTATAATATAATAATGTCTCTCCTTTTTTTTCTAGAAGAGTTTACTTCTGAACATACTCTGTCCAATTTGGAATAACCTTTTTTAAGAGAGTCTAAAAAGTCTTTGACCTAGAGATCCCGTTACTAGATATGTTCCTCCAAGCGAAGAAAGACAGAATGAATGGCCACACATATAATAAGATATTCATAGTAGCATATTTTTGTGGTTAGCAAAGAACTGGAAATAAAACAGATGCATGTCAATTGCGGAATTCTGTTGTTTTGATGGACACCCTCTCAGTTTCTAGTTCTTTGCTACTACTACAAAAGGAGCTGCTGTAAATATTTTTGTACATATGGATCTTTTTCCTCTTTATATGATCTCTGTGGGACACTAGGTCTAGTAGTATTTATGGATCAGAGGAAATGTATAAATTGGTGATTTGGGGCATAGTCCCAACTTCCTTTCTAGAACAGGTAGACCAATTCACAGCTACACCAATAGTACATTAGCATGCCTATTTTCCTGAAGTCCTTCCAAGAAAGTTTTCCTATTTTGTCATCTTTGATAATATGGTGAGTGTAAGGTAGAACCTGAATTGATTTGCATTGCAGCTAGGTGGCACAGTGGATAGATAGTGGATAGTAGCCCATCTTTACTCTGTCAATCCTTTAAAGATCTATGATTTCATTCATTAAACCACATCACAAACCCTCCATGTTTTAATAAAGGATTTGCTACCACCCAAAAAAAATTACCTGGTAGCCAGGTCTCTAGTAATGAGTCTCTTTAAACTTAACTAGATTGGTCCTTGGATGTCTAGCCTCTACTCCCTCATAAGGCCAATGCCCAAAACTGTTCTTGTTTGTCCAGCTAGTTTATATTCTACTGATCTAGTTTTCAAAATCCCAAAGTGACTTCCAAGCCACAGAGCAGGACTTTAGAGAAGGGCCCTTAGACATCCCAGTGATCATGCTAGCAAAATGAGGCACTCCCACCTTCCTCTGTGATTTATCATCTTGGAGATTTTCCTAGAACACTGAAAAGTTCATTCTTCTAAAGCATTTAACTAGACCAAGTAACTAAGCAATGGGGATTTTAAAAAAAGGCAGTACTGAAAGCATATTATAGATGTCCATCTTAGTGCTGAGGATGGTGATGACCTTGAGATTTAAAAAAAAAAAATATATATATATATATATATGCCACTGAAAGAACAACTTTAATAAATAGAAGCTTTCTTGTTCATTTTTTTTCTCTACAAAATTATTCCAAGTGCAAATGTAGCTACAAAGAGTAGAAAGGAGGTGGAAAGGAGGGGCAATCAAAGGATGGAGGAAAAAAGGATTTGATCACAGATAACACAGTTCAAGTAGTGAACCACATGATCAGATTGTCAGAGAGGAGAAACCCTCAATGTAACTGCCTCCCTGCTGAGCTCTTCAAAACTTCTGAGCACTGTCTAAGCAAACCTTTGGCTCCTGTTTTCAATGATGTGTATGAACAAGGTGATATGAGTAGCACAGAAAAATAAGGAATGTTAGAGAAACACTGGGGAATGAAAAAAGCACTCGATGGGGAAACACAAAGTTTGAGTTCTAATCCCAGGTCTGCTATTCAATCCACTGTGACCTAAAGCAAAGTAAAGTTTACCCAATTTGGCCTCAGTTTCCTCAACTGCAAAATAAAATAGTTTTACTAAACTTCTTTTATGCTCTTAAAATACTTTAACTGTGACATTTTTCAAAAGTGATAGGAAAGATACTAGAAAGTATAGGACAACAATAATACTGAACACTGATGCCACAGGGCCTTCTGGCATTTTATATCTCAACAAAGTCCCAAAGCTTACATTAATAATAAGAAAAGAGGGGGTGGCTAGGTGGCTCAGTGAATAGAGCACCGGCCCTAGAGTCAGGAGGACCTGAGTTCAAATCCAGCCTCAGACACCTAACACAAAAACTAGTCATGTGACCTTGGACAAGTAACTTAACCCCAATTCCCTATTCCCCCCCCTCAAAAAAAAAAGAAGAAGAAAAGAGAGCTAGAATGAGACAAAGAAATATAAAGATAGAAAAATAAAAATAGAGGGTTAATTAGATACTTACTATGTGCCAGGCACTGTGCTAAGTGCTTGCAATACAAATATAAGCAAGCAAAATATTCCTTGCCCTCAAGAAGCTTATACTGCAATGGAGCAGGGCCAGGGCCAGGGGGTGGTGGTATCTGAATAGGTCCATGGTTAAGGAGGCCACTAAGAAGTGCCATGGAGGCCAGGGTCCCAGCAAGATAAAGTAAAAGCTTACCTATCAGAGCCTCAGGACCAGGAATGGATTCCAAGCCTCTCTCAGGAAGGAAATGGAAAGAGAATAAGACCATGACAGGGAGATGACCAGTAAGTTACAAGATTTTTGCAAGAAATATTATTGCAAAGGTTGTCAAGAATAGTAGAGAACAGGGACAGAGTCAAGATGGCAGGGTAGAAACAGGACTTCCACATGGCTCCAGCTTCCACATTCACCAATCCATGTAAAAGAGGACTCTGAACAAACTTTGCAGCTAAAGAACACAAAATGACACAGAAAAGCTAACCTCCCACTGAGGACAGCCCAGCAGGCTGGCAGGAAGCAGCCAACACAGTGCTCTGAGACCCAACCCCAGCCCTGCTTGAGCCAGAAGTTTTAGCCCCAGGGCAGGCCTGACCAAACACCAGCTGGAGGGACTCTAGAACACCAGCAGCTGTGGCCATTTCCAGAATTATTAACACATAGATGCTGAGGACAAAGGGAGAGGTCAGTGCACTGTGGACTTTAGGACCAGTAGTGGGGAGAGCATCGGCTTTTGCCCCCAAGGGCAAGAAGCCACTGAGGCACTTAGGCACAGCCAGCGCCATGTTGCAGCTCCAGCTCCTGGCCTACAGACTGTAGGGGGACCAAATGGCCAGCCTGAGGGGGAATCGCTCTTGCTTTAACCTTCTTGGATCTGGATTGTAGTCTGGGGTGGAGGTCTTGGGGTGTGTGACCAGCTTGCTAGAGTGTGTGGAGGATTCAGAGAGGGCACCCAACAAATACCTCCATCAGCTGAGAAAACCCCAGCATTTGGGACAGAAGCTCCCCTGGCTGGTGGCAGAGTCCTACTGTGGCAAAAAGCCCAAAAGTCAAGTAATTGAGTAGCAACATGCCTAGGCAAAGGAAACAAAATAAACAGAAAAATTCAACATTAGACTCCTATTTTGGAAGCAAAGAGGATCAAAGCATGGAATAGGAGGAGGACTGTGAGGTCAGAACACCTGCACCAAAAGCTTCAAATGAAAATACAAGCTGATTACAGGCCACAGAGGACCTTAAGAAGCAGATAAGAGAAATGGAGGAAAAATTGGGAAGAGAAATAAAAATGATGCAAGAAAATTATGAAAGGAGAACCAACAGCCTGACTGAGGAAAATAACACCTTAAAAACAGACTAACTCAAATGGCAAAAGAGGCCTAAAAAGGCAATGAGGAGAAGAATGCCTTAAAAAGCCAAATTTGCCAGATGGAAAAAGAATCTCAAAATCTCACTGAGGAGAATTATTCCTTCAGATTTAGATTGGAGCAAAGGGAAGCTAGTGACTTTCTGAGAAATCAAGATGCTGTTAAACAGATCAAAACGAATGAAAGAATAGAAGGCAAGGTGAAATATCTCATGAGAAAACCACTAACCTGGAAAATAGATCCAGGAGAGACAATTTTAAAATTATTGGACTACCTGAAAGCCATGATCAAAGAAAGAACCTAGAAATCATCCTCCAAGAAATTCTCAAGGCAAACTGCCCTGATGTTTTAGAACCAAAAGGCAAAATAGAGATTGAAAGAATCCACTGATCACCTCCTGAAAAAGATTCCAAAAAGGAAGGGATGATACTTAAAAGTGAAATAAAGAGGTGAGAGAGGAATATAATGAGAGGAGATGGGGAGAGACAGAATGGGGCAAACTATCTCATATAGAAGAAGCAAGGGAAAATGGGTACAATGGAGGGGAAGAACAGGAAGGCATAAGGGAATGAGTCAACCTTATAATCATTGAATTTGGCTCAGGGAGGAAATGACATACACATGAAATAGGGTATCTCACCCTACAGGAGAGTAGGGGGGAAGGGGATGAGAGGGGGGATGATGGAAGGGAGGACAGGCTGGGTAGGGAGGGAAATTGGAAGCACACACTTTTGAAAAGGGACAGGACCAAAGTAGAGAATAGAACAAGTGGGAGGTGGAATAGGAGGGAGGGAAATATAATCAGTCTTCTACAATATATGCTAATGTTTTGCATTAGCTACACATGTACAACCTATATTGAATTGCTTATCTTCCCAGTAAGGGTGGGTGACAAGGGAGGAAGGGAATGAATCTGGAATTCAAAGTTTTAAAACAAAATATTAAAATATATATACTATTATTAATTATTTTACATGTAATTGGGAAATAAGAGGAGGGGATATCCTGGGGGATGGCTATTTTGGGGTGGTGGGAAGGGGAAAAATGGGGAGAAAATTTGTAACCCAAAATCTGATGGAAATGAATGATGTAAACCAGAAGTTAATAAAGCATTTGAAAAAAAAAAAAGAATAGTAGAGAACACAGTTGTTCCATAAAAGAGAACTACAAAAAAATGACTGGAACTTAAGAGAAATCATGGAGTTTGCAAAGGATAGAGATGGGAAGGTTCTTTGCTATACTTAGGTCAAGAGAGATAAATAGTGTATCCTGAATTTTCTCTTTAAAACCACACAAGGAGATGCTGTGCCAGATAAGGGCACCATAAATGATTGAGACTCGTGCAGAGTGAAGTGAGCAGAATCATAAAAGCAGTTTATTAAAGAACAGCATCGTGGGGGAAAAAACAGTTTTGAAAAAAGGACTCCTGTCATTACAATGACCAACCACGTCTCCAGAAGACTTGTAGGTTCCCCACCTCCTGATGGAGAGGTAATGAACTCAAGGTGCAGAAAGAAACACACTTTCAGAAATAGCCACTATGTGAATGTGTCTTGTTTAACTATAATTATTTGTTAAAAGAAGTTTTTTCTTTTTTTTAATGCTGGGTGGTTATTGGAGGGTGGCAGGAAGGAGACAGCAATAGCAATGACTAAAAAGGGAATTTAAAAAGAGGGATGTTAAAACATTTTTAAATACACAGAAAAGAATATAAATTCAAAAGGCAACACAATCAGAACTTTGAAAATTTAAATTTATCATATTATAATATACATTATAGAATATAAAATAAACACATCATATATTCTGTGATATATTATATATATATTAAAGCAAGCTATATAGAATAGAAATTCATGATTTTATATTAAATCCTTTAGGGAAGGGATTATCCCTTATCCGTTTTTGTATTCCCAATGCTTAAAAAGGCCAAGATTCCCACTGTACTCAGGGTCATCTCCAGTCATCTTGTTCTATATCTGGTCACTGGCCTCAGATGGTTCTGGAGGAGAAAGTGAGGCTCGTGACTTTGTACAGTCCTGCCTCACTTAAATCCAATTGACTTGCATGTCATAGCATCACCTCCTTCACATCATGGTTCTCTCCGAGAAGGAAAGACAAACAAATCCCCAGTGTTTGGTACAGCATCCAGCACATTGTAGGTGTTTAATAAATGTTTACTGAGTGATTCACATTCCTCTTTGGCTGCAGAAATGTGCATTTGTGTGTGTGTGTGTGTGTGTGTGTGTGTGTGTGTGTGTGTGTGAATTTCAGAATTTAAAGAGTAATTTAATTTAAAAAGAAATAGCAGGAAATTTTTGCCCTAGGACCAGCAAAGAAAAAAAAAAATTATCTGTTCTTGTTCTCTCAGAATCTTGGTTAGTGGGACTCCTCATATCCCTAGGAAAAGATTTTCACCCCCAGAAGCAAGTTCTTTATGTATAGCTTATTTGTACATAATTGCATATATGTTTTCACTCCAGCAGATTATGAGCATCTTCAGAGCGGGGCATATCTGTTGCCTTTCTTTGTATCCCCAGGGATTAGCATAGTACCTGGCCTAAAGTAGTAATAAATGTTTACCAACTAATTTTTGAAAAGTCAGGGTACTTCCAGCTAGTTGATTCCTTTATATTTAAGTTTTTTCTTTAGCTTCTTCATTCTTTTTATTATTATTATTATTATTTGAGGGCAGAAGGCAGGGCAATTGGGGTTAAGTGACTTGCCCAATGTCACACAGCTAGTAAGTGTTAAGTGTCTGAGGCTGGATTTGAACTCAGGTCCTTCTGACTCCAGGATCGGTGCTCTATTCACTGTGCCACCTAGCCACCCTTAGCCCCCTCACTCTGATCCAGGGGCTTAACTTTCTCCGTCAGAGATATCCCCCTAGCATATGATGAGTATTTCATAAACCTCCCAATTTGCAAACTTTTTAAAGTTTTAATGATTTTTTATTGTGAATTTAATCATTAACAAACACAAATATTTCAAGATACAAAGATGAAAAGGGGAAAAGATTATATAATACCCTGTGAAATTATGATAATGTGCAATTTTTAAAAAAAGATATGTGTGTATAAAATTTAGAAAGGTAGTAACAAAATTCCCTCGTTTTCCCTTCTGAACTTCATTTTTATCTTCTGTATATTAAAAAAAAATTATTGATGCCCTTGTTGTTAATTTTATTATTTTAGCATTCTCTTCAAATTTTGAGTTCCAGATTCTCACCATGATATCAATTATACATGTGAAATAATGCAAAACATATTTTCATATTAGCCATATCACACTAAAAAAGAAAAGAAGAAAGATAAAGTGAGAAAATTCTACTTCAATTTACACTCAGTTTATCAGTTCTTTCTTTGGATGTGGATGGCATTTTTTTCATCATGAGTCCTTTGGACTTGTCTTATATCATTGTCTTGATCATAGTAGCCAAGTCTTTCACAATTGATCATCATATAATATGGCTGTTTATATATACATATATATGTATGTATATGTATATGTGTGTATGTATATATATGTATGTATATACATATATATGCTATGCACAATGATTGCCTGATTCTGCTCACTTTCCTTTGCAGTTATTGATGCTCTTGTAATATATTTCCCTACCCACTAACCCACCTTCCCCTAACACCCCTGTAAAAGCCCTCCTTTATAACAGATTCATACATATTTATTATAAAATCAAACAAATGAATACATTGTCTATGTTTGATAATTTGTGTGTTATTCTGCACCTTTAGTCCCTCATCTCTATGCCAGGAGGTTGTTTCATTATCAGTCCTTTGAAGTCACATATGATCATTCCTTTGGTCAGAGTGCTATAGATCAGTCATTTCAAATTCTTTGTGACCCGAGCCTAGAGCCAGAACCAGAGAGACATTGGGTGAGAGAGTTGCTCAGGCAGGGAGAGAGAGAGCAGTTTGACTATGAAGATTTGGTCTGGACCTGTGATGAAACAGGATAGGATTAATATCAAAATTTTATGCATTTAGCTGTATGCCTCTGACTGGGGGGGTGGAGCCAAGATGGTGGAAAGGAAAGAGTAACTTCTCTAAGCTCCTCCATGAATCCCATCACTAAACCTTAAAAAGTGAATCTGAATGGATTCTGGAGTGACAGAATCCACTTGAATACGGAGTGTGGCAGAATCCAGCCCAGAAAAGTGCCCAGTGGATCCAGACAGGGCAAACGCAGAGCACATGGGTTCCGCACTGCTCAGACTTGAGAGCAGACAATCAGACTACACCAGAGAGAGAAGAAGCCCCAGCCTGCAGACTTACCGAGGACGAATCACAGTCATCTCACCATCATCTCAAGGGGACAGGAGGAATCATTGGAACCAGGTAAGAGAGGGCTCAGGCCCCCAGCAGAGACAGCAGCTTCTCCTGGGACTATCAGCCCCCAGCCTAGAAGTCTAGAAATCACCTGCCTGCTTTAATAGGAGCCAGAATGAAATGAAAAAGTAAACTCTCAGCTCTGACTCCTCCTCCATGAAGTAGAAAACCCAAAGATAAGTCTCCCACCCAGAGAGAAATCCTAAAATAGTCAAAATAGCCTCAGGCTTGGGAGTCATCAAGAAGTGGTGTAACAGGCAGCTAGGAGTCAGAGAAGAGAGGGAGGGGTCCCAACAAGCCCCACCTCACCTGACCAGCAAAAGCCTGCCAGAGCTGTAGCCCAGGGATATAGAGGCAGAAATCTGAAGTGGCCAGACTACCACTTCTCCACAGATTATTCTGTGCACATCAGCATACCTCTCTAAGACTCCTGCCTTAGCCTCAAACTAGACACCCAGAGGCTACAGCATTCAAAGTCAATGACCAGGCCCTTAGCTCACAGCCTGAGAAATTAAGACATAGGAAATTACAATGGGAAGGAAGGAAGCTGAGAAGGAGGAGAAGGCAAGAAAATCAATCCAAGCTTATTATGTAGGTCAAGAACAACCAAATACACAGGACAACTTGGACTCTTTATCCACACCTGAGACCACAGAAGGAAATATGAACTGGTCTCAAGCCCAAATAGCATTCTTGGAGGAGCTTAAGAAAGATTTTAAAGACCAAATCAGGGAGGCAGTGACTAACTTGGGAAAAAGTTTCAGTGAAGAAAACAAATCCCTAAAAAGTAAAATTAGTGAAGTAATTGGAGAAAATACCTCCCTAAACAAGGACCTTCAAAAACTAACCAAAGACTATAATTTGCTAAACATTAGAATCAATCAAATTGAAACTCAGAACTCTATGATGCACCAAGAGTCAACCAAACAAAACATGATGATTGAAAAATTGGAAGAAAATGTAAAATATCTCACTGGAAAAACAACTGACCTAGAGAACAGATCCAGGAGAGATAATTTAAAAATTGTTCGTCTACCAGAAAGCCATGATGAAAAAAGCAGCCTAGACAACATTGTCCAAGAGATTGTCAAAGAAAACTGTCCTGAAGCCCTGGAATCAGAAGATAAAATAGTTATCAAAAAAATTCACCAGACTCCTCCTGAAAGAGATCCCAAATTGAAAACTCCAAGAAATATAGTAGCCAAATTCCAGAATTACAAGATTAAGGAAAAAATACTGCAAACGGCCAAAAAGAAACAATTCAAATATTGCAGAACTACAGTTAGGATCACACAGGACCTAGCAGCTTCTACATTAAAAGATCGGAGGCATTGGAATTTGATATTTCGTGGGGCAAGAGAGCTAGGACTATAACCAAGGATTAACTACCCAGCAAAACTGAGCATAATCTTTCAGGCAAGGAGATGGTTGTTTAATGAAATAAGGGACTTCCAGACTTTCCTGATGAAAAAGCCAGAGCTCAATGGAAAATTTGATCTCCAATAACAAGACTCAAGAAAGACATAAAAAGGTAAACAAGGAAAGCACAGACTCACACATACATACATGCACACACCCAAACTCATGCACACATGCACATAACTTGGTATATAACAAGAGCAAAATGTTCACATCCCTATATGAGGAGATGATAACTGTCAACATTGAAATTTTTATGATTATCATGACCTTCAAAAGGGTTATACATAGATAGAGGGTGTGGGTATGAATGAACTAACCTGAAGATTTAAAAAAAAACTTATTAAGGGGATCAAAGGGACTGTAATGGGATAAAAGGAAAGGATGAGATAGGAAAAGGTAAAATATGCCATTCGAAAAGGCATAAAAACACACTATAGTAGAGGGGAAAGAAAGAGGGAGAGGAACAACATTTAACAACTATTCTCATTGGTTCTGGTTCAAAGAGGGATGAACTTAATCAGTAAAGTTTAAGATTTTAATGTGATAGACACATAAATTCATTAAATAGAGGAAAAGGAGGGAGGGAGAGGAGCACTGTTTGAAATTTACTCTCATTGGTTTGGTGTCAAACGGGGAGTAACTTACTCTGATAAGTATAAAAATTTATTGTGTCCTATAGGCAGTAGCACTGTGCTACCTAGCTGGTCAGAGCTCTAAAGTTTGTCAGTTGTTTGCACTCACATTTTTATTGTGGTTATCACATAGTAAGTTGTCTTGGTTCTTCTCATTTCAGTGTGTACCAGGTCATAGAAATCTTTACATATCTATCTAAATTCATTATATTCATCATTTTTATGGTGCAGGAATATGTCATACATCCATATACCATAATTTGTTTAAACGTTCCCCAAATGATGAGTATCTATTTTGTTTCTAAGTTACTGTAAATAATCTTGTATTCATTTATCCTTTCCCTCTAACCTTGACCTCCTTAGGCCATATTCCTTGTAGTAACATTAGTAGATAAAAAGGAGACACATACATACACACACACACATACACACATAGATATATTTATATGTCCATATACACACATATACATATTAGCATATAGTGTTGGACACAACTCCACTTTCCCCTTCCCTTCATTGATTTCTAAAGCAGACAACTCCACCTTCCCCTCCCCTAATTGTTCTGTAAGCAAGCACAACCTCCTCCCCTTCCCTTCCCCTAATTGATCCATGGGTAGGAGTTTCAGCCTAGGGTTTCCTGCCTTGCGGGAAATTCAAATGTACATTGACCAATCACTGTAGTTTCAGCTTACATCACTGTAGTTTCAGCTTGTGTAACCTGGATATGGAACTTCTATAAAAACCTGCACATTGTCTGTGCCAAACCACTGTCTGATTTGGGTGACCATGCACCCCAACAGTCCCACGGTAATAAATCCACGCCAATTCTAATTTCGGGGATCTTCTCTCTCACTTCATTTGGGTACAACAATAGCAACTAAGAGATTTGTTTTACTTTATTATGCATATTTGTTACAAAGAATCTAGGGGATAGGAAGTTCTATCTTTTCTAATATGGGGGGGGTATAAGAGGGAGAAAAAATAGATTCCTGTTAATTTTCATAAAAATAGACAGGTAGGAAGTTCTATAGGTGCAGGATATTGCATGTACTTTCAGCTGGCGTCACTGCACTTTTACTTAATTATCTTTGTTTAAAAAAAAAAGACCCCTTGTAACAAAGGGGTACACAGTGGGAATAATCTGTAAATGTTTGTAAAGTAAAAACAAAGTCATCATCAGTAAAACCTTTCTAAAATGCCTATAAAAGTGTTCCAACTCACAATAAGAGAAATGCAAATTAAATAACTTTAATATTCTCCTTCACACCCAAATTGGCCAACATAATAAAAGTGGAAAATTGTAATTATTGAAAGTGTTATTTACTGTTGGATCTGTGACTTGTTTCAACCATTCTGGAACATAATTTGGAACTATACACAAAAAGTCACTAAAGTGTACATAACTAAGACTCAACTTTAAACTAGGCCATTGTTAGAATGCCTCATAGTTTCTAACCCCTAAGTATTTTCTGTTTTCCTAAGTAGATGAGTGAGCAAAGAATCATGCAGAAAGACAAGCTATCTAGGGTGGACAAGGTCCTTGTCTATGCTGACAGCCAAGCCTCATTTCTCTGCTTTTATATGCATAGTCTGCTCAAGTCTGAAAATGGTTTTGACACACCCATTACTCTGGTAACAAAGAGAGTTAAACAAAAGCAAGCTACATTCCATCCTTATGGTCCTCTTCCTCTCCATCCAGGGCATAGATGATTTGTTTCATTATCAATTCCCCAGGCACATAATTGGTCTTTCTATTACAATTTGGTTTTCTTTTTTGTGTTATTGTTCTTATGGTAATGCTTAGTTAATTTTTCATCAGTTCCTACATGTCTTCCAATGTTTTTCTGAATTCCTTGTACTCATTATTTCTTACTCTATAAATGTTATTATAGATTACATTTCTATGCCACAATTTATTCAGTAATCTTCCAATCAATAGGCATTCATTACGTTTCCAGTTCTTTGCTACCAAAGGAAAAAAATGATGCTGTGAAGATTTTGGAAGATACATTGAATATTTCTTTGTGTTTTTAACTTCATATAGAGAATTTCTAGAATGATATTCCTAAGAATAGTAGTTAGATGTGAGAGAAACTAAGATCAACCAGTGTGGGAAATCTTTTTCAAAGATTTGCACAGGCTAAGATTGAAAGAAATTCCAAGTTTAAGCTCATGGGTGGATTTTTGTTTATTGTGTTTACTAAGACAGGTCTGGGAAAGTTACAGAAATTGAAGCCCTGATCAAGATTTGGGTGCTCAGTGGGGAGTTCCCCAAAATGCTCATTGTAATATTTATTCTCTCATTAATTATTAACCAATTAGAGTTGATTGCCACCCTCAGGAACACCTGTTCTTCTAAGGGCATATAAACTGTAAGGCCACCACCTTGAAGGGTCTTTGGCAATCAAGAGTGCCACTGACTTTTATTAATAATATCCTAGCCATATTAATAAAATGGCTAAATTGCCCAGAAATTATATTTCTCGAACTTAATGTCACAAATGAGGTTCATGAAGGAATTGTGATCTGCATTTCCAGAGTGAAGATGTATCAAAAGGAAAGGAAGAACAATTGAATGGAAGCTCCTCAAGGGCAGGGACTCTGATGTATATCTCTGTGTCCCTAGAGTCTTGCGCATATAATAAAAATCTAAATGTCTGTCAAATTAAATGGAATAGGACAAACTTCATACTTCATAAGAAAGTAGTTCTTCTGGATGCCACTGCAGAAAAGAGGGCTGGCAGTGAGTCATACGGAATGGCATGTCAGTGCAATAATGTCTTTGTGTTTCATCATGTAGATGATGGAAGATAGCAACTGCTAGAGAACAAGCTTCAAATTCCACCTGAACATGTTGAAAACTTGATTAGAAGGAGTGAAGAAGAAATTTTGAAAATAACAAAGGGCAACAAAAAATGGATGATAGTAAAGGAAAGAACAAAGGGGAAATGTGATACATTAATACTTCATTATATTTGTAGTATACTTGGCAACTTTACAAATTATTCTCACATGTATTATGTCATTTGATCTTCGCCACTATCTAGTGAGGTAGTTACCATCATTTCCATTTCTCAAATGAGGAACTAAAGCTCAAAGTGCTTTAGCAACTTGCCAATAGTTGAACAGCCAGCAGGTTGAGAATAGAAGGATGGGGGTAAGGACTGAACCTGTGATTTCACTTATATATGGAACCACCAGACGAAGGAAGTTCTTCTGTTAATGCAGATGAACACTCTCTCTGAAATATAGTCACATATGTAGTCATACAGAGCTGTCTAGAGCAGTAGAGTAAATAACTTGACCAAGGTCATGTAGCCAGTCTGGGTCAGAGGCAAGACTAGAACCCAGATCTTCTTGGCTCAAAGGCCAGTTCTCTATCTACTACCCCATCTTGCCTTTCAGAAAGCCAGTGCTAAAACTTAGGTCATGGGATTATAGATTTAGTCCGGGAAGCAACTTTAGATATCATTTTGTCCAATTAAGGTCTAATGTGACTAAATAACTTACCCAAGTTAATACAAACCCTAGGATCCAAACCCAGGTCCTCTGACTCTAGATGTAGCTAACTTTTTACTGCCCCACACTGCCTCTCCATATAGATTCAATTCAATTTAATAAATATTTAAGTCTCCATGTAAGACACTACCCATTGGAGAAACAAATATGAAAAAATCTATCTCTTCTAGGAGTTTACATTCTCCTGGGGAAAGCAACATGTACATAGATAAGAGAATATAAAATATATATAAAGAAAATAACAAAGAAGTTCATATTTTCTTCTGTATTGTTGTAGTTACTTGTGTTTTGTTGTTGCTTTTGATGGGGTGATGGGCCCCTAAAAGAAAAAGATCATGTCTTTGAAAGCAACCCAGTCCCTGAATTTTCCTACACATTTCAGTAGCCCAGCTCACTGGCAGTCTTCTCCAAGGCATCTGGCCCATCCCAAACCACCTAGATACTTAAAACTCCTTTCACCATCCTCTTGACTTCCCCAGACAACTTAATCAGAACATGGAGGGCTTTAAATACCAAACAGCTTTTTCTATCTGATCCTAGGGGTAACAGGGAGCTAATAATACCAATGCCATATTCACAGCGCCCATAGCAGCTATGAATATGCTGGTGTTAGTTGTGAATCACAAAATGTAACAGACTCTCCACATGGAAGACAGAACCAAAATATTTGTTCAAATACCAGAAGGCTGAATCCCAACACCAGAAAATCAAATCCATCATAGCAACCAAGAAGTTGATACATATAACCAAAGCAGCAAACACCAATATTCCCAAATCTTCCCTCTGTCAGGTTTTCAAAACAAAATAGGCTCCCCTTAAGCAAAAATGTCCCTCTCTCACTCACGCTAGCTTCTCTGCCTCCACATTGCTTGTTCCCAACTGTTCTGGTTCTCTCTCCTCCTCCTTCCTGCTCCACCCTTTCAGCAAGCTCCTCCCCCATGGGTTTGACATGATTACATTTGGCTTATTATGAGGCAGGGCAGATCTTCAAATTACTATTACCAGAGCCACAGGACTCTTTTGAGCTGAGGATTGATGTGAATGAGGCTTGTGTTTTAGGAATATCAATTTGGTATCTGTGTGAAGGAGGACTAACTCAGACCACTTAATTCCTTCACTATTGCACCTGACCCTTCCCAGGTTATTTATCACTCCTTAATCCTATCCAAATCTTTTCACTGTTCCTTTTTTTGTATGTAAGTATCAGCCTTACCCCCATTTAGTTGCAGATTCACTAGGAATCTAGCCCACTCCTATTGATGTTACAATAAACCTTGCCACCTTGACTGAAAGGTTTGAGTTCATGAATTCATTCCAAGCAGACTTGTCCTGTGCCCTGACTTTTCAGGGTTCCCAACAACCCCAAACCACATCAGTTTTACTTATCTAAGAATGAGTAGTCCATCTTTGGTTTTATTCACCTTAGTTGGTCTTCCCAATCTTTGCATCACCTATAGCAGAGCATAGAGCATTACTTATGTAAGTTGTCAATGAATATCTGTTGCATTAATTGAGACCTAACTCTTCAATGAGAAACAGATGAATTCGAGGTGGAAAGCACTCCCAAAGTTCTTGGAGGTCATGGGAAATACTGACACGAGGGCAAAGTGGAGATGTTGAAATCTCTAATATAACAAACTTCTGGTTAAAACTAACACATAGTTCAGGGGCAGGAGAGACAGTTTCAAATCCTGTGAAGGGTATATAGTCAAGTAGACTCAACAATATTTCCTTTCTAAGGTGGAGTAAAGACTTTGGGAGTCAATTAGCCAAGATTAGCAAAGCTTCAGTCACAAAAAAAGAGATCCTGAGGTCTTAAGAGAAAAATAAGAGGAAAGAGGAAGAATAAAAGTTCACCATCAAGGAACAGACTTTGGGATAACAGAACACATATACCTATTAATGACTGAATGAATCAGAAGAACTGGCCAGAAAGGCAACATGTGATAGAGAAGAGGAGGGCCTCATTACATGAGTAAAGGGAAAACAAGAACAATTTGATATTATCAAACTTATATGCAGTGTCAATGGAAGTGTTGTTGACTTTGTTAGTAGAAGAATTTTGAGCATGTATTAGACAGCATGGTGCAGTGGAAAGAGTTGCCCGGCCTGAGTTTATCACTAATCAGTTGCTATTTTTGCTTAACCTCTCTGGGCCTCAGTTTCCTCATCTGTAAAATGAAGACTAAATGACCACTAAGATCCCTTTCAACTTTAGACCTATTATTCTACAATCCTACAGCCCCATGTGCCAAGCACTGTATTATATATATGCCAACCTCCTGAGTAAACAAAAACAAAAACAAAAGTCGCTGCCTTCCAGGAACCAATACTCTATCAGGGAGACAAAAAAAAAAAAGTAAAATATATACACAATAAATTTAAGATCCTTTGAGGGGCCCTGGCACCTCAGGGGATCCAGGAAAGACTCGGGTAGGAGGTGAACCTCAAAAGAAGCTAGGAATCTACACGGCCAAAATAAGCAAGGGGCATTTCTCAGACATTGAAGGCAGCTTATACAAAGGCAGTGAGATAAGAAATGCTCTTCGTGTGTTAGTAGAAGGAATAGGCCAGTTCAACCAGAACACAATGCATGAAAGGGAATAATATATAGTAAGCTTCAAAAGGTGAGCTGAAGTCAGATCATGAAGGATTTTAAATACCCAACAGCTGTTTCTATCTGATCCTAGAGGTAATAGGGAGCCATGGGACTCTTGAGCAGGGGATTGATGTGTATGAGGCTTGTGTTTTAGGAATATCAATTTGGCATCTGTGTGGAGGAGGTACTAAAGTCAGGAGGGAATTGAGGTAAGGAAACCAATTAAGAAGCTATCAAAACTATCCAGCCAAGAGGTACTGGCATCCTAAATTAGGGTAGTAGCTTTATGGTCAGAGAATAAAGTGGGGAATGGATTCGACAAGTGTGGTGGGGACATAAACTACATAAGGGCAGATGTAAGTGAGTAGTAAAGGATGACTGAGGTTGCAAGCCTGGGTAACTGGGAAAATGGTGGTGCCTTTGATAGAAAGTAGGAAAAGAAGTAGATTGGAGGGGAAGGGGAAGGATAATGAGTTCTGTTTTAGACATGTTGAGTTGGAGATGCCTATAGAACATCACGTTGGAAATGTCTAATAGTCTCAAATGAGGTCATGTATATAAAATGTTTTTGAAAAACACAAAGAGCTATTTATCCAATATCAGCTGCATTACAAACATGAGATTGCAGTCATAATTCCTGAATAACACATTGCAAAAATTGCCACTCTATCTCTAAGCGGTAATCAATCAGATGTCATGTAGATCTTTAATATCTACAAGTTTATAAATTTTCAAAGCCGAGTGCAGAGAGCAAATAGAGATCTATTACTGTACTTCTGCAACCCTCTTTAAATCTGAAGTCTCGTGTTGCTTTATTACCTTCATCTATCACCAGTGAGACTTCTGACTGATGGGAGAGGGTGGCATTCACACGAGAGTGAGAGGCAGGGTGAAATCTTGTGCCACAGCTGTGTCAAGTTGATTTAACTTCTTCAGCCATCTGTGACGGTGAAAACAAGCTTCCCCTGCACACAGGCACAGCCGACAGATGGAGGATTTGGGATGGCAACTGTCCTTCAGGGAGATGCAGTGCCCGATGTCTTCTTTCAGAGCAACCTTTCAGAGAGGATAGCAGACTGTTCAAACACATCCTCCAGAAATCCTGTTAACTACTGGGTGGCCACAGTCATATGCAGTATGCCTGACTGCCTTCAAAGGGATTGTGTCTGCCTGAGAAACGCAATTCTTGTCTGGCATCCAGTGGCCAAATTCAGCATCTTGCTTGACATGGACAGAGAACAGAGAGGGGATCTGCCCCTCTTCCTATCTTTCTTTCCATCCAGACACTTCTCTCCTGCCTATGCTTCTAACTCTCCAACCTCTTCTACCTCCCAGCCAACATCCTCATCCTGAAGATGTGTCCACCCCTCTTTACGCCTCTTCTGGTGAGATTCTGCCCAGGACTACTTTTTCATGAAAAATCCAGATCATACATGCTCACATCACCCCCTGAACTTTTCTGACTTTCCAGACTTTCCCACCTTGCCCTTGAGTGAGTACTCCCCCCTCCATACCACCCTTCCCTGCTCCCTTTTCTGTATTGTTTTCCCCCATTAGAATGTAAGCTCCTTGAAGGTAAGGACTGGCTTTTGCCGGGGCTTGAGGGTAGGCTGTATTTATATTCCCAGTGCTCAGTACAGTGTCTGGCCCATAATACATACAATATAATAAATGCTTTATTCTATCTAGCTATTTATCAGCTAGCAAGTACCTCAAACCAAAAGGCAATCTTCAAATGTTTATAATGTAGAAAAGCTTTTATGTTGCACATTAGTCTTTTCAGTGATGCCCATGCATGGGGCTGGTAATTTGTTAAAAGCACCATCTATTAGAAGGACAATAAAATATGAATGGGCAAAGCTGGTTCTAGGAAAAATCAGAAAGTAGGCAAAGTTTGTTCAGTACCTCTATTGTTCTCCCTTTCAGATCCTCCTTTAATCCAAGTTCTTAATCCTCCTAATATCCCAGTCCTTTCAGATACAAGCATCTTATAAAACTAATTCATACTGAGATGTTAGTGGCTCAATAGTCTCACCCCACTGAGAATGTTTATCCAGGTGGAATGTAGTGTTTCATAAATTCAAAAAGGAATAAATGTCTTTTGCTGAAATTTCAAGCATAGCAGGCAAACCAGTAGGGGAGATATTTGGAAATAGGATTGGGGGTCTTCCTGGTGATCCCCAAAACATTATTTAGGTAAATTTCGCAATATATATTGCATACATTCATCTATGCATATTTGTGCATGTATGTCAGTGAATTAGCCATCAAGAAATAGTAAAATAAGAGAATGTACCTAACCTTACATTTATGCTCTCAACATGATGATGTATTGATTTGGGGGGTTGCTAATAACTGATGTCTCATTATTGGGTTTCTAGTATAGCAAAAGGGTATTTTAGGGGTAAAATGTGTTAGAGATAAAAAAAAATAAATGTAAGCATAATGTATCTGTCCCTCTAAACCTCCTGTAGATTCCCCCATTATGGTCTCACTCTCAAACAATCTCTACCCCACCCTGGGGGGGGAAAAAATACCTTGGACTTCCTTCTCAGTTGCTCCCACCCTCAATCTGAGTGGCGGGTCCTTTGCCTTATCTTGCTGGGAACAGTCTCCTTAACATGCCCATCAAATTGTCCCCCTTGTCAACCCCCTTTATATATTGTCTTCCTCTTTTAAAATGTCTAGGTCCTTGAAGGCAAGGACAGTCTTATTTCCATGTATTTGTATCCCCAGCATTTAATACAGTGCCTAGCACCACACTAGTACATAGCAAGTCCTTTAAAAAAAGTGTGTAAGGGGCGGCTAGGTGGCGCAGTGAGTAAGAGCGCCGGCCTCGGAGTTGGGATGACCCGGGATCGAATCCGGCCTCAGAAAATGAGCACCCACACATAAATGATGACTGGCCGTGTAACCTTGAGCAAGTTACTTAACCCCAATTGCTTAAAAAAAAAAAATGTGTAAGTAAAGGGTAGCTAGGTGGTGCAGTGAATAGAGCACTGGCCCTGGAGTCAGGAGGACCTGAGTTCAAATCCAGCCTCAGACACTTGACACAAAAACTAGCCGGGTGACCTTGGGCAGGTCACTTAACCCCAATTGCACTCCAAAAAAAAAAAAAAAGCAAAAAAAAATCTGTAATTATCATTGATGTGGAAGTATGTTTTGCATGACTGCACATGTATAAACCTATGTCAAATTGCTTGCCTCCTTGATGGGAGGGGCAAAAAGGGAGGGAAAGAATTTGGAACTCAAAATTTTTAAAATGAATGTTGGAAATTGTTTTTACATGTAATTGGGGAAAAAATAAAGTATTAAATTTCTTTTTTTTTTTTTGAAGGGGAAGGCAAGGAAATTAGGGTTCAGTGATTTGCCCAACGTCACACAGCTAGTTAAATGTTCAGTGTCTCAGGCTGGATTTGAACTCAGGTCCTCCTGACTCCATGGATGGTGCCCTATTCACTGTGCCACCTAAATGCCCCCAAAATATTAAAAATTTTAAGATGTGTTATCTACTTATCTAAACTGGATCTGCTTTCTAAATCCCATATTTCTATCAGATTTCATTGTCTGTCATTAGAACCCTGGAGTCATCTGTCCTACCTTTTCTCCCTTTGTACCTGTGTTTATTTTGTTGTTCAGTCATGTCCAACTCTTAGTACACCCATTGGGGGATTTCTTAGCAGAGATACTGAAGTAGTTTGCCATTTCCTTCTCCATCTCATTTTACAGATGAGGAAACTGAGGCAAACAGGATTAAGTGACTTGTCCAGGATCACACAGCAAGTGTATGAGGTCACATTTGAACTCAGGAAGAAGAGTCTTCCTGACTCCAGGCCCAGTGGTCTATCCACTGCACCACCTAGCAGCCCCATTGTGGTTCTTAGTCCCACTGATCCTTCTATTAAGACTCTTTCACCTCCTCACTCCCACTTTCTTTCCTAGTACAGTCTCTCTAGTTCAGGCTCTGCTCACCAGGTATCTGGATTCTCCCTCTCTCCAAGTCTCTTCCCAACCCATTCTCTGTAGCAGAGATGCAGACACAGCAGTACCATGCCAAATTAAAATGTAATTGGGAACATAATAGAATATAATGTTAACTATGTGGTTTTCTGAAACTAAGTTAAATATGTGGTTTTCTAAGTATGGTTTAGTGGCCCCCTTCTATTTGAATTTGACACCACAGCCATGGCATATGGGCTTAGAAAACCACAAATTAACATTATCTATACTATACTGTATATTTATTTTGTTGAAAATCACCCAATTAAATTTTAATCCAGTTGGGGAACCAGATTAAATGGGAACATGCTTTGATGCTTTCTTTGACACCTCTGCTGTTGCAACAGACAGATTAATCTTCCTAAACCTTTGCTTTCATCATTCCATTTCCAACTCAAAAATCTTTAATGTCTCCCCCCTTACTTAAAAAAAAAATTTCCAAACTGCTTAGCTTACTAATCTGCTTTTCCAGTAATATTCTCTCACTATTTGCCTATGCTAAAACTCTACTTCATCCAACGTCTCCTATTCACAGTCTCCCCCAAATAAACCTTATACTTCCCCACCTTCTTGCCATTCTTTACACTATCCTTCCATCTTCTCTCCTCCTCCATACTAAGCTAAATTCTTCCAGGCTCATCTGGAATCTCAGTTTCTGAGTGAAACCTTTCCTAACTGGCCAGACAAAAGTGATCTCTCCTTTCACTGAATTTCCCCAGAATTTGTTCTCCATAACCCCATGCAAGCACTTATTTACTATCTGATAATGCTAGTTAATTTGCTTCTATGAACAGTACTTGTCTCATCTCCCCAGTCTTTCATTACCTACAGCTTAAAGCTTCCTTCCTCTCTAGTCTCAACTCCCGATTGTCTCCATAGTCCATCAGCCTTCTCATAGTCCTTTTTTCTGATTAGTTAGTTCTTCCAAGAACCTTCATGTTAGGTTAGCCAGGCCTGCCATGTTCACTCCTTCATTACTCTGTGGGCCTGACTCCTTTTCAGCTTCCTTTTTGTGTGTTGAATTCTCCCATGAGAATAAGTTCTTTGAAGAGGAGGAAGGAGGAACTGCCTTTCTTTTTGCTTGTATTTGTATTCCCCATACTTACTTAGTTACAGTGGCTGACACCTAATAAAGCTTTAATTTATGCTTCTTGTCTTGATAGCAGGGACAATGTCTCATGTCTTCCTTGGTCCCTAGCAAGATGTCTTGAATGGAATACATACTCAAAACAAATTTGTTGAATTGATTAATTAGTTCGTTAATTTACCACTTTACCAGACTCAACAAATATTGTTTTCCTATGCTAACAACCTTTAATGAGGATATCTATCACTTTGCCATTGTATATACATATATACCCCTTTATACAAATTTATTTTTAAAAATACAGATTTGTTTACATAACGTACCTATTTGTACAAATATAGATAAATGTTTATACAAAGATATATTTATGCAAATATAGCTATCTATAGAAAAAATATAGACAAAGAAGCAAGTCATTTATCTGGCATTATAAGGAAATTAGGTGTTCCATTCAGCTGAGTTATTAAAATGACTCAAGCTTACCACTTTGAAAGTATCAAAAACATATTCAACCATTTGGATAGAAATTCTTCTAAAATGTTCCACAAATATTCCTGCCTCCACAAATAAAATAGACTGAATATAATTTATTCTTTTTATAGCTCAGGATAATCATTATGAAGAGCAATTATCATACTGAGTTTTCACTTAGGGATTCCCTCGTTGCCCACTGAGGTGCATAGGGTCATTCATTCATATATTAATTGCCCTAGAATACTTTGCTTTTGCATTTGTGTATGCTTTAAATAACTGTGCTATCTCCTCCTTCATTGTCTTCTCAAGCAACCAGTAGTCATTATTCACCACTGTTTGTGCTCTCTAGTACCAATTGCCAATTCTGACCTGCTGTTTCTAAACTATTATCTACTGTAAAGCAAGAATTCTTAACCTTAAGTTCTTGAACTTTTAAAATAAATTTTGATAACTGTATTTCAATGTAATTGCTTTCCTTTATAATCCTGTCCTTCATTTTATTTATTTAAAAAACATTTTTCTAAGAAGGGATCCATAGGCTTCATTAGGTTGTCAAAGGAGTTCAAGATAACACATGCACAAAAATCCATCCTAAAAAGAATTCTGCCTAAAATAGAATTATATCAGTGCTAATTCAGGTTCCAAGGGGTAGAATGGAAAGTATACTAGACTATTACTCAACAGATAAATGGGCAAAGGATATAAACAGGCAGTTTTCAAAGAAGAAATGAAAATTATAGAAGAATACATAAAAAGGACAGTTTTGTTACTATTGTGCTAACCTTATATGTATTTCAAAATAACCATACAAAACAGAGGTTCACAATTTCTTATAGTCTCATGTTTCTGTCCATTTTATATTAAAATACTCATATTTATTGATATTTGCAAACTTCATGCTTAAAAAAAAAGAAAAGGCATTGGTTTTAGAGTCAGAGTTCAAATCCTGACTCTTCTGTTTACTGTATATAATACTGGAAAAGTCATTTTACTACTCTGCGTTTAAGCTTTCTCATCTAAAAAATCAGGGCAAATAGACTCTTTTGAAAGTCTCTTCAAGCTTTAAATGCCTTGATGTTATAAAAATAGCTGTGTGGCATGTATTTCACCTATTTAAAGGCTATTTTCATTTACTTCTGGGTTCTTCGCTATGCTCTGAATGTTTGAAGTTGCCAGACAAGTGACCTTTGAATAAACAAAGTATTACTAGACTATCTCTTTCAATTTTTTCATCAAATAAAAATAAATAAACAGAATTTGAATGACCCTGAATCTATAGCTAAAGTTGGCCCAGGAATAGGTTTTTCCAGAGACTCCAGAGCTTGATTTTTAAAAGGTGTCTCTCTGCCATAAGACATCAAACCAAATACAGAAAAAATGAAATAAACTGCCAGTTTGTGAGTTTAGCACAATCTTCTTTGGTGACAGAAAAATGAATGCCTATAGATACAAATGACCTGACTTCTAGTGGTTCCATTCTATACCACAAAAGCATAATCACAGCCTCCTGTGATAATGGGGAAAAGGATGTTTCTTGTGCTAATCATGAAGGATTTTGTTCACCTGAAGAAAATCAAGCCAGCAGCAACTGAAAACCCCAGATTTGTCAGAGTGACTGCTAATGCTGACAGCCAGCTCCCCTGGGTCTTACCATACCCCAAAGGGAAGAACAAAGCTAAGCGCAATATTCATTCCTGTTGCATGTCCCACAGTTCAGGGCTGCCTAAAACTGCCTTTCTTCTTCCATTACTCCTGTCAAGGGGTCCCTAGAGACCCTTCTCCAAGCCAATATACTAAATTCACAAGCATTTAAAAAATTCAGGAAATCTTGCCAGATGGTAAGAAATGAGAGCTGCTTTCCCCCCTGAAATATAGGTGAGCATCCAGGTAACAGCTGAGATTCCTGCTATCAGGCAAGAGGAAGAAGGGAGGACAGAGATTACTCTGGCCGCTGGCGACAGAGTCTGAGGATTTGGGTTCAAACTCCTCTTCTGCTACTCTCTATGTAACCTTGAGTCATTTAACCCCCCCGCCAAGCCACAATTTCTTCACCTGTAAAATGACCTCTGAGGTCTCTTCCAGCTCTAGCTCTATGATTCTATGAAACCCTTGCCTTTCTCTGATGAAAGAATGTGGTCACAGGACTAGGAGCTAACCCAAACTCCCTATATCCCTCATCTTCCTACCTTGCATTCATTTCTCCCTCTTTGAGACATCGAAGTAGCAGATGAAAAAGCTCTCTAAAGAAAGACTATTCTATTCTTCTGACCTAGAGACCAGCTACTATAGGGAGAAAGCCATTCTTTTTTATTATTATTATTATTTTATTTATTTATTTATTTTTAGTTTTCAACATTCATTTCCACAAGATTTTGAGTTACAATTTTTCTCCCCATCTTTCCCCTACCCCCACCCCAAAATAGCAAGCCTACTGAATACCCCTTCCCCTGATCTGTTCTCTCTTATATCCTCCCCCATCATCCCCCTAACCTTCTAGCAGGGCAAGATGGGTTTCTATACCCCAGTACCTATATATCTTATTTCCCAGTTGCATGAAAAAAACAAATTTTTAAACATTTGTTTTTAAATTTTAGATTTTTTCCCTTCTTCCCTCCTCACCCACCCTCACTGGGAAGATAAGCAATTCAGTATAGGTTGTACATGTGTAGTTACCCAAATCATTTCCATAGTAGTTATATTGTGAAAGACTAGCTATATTTCCCTCCCTCCTACCCTCCCCCCCACTTATTCTATTTTCTCCTTTGACCCTATCCCTTTTCAAAAACGTTTGCTTCTACCTACCCTCCCCCCCAGTCTGCCCTCCCTTCTATCATCCCCCCCTCTTATCTGCTACCCCCTATTTTCCTGTAGGATAAGATACCTAATTGAGTATGTATATTATTCCCTCCTTAAGCCAAATTCAATGAAAATCAGGTTGACCCATTCCCTTCCACCTTCCTGTTCTTCCCCTCCATTATAATAGTTTTCTCTTGCCTCTTTTATATGAGATAATTTACCCTGATCTATCTCTCCCTTTCTCCTTCTCCCAATATATTCCTCTCTCACCTCTTAATTTTATTTTTTAGATATCATCACTTCATATTCAACTCATCCTGTGCCCTCTGTCTATGTATACATGAATATACATATGCCCACACTCACATACATATTTATATATACATACACCCTCCTATACACACATATATATACATATATATTCCCTTCAATTATCCTCATACTGAGAAAAGTCTCATGAGTTAGAATTATCATTATAATATTATCATATCTCATGAGTTAGAATTACCATTTTTCCATGTAGGAATATAAATAGTTCAACTTTAATAAGTTCCTTATGATTTATTTTTCCTGTTTACCTTCTCATGCTTCTATTGCTTCTTGTATTTGAAAGTCAAATTTTCTGTTCAGCTTTTTCATCAAGAATGCTTGAAAATCCTCTGTTTCATTGAATGACCATATTTTTCCCTGTAGCACTATATTCAGTTTTGCTGGATAGGTGATATCATCAAATAGGATGATTTAATCAGAGTTCAAGGTCGGGGGTGGGGGGGGGGAGGTTCCCAGAACCTATACCTCAAAGATTCAAGGAGAGCTCAAGGGGGCTGCCAGAGCCCATACCTCATCACCAGGACCACCACCCAAGACCATGATCCAGATCCAAGCAGGTTAAAGCAAAAGCGATTACTCTCTGAATGGTTGCTTGGTCTCCCTACTATCTGTAGGCCAGGAGCTCTGGAAGCAGCCATGTTTCAATCTCAGTGACTTCTTGCCCCAGGTAAGAAGTCCCAACAAAGTTCCACACTGACCTTTTACTTTGTCTTTAGAGTTCATGGGTTCAGAAGTCTGGAAACCACCACAGCTACTAATGATTTACTTTCCTGAAGTCTGCCCAGGCTGTCACTGGTCCCTGGGGCTAAAACTGCATGGCTCATGTGGGCCTGTGCTCGGCTTCCAGCTCAGTGTAATAGACCCTTCCTGTCCTCCTGCCAGGCTTCCTTCAGTGGGACATTTGTTTCTATCTGTCGCTGTGGGTTCTGTAGCTCTAAAGTTTGTTTAGAGTCATTTTTACATGTATTGGAAGTTACTGGAGCAGGAGCCCAAACTAAATTTGTGCTTCTATTCCACCATGAGAAAGCCATTCTTTAACAGTTAATCACTGACATCTACTCAGCACAGTGCTGTTCACAAAAGATGATGAAACTGGGGGATACAAAAAGTAGAAGGCACCATCCTACCATCAGAGAGCTTACAATCTAACTGTTGTTGTTCATCTTTCATTTTAGAAGAGGACTTATGAAGGGCACCTAGATGGTGCAGTAGACAGAACATCAGCCCTGGAGTCAGGAGGACCTGAGATCCAATCTAATCTAATCTCAGACACTTACTAACTGTGTGATCCTGGGAAAGTTACTTAATGCTGATTGACTTAAAAAAGAAAGAGAGAGAGAGAGAGAGAGAGAGAGAGAGAGAGAGAGAAAGAACCAATGACAACATGTTGACTCTTGAGTGAATTGCATTTAAGTGGGGCAGAGTTTGTAAAGTCATCAGCATCACTTTCTCTTCCAGAGTCATCAAAGTCCAGTGACAAAACAAAAGTCAAGACAACTAGTGATGGCCCAGGATACAGTGGATGACCTTGGTGTGTCCGATGTCTGACCATGTTCTACAGCATCTCCTATAGAACAAATTGTTCTCATCTGCCCATTCCACTGGGGGAAGTCTTCACATGCCTGGGGTAGACATCCTCCTAATTCACCAATGGGTTTGAGGCCTGTCATTACCCTTAACCTGGTTTAGCCCGTCTGCTAAGATGGTTTTATTTATCAGGGTATGGTCACTGTGCATACTATAGCTTCTTGGAGCTACAGGTGAGAGCAGGGTGATAGGCGAACACAAAAGTGGGATGCTCATTGAGGTCTAGCATCTCTGGTATGAGGGCGGGCTAAGCTTTTAAGTTCCAAATTTTTTCTCTTCCTTCTCCTCACCCCTCCCTAAAATGGAGAATAGGTAGTTTTCAAAAGAAGGAATGCAAACTATAGACAACTATATGGAAACAAAATAAGTACCCATCAGCTAGGGAGTAACTGAATATATTGTAGTGTATTAATGGTATGGAATATTATTATACTAAAAGAAATTTAAACCCTTCCTTGAGATAGCTGCAAAAATTTGCATGAACTGATATAGAGTTAAGTGAACAGAATCAGAATTTCTTGGAGTGATTTCAATAATGTAAAGGAAAATTATTTTGAAAAATTACAAAATATAGTTCAACATAGTGACCAATCATGACTTTAGAAGTCTGATGATGGTAACAAAGCATGCTTATTTTCATGTTGTCTTGCTACCTGGAAGAGAGGTGATAGAGCAGGAGTGCAAAATGAGGCAAATGGTTTCAGTCATGGCCAAACTATTCCTTTCTAGTGGTTTCTTCCCTGCTGCCTTCCAACATGTTCAAACTTTAGTCATTCTGAAAAAAACTTTAGGCCCCACTATTCCCTCAAGCTATCAGCCCATATCTCTCCTCCTTTACTCAGCCAAACTCCAAGAAAATGTGGACACCCATTGCCTCCACTTCCTTTTCATTCCTATCTCAGTGTTTGTCAATCTGGTGTTTGACCTCATCACTACTGAAACTTTTCTCTCCAAATCTACTAATAATCCCTTCACTGTGAAATCGGATGGTCTTTATTTTTCAGTCTTCATCCTTCTCAACCTATTTGTTCCATTTGACACTGTTGATTACACTTGTTTACTCTCTTTCCTCTGGGGTTTTATGATACTGTTCTCCCCAGCTTTGTCTTCTACTATCTAACCACTCATTCTTAGCTGCCTCTGGTTTATTATGCATACAATGCCAAGTGTAGGTGCTCCACAAGATTCTGTCCTGGGCACCCCAATCTTATCTCTTTAGCTCTCTCTTTTAATCACCTCATCACTTCCCATGGATTTAACTATCATTTCTTGACTGACGACTCACATTTCTATGTATTTAGCCCCAGTTTCTAATCAGAACTTCAGTTCTGTGTCATTAATTGCCTATTGGGCATTTTACAACATCTTTCACATCCAGCACCTTTTCTAAACATATAGTAGCCACCTTAATTTAGACTCTCACCTCCTTTCACCTAAAGTATTGTAACAGCCTCCCTCAAGTTTCTTCCCACAACAATCCATCTAAAGCTGCCAAAACATAAGTTAACCTATTGCCCATCTTTTTGATGTTTAATGGCATTTATATAAAGTCTTAAGGTTTGCAAAGTACTTTACATATTTTGTCTCATTTTAGTTACGATGACCCTGTGAGGTAGATATGATTGTTATCCCCATTATAAAGATTAGGAAACTAAGGATAGAAGCCAAGAATCTTGCCCAGAATCACATAGCTAATAAATGTCTGAGAAAGAATTCATGTTCAACTCTTCCTGACTCCAAGTCCAACACTCTATGCCCTTAGCCTGAGTCTGTCCTACCTTTCCAGTCTTCCCTCACTTCATTCCCCTCCAAGCATGGTACATCCAGCTACACCTATCTACATACTGTTTCTCAAACATGACATTCCATCTCCTATCTCTGTCCTTGCACTCACTATATGTTCCCCATTTGTTGAATGCTCTCCCTTCTCCCTAACTTTTAGATTCCTGGCTTCCTTCAAGGCTCAGCTTATAGCCTTCCTTCTCCAGGATTACTTTCCTGATCCCTACTCCTCTCCACCACAATCCTCCCCCTAGTGCCATCCCTTCTGATAATATCTTCCATTTACTCTATATTCATTTTGCATTACCATTGTCTCCTTCATTAGAATAAGAGCTCCTTGAGGGCAGGGACCATATTTTGCCTTTTTAAAATTATTAATATCACATGCCTAGCAATAAGAAATCCTTAAAAATGCTTGTTGACTAAATTCACTGACTAGTTGACTAGTAAAACCAAACACAAAGATCACCTGAGAGCTATGGTTTGATAAGGATTCTGATCTACAAAATACTTACAACCAGGGTTGTTTACTGGGAGCTCATGGGAAAGGAGGACCATGAGCATTATAATGAAAAAATGAAAAGAATAAAAATGTCTATTGTCAAGGCTACTTGTTTCCAAATATTTTGTTTGTGCATTCCTATCAATAAAAAAGTTTTAAGCACTTATCCTCTATATGTGCATATTTACATATTTATGCATCATGAGTATGTATTTTTATACTAACAATGACATTAACTACAAAAATCAAAACTAAAGAAGCAATAAATATAAAATAATATTTGGTACTAGAGTCAATAGAGAGGCACTGAAATTTACTGAGTAGAGGAATAATGTGTCTTAGCTCTAGGTGGGTAATAACTCAGTAGCTATTTTGTGGCCCTGTGAAGGACTGATTGGAAAGACAAGAGGCTTGAAGGAGGTAGACCATTTATGAGTCTCTTGAATTAGTTCAGGCAAGAGGTGATAAGAGTCTGCACTAGGTGGTGACTGTGTGGGTAGTAAGAAGGGGGTAGATGTGAAAGATGCTGCAGAGAGAAATGACAGGTTTGGAAATGGATTGAATATATAGAGTGAGAAAGAGTGGAGTCAAGGAAAACACTTAAATTACAAGACTAGGTGATAGAAGGATGTTGATGCCTTAAACAGCAATAGAGACATTCACAATAGGAGTAGAAAGGCAATGTAAGGAAAACAATCCAATCCCTTTCTAAATTATTCTCTCTTTCCCACTGGCAAATGAAAAATGAAGGAAAGGTTTTCTCACCCATGACTACCCTGGAGTTCAAAGCCATTGAGAGAGAGAGAATGTATAGGGAAATTTGCCTGTTCAGCTGCTACAAGTGCCTGGATTAGGTCAAGTTATAACCTCCCTAAAGCTCAAGACCCATACCCAAGTCGGTTACAAGGGAAACCAGAGGTGGGAAGGGGGCAGAAAACGTTGAAGGGATTAGGATAGTTATATTGGAGGCAAGCCAACAATTGGCTAGGAGAGTGTGGGTAGGGAAGATGGGTCTGACCCATCCTCCTTCCCTCGTATTGTTTGATCACAAATTCCTTGGTGTCAAGCCATGACTCCCTTGCACTAATTTCACAGCCCCTACTTTGGAGACCACTAGTCTAGACTACAAAATGGATGACCAATTCACCAAGTTGGTACATCAGTAAATATATGAGACAGGCACTGCTGATCAACAGTGAGTTGGTCTCAGAATTGATTAGAGAGGAAAGAGTGGGTTAGATTACATTAGGGAAATTACAAGATGTTGTACCAGATGTTTTTGCTTAATTGCTTTTCTTTTTTATATAGGAGGGTTCTATTTTGGTGTGGGGGGAGGGGGAATTTCCAGAAATAGCTATTTTGTGAAAACGAAAATAATCATCTCCCTCTCATATTTGCAGAGACAGGAGACTATGTGGAACACTGCATGCATTATCATATGTGGTCCATGTGTTGATTGTTTTTACTGACCTGTTCTTTTTTCTTTTTTACAAAGGGTGGCTCCCTGAGTCAAGGAAAGGAAATGAGAATATTAGGAAATAAAGGTGGCATAAAAACAGAAGATATAAGTAAAATAAGATATGAAGCATCAATTAAAACATTTTAATAAAAATAAATAAGTAGCATTTCTTCAGAAGGAGGAGAAGATGCATAGTTTTTTAATAGTCCCAAGATATTTCTCAGCATAAAAGTTCAGCTTTTAAATACCTAAGTTCTTGTAGGAATGCTAGGTGATTGTCTTTCTTAAAACACCAAAGTTTCCAAATAATCAAAGAAGTAACCCAAAGAGCAAGGGAGATATTCACAATGGGTGGGGAAAGAGGTTGCATCATATTTACAATGATGACCTACAACCCATAAATGATATTTCCAGGGCATGCTAGGGCCAGCTCAAACTGACTCAAGAGAACCAATTTAAAAATTTTCAGTATAAGCATTAGAAAGCATCAGAAATTATCAAACAGGGGGCAGCTAGGTGGCGCAGTGAGTAGAGTGCCGGCCCTGGATTCAGAAGGACCTGGGTTCGGATCCAGCCTCAGACACTTAACCCACACAAACAAAAACCTAGCCATGTGACCTTGGGCAAGTTACTTAACCCCAATTGCCCTCAAGAAAGAAAGAAAGAAAGAAAGAAAGAAAGAATCAAACAACTACAGATCAGTACTTGACCTTTTTTTATTATCTAGAACTAAGAAAATGATAAGGGAAATGTAATTCAGATTAAATTTGAGTATGCCTTGTTTACTTTTTTTTTTGATAGTCATTTACTGGCACACCCCTGGATACAACCTTTGAAATCTGTGCATGAAAAGGAACGGGGGTCATCATGTGACAAGAGATAATAATAACATATGGACATCACAAGTCTTTCACAGGTATTCATAAAATGAAAAAAAAAGACCTAAATTAAGACCTCTGTCAGATTAGGTAGATGCTCTATGGTAAAGATTCAGAAGAACAATGCCAACAATCACATAGAATAAGGAGGAAAGGATGAATTATGATCGGAACTGGTGGAGGAAACGCTCAGGTTGATCTGTTGAAATTGGTTCTGAATATCATAGATTCATAGACTCTAAGAGCTGGAAGGGACCTCAGTCTATCTAGTCCAACTTGTGCCAATCAAAAAATCTCTCTACAACAGACCCTACAAATGACTGTCATTCTTAAGTGTATATAAAATCAATCCTGGTATCTTGCTGGCTTGCCCACTGATCTTTTTTTTTTTAAGCAATTGGGGTTATAACTTGCTCAAGGTTACACGGCTAGTCATTTGATTTATGCGTGGGTGCTCATTTTCTGAGGCCGGATCTGGTCTCGGGTCATCCCAACTCCAGGCCGGCACTCTTACTTGGACCTAGCCGCCCCTTTAGGGCAATTGGGGTTAAGTAACTTGCCCAAGGTTACACGGCTAGGTTTTGTTTGTGGTGGTGGGGGGTTGGTTTTGTTGGGGGTTTTGGTGGTGTGTTTTGTGTCTACGTGTGCTCAGTATTCTGAGTTCATTGTTCATACACCAGGGTCAGCAGCTTATAATAACTAAAACCTAGTGAGAACATTGACCCAGTCTGTACATAATGAAATCAACCACTATTTATTGAGTATCTACCATGTGTGAAAACACTGCATTAGATGCTGTGGGGAATACAAAGATATAAGTTTTATCAACTCAGATTTTTAAAACTAATATGCAGAAGATAGAAAAAGTCCAGGTAACAGAGGATGAAAAGGAGAGGTTGGCACAGACCCATAAAAAATATATAAATAACACTAATGCTCTGAGCTGAAGATGGTAAAGAAAGCTAAGGACAGCAAAAAGGGATTTGTTTCATAGAATCTTTGGGGTAGATGGCTAATGATAACTGAAGAGACAGAGACAGAAAGACATAAAAAGGTGAGGTAAGGGGGCAGTGTCCATATGAAACCAAGAACAAGCATTAGCTTTAATGGGAACAAGCTAGAAGACTTTCTAATAAGACCAAGAGTGAAGAAACTTTCAAGGAGAGCTTGGATGATTACTTGTTGGTCTTCACTATTCAATATTGTACTAGATGCTAGTTGTAGCAGTAAAAGAAGAAAAATATATTGAAGGAATAAACAAAGGCAATGAAGAAACAAAATTATTACTCTTTGCACATGCTATAATGGTTGACTTAGAGAATCTTAGAGTCAAATAAAAAAACTAATTAAAACAATGGACAACTTCAGCAAGTAGCAGGGTACCAAATAAACCTATACAAATCATTACCATTTCTGTATGTTACCTACAAAGTCCAGCAGGAAGACAGAGAAATTCCACTCAAAACAATGGTACAGAGTATAAAATACTTGAGAGTCAACCTGCCAACACACATACAAATTATATGAATATTATTATAAAATAATCTTTACAAAAATAAAGGCAGTTGTAAATAATTGAAGAAATAGTCATTGCTTATGGTAGGCCAAGCCAATACAATAAAAATGTCAATTATGCCTAAACTAATTTATTCAGTGCCATACCAATCAAAGTACCAAAAAATTGCTTTATAGAGCAGGAAAAAAGTAACAACATTTATCTGGAAGAACAAAAGATCAAGAATATCTAAAGAACCAATGAAAAATTAAGCAAGAACTCGGGCAGCTAGGTGATCCAGTGAATAGAATATCAACCCTGGAGTCAGGAGGACTGAGTTCAAATCCAGCCTCAAACACTTAACACTTACTATCTGTGTGACCTTGGGCAAGTCACTTAACCCCAATTGCCCTGCCCTTCTCCCTCCAAAAAGATAAAAAAAAGGAAAAAAATAAGCAAAAACTCAGTATTCAACAAGAAGTGTTGGTAAAACCAGAAAATGATCTGACAGAAACTAGGTATAGACCAATATCTTGAAATGCATACATATGATTGTAGCTCCAATGCAATATTTACAGCACCCACAATCATGATAAAGACCGTGACTATAAGTATCACATGAAATTCAATCTCAAAATATACCAAACTTTCCAGATAGAGGATAGAACTGAAGCATTTATTTAGACACCAGAAAACTGAATCCCAAAACCAGTAAGCAAACTCCTCCCGCCACAAGCTCCATATAACTACATTTAGCCTACAGGGGGATCTTCACAGCAGGGAAGCTTCCTGTGGGCTCTGCTCTATCCTTCAGCAAATTCCCTCCATCACAGGCCCCATGTGATTATACTCAGCCTATCAGGGGGCAGAGTTTACTTTCAAAACAGGGGAGGTCTTCAAACTCCTCCCCTAGGTCTATTAAGGGGCAGGGAAGATCTTCAAATTCCCATTTTCATTACAATAATCTAGACCAAAAGATAACATCATAAGCAAATTAGAAGATCTTGGAAGAAATTATTTGTCAGATCTATGGATAAAGAAGAATTCATGACCAAACAAGAGATACAGAAGCTCACAGGAGGCAAAATGGATAATTTTGTTACATAAAATTGAAAAAAAAATATGCACAAACAAAACCAATGAAGCCAAAATTAAAAGAAAGAAGCTGGGGGTTGAGGTGGAAAATTATAGCAAGTTTCTCTGATAACCATCTCATTCCTCAAATATGTAAGAGAACTAAGCCAAATTTATAAAAAATAAGAGCCATTCCCCAATTGATAAATGGTCTAAGGATATTAATAGACAATTTTCAGAAGAAAAAAATCAAAGCTATCAATCAATAGCCGTATGGGGGCGGGGGAGAAGGTCTAAAATACTAATAATTAAAATGACTGACACACTACTTCATACCTACCATATTGGTTAAGTTGACAAAAAGGGAAAATTACAAATGCTATAGAGGCTGTGGGAAAAGAGGTATTTTAAAGCATTGTTGGTAGAGCTATGAAATGGTCTGGAAATATTCTGGAAAACAATTTGGAACTATACCCAAAAAGCTATTAAACTGTACATATTCTTTGATCCAGTGGTACTATTACTAAGTCTACACTCCAAAGAGATTAAAGAAAAAAGAAAAGGATCCACATGTACAAAAATATTTATAGCAACTCTTTTCATGGCAGTGAAGCAATAGTAACTGGGGGGATGCCCATCCATTGTGAAATGGTTGAACAAGTTATGGTATATGAATGTGATGGAATTCTATTGTACTGGAAGAAATGATGTACAGGATGGTTTCAAAAATATCTAGGAAGACTTTTATGAAAAGATGAAAAGTGAAGTGTGCATAATTTATAGGAGAATAATTCATACATAACAATAATATTGAAAGATATTATAAAGATAATAAACTTAGAAAGACTTAGGAACTCTGATCAACATAATGACCAACTAAAATTCCAAAGGATTCATAATGAAACATTTGGCATAGGAGGAATGTGTCTAATGCAGGAATTTGTTTTGTATGGTTATACAGATTTATAATGGGTTTTGTTTTTCTTACCTTCTCAATGCATGGGGAAGGGAGGAAAGAAGCTAATTCAGAACTCAAAATAAAATCGAATTAAAATAAAAAATTAAAGCAACTTTAAAAGAATGGGTCATGTCAGATTCTCCCTACTTCTATTTTTGGCAAGATTACTAAACTAATAGAAAAAAGAAATGCTATAGATATTGTTTACCCAGATTTTAAAGTTTAGATTTTAGATAAAGGATCAAATATTGTTCTTATAGAAACAGTGAGATAAAAAATTAGATGAGAATACAATTAGATTCAGAGTTTGCTTAATGAATGTACTCAATAAATAGTTGTTAATGATTCAGTGTCAACATGGCAGGGTCTCTACTGGAGATCCCCAGTGATCTGTGAATGACCCTGTGTTAACAATTTTAACAATGATTTTAAAAAAGACATAAATGGAGTAGTTATCAAAATTTCAGATTATACAAAACTGTGAGGGATAGCTAGCACAGTGGATGACAGAGTCATAATTCAAAAAGCTCTTGACATGCTAAAGTCATTCAACCATTAGGCTGAATCTAATAAGAAAAAAATTCATAGGGATACAAAAAAAATTTAGTTTTGCCAGTCCAAGATAAAAGAGGCATGTTGTTCTCATAAAGTTATGGGGGTATTATTAGACTTCAAGCTTATTGTGAGCTGGTGGTGGATGTGGAAGCCAAAAAAAAAGAACTAATACAATCTTGGACTGCATTTAAGAGAAACATACTTCTAGGAATAAGGATGGCAATATTGTACTGTGCCTTTGTCAGAACTCAACTTTAGTACTGTGTTCACGTCTGAACACCATACTTTAAGGATATAAATACCACCCAAAGGAAGGAAACTTAGGTAGTGAAAGACCTTGAGTACATGTCCTAGTTAAAGAAACTAGTTGTGATTAGCCTGGAGAAAAGAAGACTCAGGGTGGATTTGGTATCTATATCCAAGTATTTGAAGGGCTGCCATGTAGAGGAAACATTAAATTTGTTCTATTTGGACCCTGAAGACAGAGCCAGGTACAACGTTTGGAGTTTACAAAGAGTACAATTTAGGCTTGATTTTAGAGGGGGAAAAAACTTCCTAAGACATGTCCAAAAGTACAATCAGTTGCCTTGAGATACAGTGGGTCTCCCCCCTTCCTTAGAAACTTTCAAGGAGAGCTTGGATGATTACTTCTTGGGTATGTCATAGTAGAGAATTATGTTTGAATGTGGGTTGTATTAGATGGTTGCAAAGATCCCTTCCAACTCTGAAATTCTGTGATGCTGTGAAGACTATTCTTGACCTCAAAAAGCTTACAATCTATTTGAGGAAGAAAAAAACCTGGAGATTTAAATACAGGAAACAGGTATTTCACTAGCTAAAACACACCAAATGAATTAGTCTTTGTTGTTAACAGGTTTAAGATTGGGAAAAGGAATAGAACAAGCTCTGCATTGTCATCTTGTTTATTTAACTTATATACAGAGTACATCATGCCAGGCTGGATGAATCAAAAGCTACAATTAAGGTTGCCAGTAAAAATATTAACTATCTCAGATATGCAGATGATACCACTCTGATGGCAGAAAATGAAGAGGAATTAAGAAGTCTCTTGATGAGGATAAAAGAGGGGAGTGTAAAAACTGGCTTGAAGCTTAGCATCCAAAAAACTAAATCTTGGCAACTGGTTCCATCACTTCCTTGGCAAACAGAGGGAGAAGAAATGGAAGCAGTGTCAGATTTTATATTCTTAGGCTCAAAGATCACTACAGACAGCAACTGCAGCCATGAAATTAAAAAGCTCTTGCTCCTTGGAAAGAAAGTGTTAGCAAATCTGAATAGCACACTAAAAAGCAAAGACATCACCTTGCCAACAAAGGTCCATAGAGGCAAAATATGTTTTTTCCAGTAGCAACATATGGTTATAAGACTTGGATTATAAAGAAAGCTGAGCACAGCAGGGCAGAATTGACACTTTTGAATTGTGTTGCTGGAGAAGACTTTTGAGAGTCCCTTGGACAGTAAGGATCAAATCAGTCAATACTTAAAGAAATTAATCCAGACTAGTTATTGGAAGGACAAATACTGAAGCTGAAGCTTAAATGCTTTGGCCACATAATGGAAAGAGAGGACTCAATTGGAAAAGACCTTGATGTTGGGAAAGATTGGTGCAAAAGGAGTAGGGGATGGCAGAGGATGAGATATATAGTGTCATGGAAGCAGTGAATATGAGTTTGGAAAGACTTTGGAAGATAGTGGAGGATAGAAAGGCCTGGTGTGCTATGGTTCAGGAAGTCATGAAGAGTCAGACATGGCTGAATAACTCAACAACCATAACACCAACAACAACAACAACAACAGGAATGAAAGAGACAAGAATATAGTCAAGGGGGCAGCTAGGTGGTGCGGTGAGTAGAGCATCTGCCCTAGAGTCAGGAGAACCTGAGTTCATTTCTGACCTCAGATACTTAACACTTACTAGCCATGTGACCTTGGACAAGTCACTTATTACCCTGCCTTCTCCCTTCCAAAAAAAAAAAAAGACAAAAAGAAGAATATGGTCAAGGCAGATGGAAAATAATGATCTTGCCTCCTTGGCTTACCTTTTGTTTTTGCTTTATATTTATTTGATTGTTAAGCCAGAGGAGATCTCTGGTATATTTATCCCTAAATCAGATAATTATCTATAAGAAAGGACTTTGATTTCCATCCAGACAAAAAGAAAATATTATCTTAACCTGGAATCATGGTGTCTAGAGTTTGTTTAGCTAAGTATAGTAGCTAGGTCTAAAGCTATCAGTAAAAACCTATTCTTATCATAGAAAGGTTTGAACCACTATTCTCTAACAGACTAGAACTGAGATGTTCTAAGTGACCCTGAAGAGACAGCTCAAAAAACAGATGCAAGGACATCCCCCGCTGCAAAAACGAAAAAGAGACTATGTGCCCAGCAGCTACCAGAGGTCTGGTACCCACCCAACACCCACCTGAAACAACTAAGGCCTGTGCCTAGTCACTACAGTGAGATCACTAGGGACTATCTGAGTTCTGTGACAACAGTACAGAGACATAGCTAGTCCTACAGAAAAGGTCTAAGTTGTCCCTTATGATACAGCCAATGTGCAACAGAGTTTCCTGCTCTGCCTTTACCCATTTACCCTCCCATCTGCTTCATCCTACCCCAGCAAAATTAATTAGGCCAGATGTTCCTTAAGTCAATAAAGTCAGGATTTGACTGACCTAGGAATGGGGCGAAGCTCAAGCTGAGGTGTTCTTCAGACGTGTTTAGTATCCTAAGACTGAGCTTAGCCTGTTCTACTGACCAATGGAGATATCCATTATATCTGAAGGGCACTGCCTTCACATAGGTCATCCTTTTATATTCTTACGTGATCAGAAAGTCATATCAATATAGTCAGAGGCAATCAGGAAAGTATGTCAAGAGAGAAATAGCTTGAGCCTTGCCCCATCCCTAGGCCAATCAAGTCCCAGTTTTGTTGCCTTTAGGGAAAATGTAGCCTAACCTATATTATGGGAAGTAGGGGAGAACCTTGGTAAATATTGGTCCTTTCCTATTACTCCATGCATATTCCTTTGTGTGATCCCGATGAATGATCCCTATACTTCACTCACCCCATCAATGGAGTATGCATTTGTAGAAGAGTATGACCTAGATTTATAAGGCAGTGTTCAATAGTAGTTTTTTTACTGTGCTATTTTATTAATGACTCTGCTTGAACTAATTGTGTCCTTGGGTTAACTGGAGAAAAAATAAACACATTGTTGGCAGTTCATGAGCTATATTTTTGTTGTTTTTTTGGTTTTTTTTTTTAATTTTCAGTTCCAGGAGTCCAAAGAAAGAAGTCGCTGTGACCTGGGTGATCAAAGAAGACTTCATGTAAAAGTAAATACATTAACTGGACTTCATGTAAAAGTAAATACATTAACTGGGCCTCAAAAGATAGTAAAGAAGTACATGTGCAGAAGGAAGTAGGGAGTTCATTCTAAGAAGGTGGAATGGTGTATGTCAGCTTATTAACTTACCATCTCATTTTGGAGCTTGAGATGAACGGCTACAATAGGAAAAAAATTAAGGTTTTGTTGGCTCCTAAAAGCTTCCAAATGTTGTTCAGCTCCCTGGGCTCTCTCATTAGCTAATCACTGTAAAAATAATTTTGGAATATAAAGAGGCACTTGGTTGCTCTGGGATAGAGAAAGATTTTATCCTGAGGTTCTTTCCCTCTTTAACCTTAATTCTTTTCCAGATTCTATGCTATAGTACATAGCTCAAGGATGACCAGCACCTCTAGTGGGGGGGCTTGCTGAGCCCTTTTTAGGGCTGCTCATCCACCTTTGGTGTCCACCTGGCACTCAACTCTCACCTGTGACTCCTAGAATCTGTAGAATGTACAGCAGACAGATGAAACTGGGCTAAGGATAAGCAATGAACCACAAATCTGTCAGTGAGTTGGGGAGTGTCTACCTCAAGCATGTAAAGACATCCCCCAGCAGAATAAGCAGATGAGAACAATTTATTCTAATGTTGATGAAAGTGGTTAAAGCAGGTGCTGTGAAGCACTTAGAGCTTGGTAAGATACTGAAGACACCAAGATCACCCACTGCATCCTGGGCCCTCGCTAGTCACCTTAACTTTTGCCACTTTATGACTCTGGAAGAGAGAGTGAGGCTGATGTCTTTGTGATGATTGGACCTCTTCAAAAATAAAGGACAAACAATAACATGACAGTACCAACAACTGAAAGACTAACACTGCCATTCCCTGATTCCATTTCTACTACTTAAAAATTTTCTGTACCAGGGGATCAGAATGAAACATAATCCATCTATCTGAAGAACTGTTTATGTCTTTATTTTCATCTGCCATGTTGCCAGACAGCCACTACTTCTATAAGAGAGTTTTACCTAGGAGTCTCACTCCAACCAAAGAAAAGATTCTTGATAATTTACAGACTGACTGGCAAGCATTGATTCAAAGTGACCTCATCAGGGTGGCTATGTGATGCAGTGAATAGAGCACCAGCCCTGGAGTCAGGAGGAACTGAGTTCAAATTTGACCTCAGACACTTAACACTTACTAGCCATGTGACCTTGAGCAAGTCACTTAACCCCAATTGCTCTGCCATCCCCCCTGCAAAAATTTAAAAAAAATTTTAAGTGACCTCATCTACTATGACCTAATTTTATTCAAATAAATGAAAGTGAAATATTTCTATCAGAAGATAAGTAAGTGGAAAGAAATGGGATGGTAACCTGAAGATTAGAAAAGCAGGGCTCAGAAATTTGGATATCTGTCCAATACTGTCAAGGTTTTATTGTAAGACTGTGAGCAATTATTTTCCACTTCTGTATCTCAGTTTTCTCATCTGTAAAATGGGAAGAATTAGACTTTTGAGTGGTCTACTTTATGTGGATAATTTGTCTGTGCCTAAACCAAGCTTCCAACTAAGAACTTCTGAATACTAATTCAATGCTCTTCCCAATATGCTATACTGCTTCTCAACTCTAGAGAGTGGAAAGGAAATTCTAATTTGATTCTATTTTTTGCAAACTGAGTAGAAACTGAAGATTAATACGTTCTGTGTGTAAGGGTGGGAGTCACCATTGCCCCAGAACTATTTAGTTCTGATACCTGTATCAGAGGAGAATACATCTCAATTGAATCAATCAAACATGTGAAGTAAGAGATGAATGTCCTGCCCTATGCGAGAAGCAGGGCACAGCTGGTATAAAAGGGACAGAAAAGAGTGCTTCAGTTTTCTTCAAACTTTGAACTTTTCTTCAAACTCTCTCTCTCTCTCTCTCTCTCTCTCTCTCTCTCTCTCTCTCTCTCTCTCTCTCTCTCTCTCTCTCTTTCTCTCTCTCCCTCCTTCCCTCTTCCTCCCACTCTCTTTCTCTCTATTGGATGAAACAAAATAAAACCAGACAGGAAGTCTGTACTAGTTGGCTTAAGGTTCTTGTCATGCACTCTGTATCCTATATCTAATTAGCTGGAATCAGGTAATTCTAGTGACACTGGCTGGAATCCTTCAATTCTAAATTAGCATCCTGGATTTATACAAGCCCATACTTGTGACCAAGTCCAACAATCTAAATGGCTTCCTGGTGCATCTAGTTGAAATGCTTTGTTCTTAATTACTTTCACATGTTTGATTGATTCAATTGATATGTATTCTCCTCTGATACTAGGCAAATCACTTAACTCCTATGGGTCTCAGTTCCTTCATCTATAAAATGAAGACATTGGACTACTTTACCTTGTGGTCCTTTTAAACTCTGGATCTGTGATTCTAATGTACAAGAATGTCATCTACATAATATGGAGGTACCTACTGACACCATATAACACACTGAATTCTGTGGAGAATTGTCATCAAATGATTGAATCCATACAGTATAAGATTTACTCTATCTGAATTTACTGTGAGTAATATTATGTATTATGTATTATGTTCTATATGTAAATAATGCACATGGTATCTGGTATAGACTGCAGACACTACAAATTTTTGCACAAGGAGGAGAAATGCAGCTAGCACTCACACAGGGAAGATAAATTCTAAGAGCATCACAATCCAATAAAAATTGTATAAGGAGCACTAAGGCCAAGAAGGAGCTGATAGTGGCTTTGAATGTAAAGTACAATAAAAAGGGCTTGGGCTGGGGATTTTTTAGGTGTGCTGAAGACAAGAGAAGGACCAAAGATGGACAGATCCACTGCTCAAGGTGAATGAGAGACAATAATGGACAAGAGTGAGAAGGCTAAAGTTTTGCTTCTGTATTCTCTCTCAAGAAAAATAATCTTTGTACTGGGAAGAAGAAAACAAATAATTGAATGGGAACCCCAAATAAGTGAGGAAATGCTCTCATTACATTTCACAAACCATTACATTCCACAAATTACTTTCTAGGAAGCTAAAAGAATGAACATATGTGAATGGTGAACCATTGTCAATAACCTATGAAAGATCATGGAGTGGAGAAAAAAAAAAAGAAAGCTCACCAGAACACTCACAAAGATCATTAAGGATGGGTGAGTTACACCAGGAGATGAGAAAGGCAAATGTCCTACTTTTGAAAATAGGGAAGAGAGTCAAGTTAGCAAAACCACAGAGTAGGAGACTTGACTTAAATTCCTGGTAAAATTCTAGGACACACTGTGTTAAGAGGATGATTTGCAAACATTTAGAAAAGGAAGAAGTGATTGCTAAAACTCAGCATGAATTCATCAGGAACAATCCATGTTAGTCTAAACTCATTTATTTTTCTGATAGGATAGGTATGCTAGTAAATCAGAGGAATGGTAGACATAGCACATTTAGATTTTAGCAAAGGATTAGACAAAGTCTTACTTGCCTCATGAACAAGGATTAGAGAACTATGCTAGATGATTAATATGTTGTATTTGGCACTGGTTAAACGACCAGACACAATAAGCAATCATTAATGGGTCGATGTCAATTCGGAAAGAAGTGTCTAGTGGATTACTATAAAGGTCTCTTTTTGAGCCTATACTATTCTTCATTTTTATCAATTACTTTGAGGAGGGCAAAGATAACATGCCTGTGAAATGTTCAGACAGCATGAAATTTAGATAGCTGATAGGTTATATGACAGAGTCAAGATTCTAAAAGGGCCAAGTCTAAAAGGATGAAATTTTAACGAAACAAAAGTAAAGTTTTACTTTGGCACTCCAAAAAAAATAACCCTGTAAATACAGGATAAAAAGAGATACAGCTATATAATAATCACTGTGAAAAAGGTACAAGTTTTTATTGGACCGAAAGATCACTAAATATTAACAGCTAACAGGACTACCAAAGAAATTAATCTTATCCTAAGTTATATCCAGAGGCATAGTGTCCATAACAAGGGAAACAACAATGTCTCTAAAGTTTGCCTTAGTTAAGCTGTATCTGAAATAACCATACCAGCTCTAAGCATCACATTTCAAAAAAGTTAGGATGATTCTTCTCCAATGACTTTGACTCAAATCTCCATTACTTTGTGTATTCCCCACTCTTTAAACCACCAGTAGTTAGTGTCCTGGTTCAATTAAGGCAATATATTTGAAAATATATTAAAAACAGAAGTATAAACATTTCCATCTACCAATATCTAGGGGCAGACGATCCCTCAATAGGTTGTTGTACTTCTTTCTTGAAGAGGACCAAAATGACATCACTATGTTGGGGTGAAGACTGTGATCAGTTCTACCACAAGTTTGGCACAAATAGTTCATATGAACATTTGGAGTGGTTGCAAAAGTTTTTGTACATTTTTTTTAGGTTTTGACTACAGGGTGGGATTCCCCACCTGCCTAGGTAATCAGATCCTAATTGAATGGGAACCCCAATGGGAATGGGAATTGGATTGAAACAGATAGTTTTAGGGCACCTTTTCTAGCCCTGTCCTCATGCCAGGAGGTAAGCAGTGTGGTCCTTCAAAAAGGCTTCTCAGACACCAAGGGAGCTAGCTGCCTCCTTCAATTCAGTGAGAAGATGACCGTATGGCCTGGGCCACCTGTGTTCAGGGTTGTGAATACAGCTCCCAGTATTATCCACCAGAACACTCACAAAGGTCATCAAGGATGGAAAAGTTACACCAGGAGATGAGAAAGTCAAATGTCCTAATTTTCAAAATAGGGAAGACGGTTGAATCAGCAAACCACAGAGTAGGAGACGACTTAAATTCCTGGTAAAATTCTAGGGCACTGTGTTAAGAGGATGATTTGCAAATATTTGGAAAAGGAAGAAGTGACTACAGCTCCCAGTATATCCACACTTGCTGCTTCATCACTTGGTTATCACCGTAGGACTTTGAGGTAGGTAAAAATGATAAAACGGTATGGGTGATGTCTTTTGATTTGTGCATAAATTGGATTTGCAAGGCAGAGTCGGACAAAGTTATCAGCCTCACTCTCTCCTCCAGAGTCACTGAAGTCCAGTGGCAAGACAAAAGTCAAGACCACTGGCAATGGCCAGGATGTAGTAAATAATCTTGACATCTTCAATGTCTAACCAAACTCCTAAGTGCTCCATAGCACCTGCTTCTTGCTGATGAATAGTTTCTGCTAACTTGAAGGAAAAGCTGAGCCAACACATGGCTGGTCACAGTGGAGCATAAAAGAAAAGTGGGCAGCTTTCAGAGATTTAATGTACATTTACTCATCTGGAGTAGAACACTCAACAAACATCGATTGGTTTGATGAAAATGATGGGGAAATTTGGAAGCTGCTAAATGAAAAACAAGAACTCTACAAGGTTTATCATCAGGATAGTTCATCTATCTCTAAGAAGGCAGCATTTAACTGTATCAGAAGTAGAGTGCAGGGGAAGTTTAGAGAGATGTGAAATTTTTGGTTCAATAAGAGGCAGATGAAATTTATTTTTACACTGATAATAACAATCCAAAGAACTTTCATGATCCTTTGAAAGCTATTTATGGGTCAAAGATGCATTTATGATGCATCTCAACCACTCAGTGCTGATAGAGCCACATTGATTAGTAATAAGAACATTATCCTGGACAGATGAACTGAACATTTCCATAGTGTTCTCAAAAGACCATCATCAACTAGCACTGAAGCCACTGACCATATACTTTAGCTTAAAGTCAATCACTCTCTAGCCAAACTTGCAACTGAAAAAAAAAATTTTGAATGCTATTAGGCTCCTCTTGTGTGGCAAAGTGGCTGGTGCTGATTCTCTTGCAGCTTAGATTTACAAGGCAGGGGGTCCACTAATCATACAAAAGCTAACAGAAATTTTTCTGGTTATATGGCAAGAGAAGTCTATCCCTCAGGAGTTCAAGGATGCCTCCATTGTCCATCTGTATAAAGGAAAGGGAAATAGGTTGTTTTGTGACTATCATGGAGCAGGAGGTCTCTGTGACTTCAGCTTGCAGTATATCCACACTTGTTGCTTCATTACTTGTCTATCACCACAGGACTTTGAGGCAGGTAAAAATGGTAAAACAGTATGGGTGATGTCTTTTGACTCATGCATCAACTGCATTTGTGAGGCAGAGTTGGACAGAGTTATCAGCCTCACTCTTCCAGAGTCATTGAAGTGGACTTCAATGTGGCAAGACAAAAGTCAAGACCACTGACAATGGCCAGGATGTAGTAAATGAACAGGGGGTCTCTTTCTCATTCATTGCCACCAAGATTCTTGCCAGGATTCTCCTTAATGGGTTCATCCTTCACCATCTACCTGTGAGCCAGTGTAGCTTCAGAAAAGGCTGAGAAATGGTTGATATGGAGTTTGCTGCTTAACAACTCCAAGAAAAATGCCAGCAACAGAAGTCTGTATTCAATGTTCATCGATCTCAGGAAAGCCTTTGATACTGTCAGTCATGAGGGCTTGTGGAAAATTATAGCAAAATTTGGTTGCCCGAAGAAGTTCATCAATATTGTATGTCAGTTTCAGGACAGCATGCTTGCCCTGGTCCTGGATAATGGATGATGCTCTCACTCTTTTCCAGTCACCAATGAAGTGAAACAAGGTTGTGTGCTTACTCCCATACTTTTTAGCATGATGTTTTCTGCAATGCCGTTGAATACCTTCAATGAGGATGAAAACAGTATCAAGATCAGCTACCACACTGACAGTATATTATTTAAATTGCAAAGGCTACAAGCCAAGACTAAAGTGGAGGGAGAATTGGTACATGATGTTTTTGTTCACAGATGATTGTGAACACAATGCAGCCTCTGAAGTGAGATACAGCAGAGTGTGGGTCTATTCTCTGCCGCTTGTGCTAATTTTGGCTTAACAATTAACATCAAGAAAACAGAGGTTCTCCACCAGTCAGCACCACAACCATCCATATGTGAAACCATTGGTTACAGCAAGTAGAGAAATTTTGAATACTGTGGGTAAGTTTTTTTACCTTTACAGTATACATTTCAGGGATGTCCACATAGATAATAAGGTTGAGGCACACATTGCTGGAGCTAGCTCAGTGTTTAGGATATTCTGAAGGAAACTGTGGGAGAGAAGATGTATTAGACTATCTACCAAATTGAAGGTCTACAGAGCCACTGTTCTGACCTCATTGCTGTATAACTGTGAAAGCTGGACAGCCTACCAGCACCATGCCAGAAAGCTGGATAACTTCCATTTGAATTTCCTTAGGAAGATTCCAAAGATCATCTAGCTAGACAAGGTATCAGACACTGAGGTCCTTTCTCAAGCTAAACTATCAAGCATTAAAACTCTATCGCAGGGAACACAAATCTGATAATCTGGCCACATTGTTTGAATGCCAAAAGTGTTTGCCTAAAATACTATTTTTCAGAGAACTCACACAAGGCAAGCAGTCACACAGAGGTCAGAAGAAGCAATGCAAGGTCACTTTCAAGGTCTCTCTGAAGAACTTTGGAATCGATTATGAGACATGACAGACACTGGCACTGGACTATCCAGCATGGTGTACCCACATCAAAGAAGGCGCTGTACTCCATGAGTAAGACAGAATTGTAGTAGCTCAAAAGAAACATGAGATGCAAAAATTTTGACATCTACACTCTAAATGTTCTTCTGCATTATTTGTGCCCAACCTGTGGCAGAGTATTTCAAGCTCATATTGGTCTGATCAACCACAATCAGACACACTTGTCCAATTAAGGTTCAGGATTCAAGTAAAGGGAATGCTCGGCACTCCAAGAAAGACCCAAGGCAATTTCTTTAGAATATTTATTCAGAATATATGTATATATAGGCAAGCGAGAAGGAAACCAGAGATAACAGAATAAGAGGCTTAAAGATAGCAGAATAAGAGCAACTATGATTAATAGTGGATATATATTCACATATTTACAAGCATCACCGTTGCGGAGAAGCACCAACACCTGACCACACAAGCTGGGGAATCCCAGGTACAGCTATCAGGGTCCCACACGGGAGGGTCCCACACGGGAGGGTCCCAGGCAGAGCATCCTCTCCATGGGTGAGATTCCAATTTGGGGTCTGAATCTTACAGTTTAAGTAATGCTGAGAACAAAGAAGGCATACTGCCAGGTATTTTTTAGCAAGCATAGGTATCTTGTGTGAGGCCAGGGAGGGAGGCCAGTCCCTCCAAGGCCCCCCCAAGAGCAATGTTTCCTTAGAGTGGCTAGTTCCAGGAGTTGGGCAGTTATATCTCTTCTCAAGGACCTGGTCAGGGTCCCAGGAGAGGAGCAGCCCTCAAGTTCTCAGGATCCCTGTTCCCAAACTCAGGGTAGTAGAAAGATCATATTGAGTTGGGGCCTTGGTTTATATAATCTTATTCCTCACAGAGGGGCTTACCTTGTCCCTACATCACTGTACCTTTACCCCAACATAGTGATGTCATTTTGGTCTCTTTAAGAATTAAGGACAATAACCAACTAATCAACCAACTATGCCTAGAATATATATGCCTATACCTAGAAGAAGTCTCCCCAGCTTCTTGCAGATGGGGATTGCATCAGCTCAGCAAATTGCACATGTTCACCAGCACCCACACCCTCTCCATTACATGCATGTGGATAGATATCTCTTATTTCTCCCAAATTTTATTTCAAGTGTCTTGAGAGTGTGGACCGTGTCTTACTGTCATGTATGTTATAGTAAGGAACACTGATAAAATGTTAGTGATCTTTATTGTTTGAAGGTGCTCCTATTAGCAGCTTCCTGTTTCTGAGTTCTTGACATTGGATGCTGTAGTGATTTCTTCAGTGGAGTTTTCTATGGTAATTTCCACAGCAATAAAGAGTGTCATGAGGAAATCCTTATTATCCCTTGCTGATATTGATGCCACACTTTTTTTAAACAATGCATATAAGATCTTAGAATGGAATAATTCTACATTAGTTACAAGTACAACTAGAAAGGAATTGATCACATCTTTTACAAAGGATCTCTCTAAATGGCTGCTTTGAGATATATTAAAGAGTTTATGTCACCCATCTTCCTGGAATTCATTTAGTTAGAAACAGTCCTTTTACCTTAAGCAAAAATAGTCCTGAACATAAAGTATGCTACTGTCCATATTTTGGGACCCAAGCATATATCATAGAGAAAAGATTTTTTAATCACTGCTACTTCATCTAAGACTAAGACACTGGAAACAGTGGAATTATTGAAAGCACATTTCTCACCAGCACAATCAGTCATTGGGCAAAGAAAAGATATTCACAAATAGAATCAAGAGTCTAGCTAAGGCTTTCATTGTACAGGGCTATGTCATCTATGTCAACAAAGCAACCTAGGGGATTTCTTGTATATCATGGTAGGGATAACCTTTTATATGAAGTTCATGATAAAGCATCCCCAAAATCCTCTTGACTGAACCAAATTTTACATTTGTAATTGCCTAAGACAAAGTGCTACCAATTATACAGTAGTATTATGTCAGGAGAAAATGATCTCTTCTTTGGAATTCTGTTAAAAAAAATAGTGCCTTTTATTTCCCATCATCTGCTTTGTAGACTCAGGAACTTAGAGGTGAAAAGGACTTGAGAACTCATCTAGTCCAATCCTTTCATCTGACAGCTGAGGAAACTAAGGCTGAGAGAGGTTGTGACTTTCCCAAAGTCATACAGGGAGTAGTTATATGTCATGGAAACTATCAGCTTCTAATTACATGCTGGCTATAAAACTCAAAGTATGCTTACCTACAGGCTATGTATGCTTCACAATATTTACAAACCATACAAGCTCCTTCTCAGACTATGAAGTATTAGATCAACATTGCTCACAGATGCAAGGATGTCAAATCCAGAAAAACTAGAAATTCACATCGTAATTCACATCACCTGTAATTTCCAGGTGATTTTTTGACTATTTAAGGAGTAGCAAGACCCCCAAAGTTGCTTGTATTTAGAGTGACCATGAGTGCAGCTCTTGCATATTACATAATATTTTCTCATAAGATCAGTTGCCAAAACTGAGAAGACATCCACAAGTCTCACAATTACAGTAATCTACCAGGGAGTGGATATAGCACATAACTGAAAGAACACTTTACCTGGAGACAGGATACTTAATTTAAATACTGTCTCTGATATTTCCTTACTTCCCAACCACAGACAAGCAATCTTACCTCTCTGATTCTCAGTTTCTTCTTCATCTATAAAATGTACTTATTAATACTGATATGCATCTCATAGGGTCATTGTGCAAGAAAAACCCTGAAGGACAATATAAACAAGAGCTGTTAATATTACTACCCAGTTGGTATTGCTGGGAGCTCTGTTGTATAACATGACTCCTTCATGGAAAAGGTGTTGCTCAGTATTTCCAGGAAGAGATATAAAAACCTCTAAGAGGAAACTGGCTCATAGTACCAGCAAGTAATAGATAAGTCTTTTTACAATTGAAAAAGCCCAACTAAAGAGAGTTGTCAATAGGTTTCCTAGGGACCCTCCAAGAAACTAGGAACCCTCATAAG